>SJXQ01008928.1:42305-52310 GCA_006408695.1 Aepyceros melampus | reverse complement strand
CAGAGGTTTTCCCGGGGCCCTGAGGGAGTTTGGGGGTGCGGCCAGGCCTGTGTGAGGCTGCAGGGTCCCAGGGCTGAGCACAGGGCCCCTGGAAACATGAGCGGTGGGGACCCTGGCCTCAGAGAGGTGTCCTCCCCAAACCGTGGCCCCAGGGGATGCCAGCCCCGGAGCCCAGTGCGGGAGGAGGGCAGGAGGCCACGGGGCCACGTGGGGGCCTGGGCCTCAGCAGCAACGGCCCCCGACACCCCCAGCCTCCTGAGGAAGGAGTGCTCACATCCCCTCCAGCCTCCCCCTCGGGTCTGACGTCGGGGCAGGGAGCCCTCGGCAGGCTGCCTCCTCCCACAGGGCCCAGGTGACCCACGGCCCGCCCTGGCCCTGGCCCTTGCTGGGAGGCCCCATCCTCGTGGTCCGTCCTGCTTGGGAGGAACGGGTGACCAGGCCCTGCACCGTGGGGGCGGGCGGCGCTTCCTGGGGGAGTCTGCCTCCGGGCAGAGGACGGAAGCCATTTATTTGAGTAGGGGCTCAGCAACTTCCAGCTCCCCATGCTCCTGGAGCAGTCACATCACTGCCTGCCAGCAGAAGCGGGTGGGGAACTTTCCAGGCTGGGCCTTAACGCCTCCCCAGGCAAACCCCTCCACCTGCCCTTTCCCCTGCTCCCCCGGACGAGAAGCCGTGCCAACCTGGGTGCCCAGTGTGTGGAAGGGGCCCCTGCCCCGACCTGTTCAACGCACCCAGTCCTACTTTGGGAACAAAAGATAAGCGTGCCCGTGAGTAAGCCACGGCACCTTCTGGGTCTGTGTGTTACAGCAGTTGGTTCTGTGGACTATGTGCCAGGCCCACAGATGCGAAAAAGACGGCCTTACGTTTGTCACCAGTGTTAACAAATCCTGTGCGCGCAAGGCTTTAAATCATTCAGATGGACCCTCCAGTGTTCACAGCGGCAGAGTCGCTCACGACAGCCAGAAGACGGAGGCAGCTTAAGGGTCCATCCGCAGATAAATGGGTGGACGGGTGCGGCGTGTCTGTACACAGCGGGATACCGCTGGGTCATAAAAAGGAAGGAAACTGACACCTGCTACAGAGCAGGTGGATGAACCTGGAGCCGTTGTGCTGAGCGCAATCACCAGACACAAAAGGATGAGGGCCCCGGGGCCAGCTCGTAGAGACAGAGGGTGGAATAGAGATCTCCCAGGAAACGGAGCCGCTGTTTCTGGCCGGTTCCCTGACCCGCACCCAACAGTGAAGGCGCCGAATCCTAACCGCTAGACTACCAGGAGACTCCCCAGAGCTGGAGGGCTCCGTCGAGACGGGCGGTGACGTTTGTGCCACCGTGTGCGTGTACTCAGCGCCGCTGAGCAGGACCCGAGAAATGCTTAAGATAGTCAGTTCTGTGTCACGCGTATCTTGCCGCTGCTGTTTAGTTGCTGAGTCATGTCCGACACTTTCGTGACCCCCATGGGCTGTAGCCCACCAGGCGGCTCTGTCCATGGGGTTCTCCAGCCAAGAGTGCTGAAGTGGGTTGCCGTTTCCTCCTCCTGGGGGTCCTCCCCGACCCAGGGATGGAAACCCGTGTCTCCCGCATTGGCAGGCACCAGGGAAGCCCCACTTGTATTTCAGCACAATTAAAAATCTTAAAACTCAAACAGAAGAATTTCCTTGCCTCTCAGTCCCCGGCGGCAGACCTCGAGCCGCGCTCGGCATTCTCTTTCTTCAGAATGCTGCCATTCCTTGTAAGTTCGTCGGGTTTTTCTGTTACACGTGGGGCTTTTTGCAGCCTGTCTGCCTCTCGCAGGCGCCGAGCTGCTCTGTGGCTCCTGTGGAGGAGTTCTTGTGTCCGATTTTATGGTGAGATGCATCTGGAGTGACGTCTGTGCCTTGTGCGAGGCAGGTCAGGATACACCCGCCACGTGGGCGTCCGACGGGCTCGGCTCTGTCTTTCGAAACTCAGTCCCTCCCGCACTGCGCTGCTGTGTCTCTTCTGTCAGAGGTCACTGACTGTCCTCTCCCGGTGTCCAGCGTATTGCTGTACTGGTCCCAGATTGCCTTGGTTACCGTAGCTTGCTCCCGACACCTGGTCATGGGAAGGTGAAGGTGAAGTCGCTCAGTCGTGTCCGACTCTTTGCGCCCCATGGACCATAGCCCACCAGGCTCCTCCGTCCATGGGATTTTCCAGGCAAGAGTACTGGAGTGGGGTGCCATTTGTTATGTTCTTCCTTAAGACCGCCTGCCATGCGGGAGACCTGGGTTTGATCCCTGGGTTGGGAAGATCCCCTGGAGAAGGGAAAGACTACCCACTCTGGTATTCTAGCCTGGAGAACTCCATGGACTGAGCAGTCCGGGGCGGGGGTCACAAAGAGTCGGACACGACCGAATGGCTTTCACTTTCACTCAAGACTGCCTGGGCTAGTCCAGTCCTTGGTGTTTCCACATGAATTTTAATATCAGCTTACCAATTTACACACACACACACAAAACCCACAAATAGAACCCCCCCAAAAGTGAGGATTTTTATTAGAATTGCATTGGATTTATGGGTGGATGTGGGGAGAACTGGTCTCTGCACTGTCCTAACTCTTTTAATCTGTGAACATAGTATAACCTTCCATTTATTCAAGTCTTCTTCACATTTGGAGAAGGCAATGGCACCCCACTCCAGTACTCTTGCCTGGAGAATCCCATGGACGGAGGAGCCTGGTGGGCTGCAGTCCATGGGGTCGCAAAGAGTCGGACATGACTGAGCGACTTCACTTCACTTTCACTTCTTCACGTCCTGCAGTTACAGTTTGCAGCACTGGTCAGTGTACGGGTCTTAAATACCTGTTTCTTTTACTTCTAGGCTTGGGTTTTTAAAAATGCTATCATAAGTGGTTTCAGTCCAAAAAGAAATGTCTTCTGTTTGTGCGGGACGCATAGAGATAGCGGCGCTTTCTGCGTGCTTCCCTCGGCGCCAGCGGCCTTGCTCACCTCCCTGGGGTTTTTCTCACCTCTCCTCTCAAGTACCTGCACATATGGACAGCTTTGTGTCCTCCTTGCCTGTTCTTTTACCTTTTGTTTGTTTTTCTCACCTGATTGCCTGGGCAAGGACTTCTCTTTCCGTGTGGAAAGGAAACAGTGAAAGCCAACAAATGCCGTGTGTCCTTCTCAGAGAAGTTGGCCTCGGTCTCAAAAGGAAGGCTGTTAGGTTTCGCCGTTTCTACTTGCGTTTCCAGCAGGCTTTTGTAGCCGCCACTCACCAGATTCAGGATGTTTCCTTCTGTTCCGAGCTCCTGCAAGTTTTTGTCGTCAGTGGAAGTTGGCAAAGTATCAGAAGCTTTTCTGCATTTGTTGAGAGGGTGGATGGTTTTTTGCCTCTTTATTCTGTTAGTGCGTAACAGGGAATTGCATTGCTTGAGTGTTTGTTTTTGTTTGTTTGGCCGTGTTGCTGGGGTTGTGGGATCTTAGTTCCCAGGCCAGGGATTGAACTCAGGCCCTTGGCGGTCCTAACCACTAGACTGCCAGGGAGTTCCCAGAATTGCTTGATTTTGTAATGTTCGACCGATCACGCATTCCCAGAGTAAACCCAAATTGATAGTGGTGAATTCATATATCATTTAGGAATTTTTCATCTCTGTGAGTGAATGAAATCACCCTGTACTTTTCCTTCATGAAATGTCCTCTTCAAGTTTTGTTCTCAGGATTCTGCTGGCCTCATTAAAAGTTGGGCAATATTTTCTCTGTTCTGGGGAAGTTTGTGTAAGACTGTTTTTTTCCCCTGCTATCAGTGTTTGGAAGCATTCAAAGACGAAGCCTTTGGGCTGCAGCTGTTTGCTGTGTGGGATCTCGTTGTTGTTTTAACTGGCACATTTATCAGTGAGGCTGAACAACTGTATACACTGAAGTAACCGTTTGCAGTTCTCTTCCCAGGGTCTCATGAGTCACAGCCTTGGGCATCCTTCTAATGGAGTCTTGGTCTTTGCTATTAAATATTTAAATAGTAAAGAAAGCAGGCACAGATCATGTTATGTATTGAAACTGTCTTTCCCCACGGTTGTCATTGGTCTTTTAAAATATTTTCCACATCAAAATTTTACATGTCCATGTGTTCACATTTCTTCTCTTTTGAAAACAGTTTTGACCATCCTGCTCAGTGTGTGGGATCTTAGTTTCCTGACCAGGGATCAAACCCCACCCCTGCATTAGAAGCACAGAGTCCCAACTGAAGTCCTAAGTTTACCCTTTAAAAAAAAAAACAAAAAACCTTTTTATTTGTGAGTTTCAGGTGACCAGTGAAGGGACTCAGCCACGCACACACGCACACATACAAACATTCTGCCCCCAAATCCCCTCCCATCCAGGCCGCCACATGGTATTGAGCAGAGTTCTATGTGCTGCGCAGCAGGATACCCAGAAAGGTCTGGGCATCCATTTCAAATATAACACTGTGTACACGTCCATCCCAATCTCTCCAGCATCCTTTAAAAAAAAAAAAAAAAAGGCTTCTTGATTTTATGTCATGCCCAGTAAAGACTTCCCTACTCAAAGATCATAAATAGAACATTCTCCCATTTTCTTACAGTATCTGTATGGTGTTTTTTTGGGGGGGTAGTTTCATTTCTAATGAAAAATTTTACTTTTTTTTTCTTTTCTTTTTAGTTTCATTTTTAAATAGGTTTATTCTAAAATCTTGGTCCGACTGGAGTTTAATTTGGTATAAATAAAAAGAGCAGGGGTCCTGCTTTGCTGCTTTCTCAGATGGCTGCCTGCTTGCTCGCCTGCTGATTGTTAACAATTCATCTTTTCCCTGCTGCTCTGAAGCGCGCTTTTAGCAGAGACGAAAATTCCCATGTCTACTTGCGTTTCTTCGTGGACTTCGTGGTGGATGGATTTCTGAGGCTTATGCACACCCTCTGCTAGCCCACTGTGTCTGCGATGGGTTAAAATCTGATGGCTTGGTTCTCTTGAGTTTTTGTTTGCTTCACAAAAGCACTGATGCAATTTAGTGAGCAAGTGAAGGGCTTTATAATTAGTGATGCTGGACCAGTTGCTGAGGCAATTATTTTATAACTTTTTCTTTCTCATTGGAGGGTAATTGCATTACAACTTCGTGTTGGCTTCTGCCATACAACAGCGCGAATCAGCCATGAGAAGTTTCTATAGGTGTCCCCTTCCCCTTGAGGTCCATCACCCCTCACACCACTGCAGCTATTTTAGGTTCCTGTTTAGGCCTAAGTAAGGTTCATCCCAAATTAATTTCTGTATGTGGTGTGAGGGAGGGGGTCAAGACCCCTTTACTCCGCCCGCCTCCCTGGTTTCCACCTCCGGCACTTACCCTCCAGGACCCCAGGAGGTTTGGGACTTCAGTCTCCTCAGCGTGGGCTTCCCAGGTGGCTCAGATAAAGAATCCGCCTGCCAGTTTCAGGAGATGCAGGAGACTCGGGTTCGATCCTGGGGTAGGGAAGATCTCCTGGAGAAGGAAACGGCATCCACTCCAGTGTTCTTGCCTGGAGAATCCCACGGACAGAGGAGCCTGGCGGGCCACAGAGTTGACGTGGCTGAGCGCACACTTTCTCACTGTGAGACGGGGTCGCCTGGCTTCCTTCCACTCAGGAGAATTACGTGGATCCCACGTGGACAGTAGTAGTGCGGCTCCTAACCGCGGTCACTGCCCAGCAGACGTTGCTGTTTTGAGATATTTGCTCACATGGTCCCCGTGTGTCTCTTCCACTGTTTGGGTGTTAGGTCCCTGGGTTGTTTTTTTCTTAATCCAGGATGAATGTTGGCTTCTGGCAGATGCCTCTCCATGCAGATAACTCTGGTTTTTCTCCTCTGCTGAGAGGGGAGTCCAGGCCCTCACAGACCTTCCTGGCCGACCTGCTGTTGGGCCCGCTGGGGACATGCTGTCCTTTTGAATGCGTTGCTTGGAGTCTCCTTGTGAGGTTTTTTTTTTTTTTTTTTTTTGAGGACTTTGTGTTGAGTTTCCTGAACACAATTGGCAGGAGAAGCCTCTGGTCCTAATGGCAGGACACTGGGGAACTTTCCAGAAGGGCGTTTGAGGTAGGCCACTGTTCCTGCAATGTTCTCAGCTTTCATGTGTGATCGTTGACCCATCTAGATCTTTGCTCCTCCTGGGACCTGTAAGCCTGCCCAATTAAATCTGAATTTCTGATAAACAGAGATGTTTTTACTACATGCTAAGTACCGGAATCCTATTTATCCTAGAAAGGTTATTTTGTAAGTTTCCAAATTTATTTTTACTGAAATGACTCATCTTTTCTAGTACTTTTAACTTCCTCTATAGCTTACGTTGTTTCCCCATTCTCATTTCATTCTTTGCGTATTTACTCTTCCTTAAGTTTTACTGATTGGCTAGCTAACAGCTGTATATTTTTTCCAAGATCTGTTCTGACTTCAAATTCTCATTTTCTGCTTCAGTTGTTCCTAGATTCTTCCTTTTGCTCTCCCTACTATTCTGATTGTACTTTTACTAACGTCTTACATGAGATGCTTTGTTCTGATTATTTTAATGTAACTAATTAGGACGATGGATTTTCCTCTGAGCCCTCAGTCATGTCCGACTCTTTGTGACCCCATGCACTGTGGCCCGCCAGGGTCCTCTGTCCATGGGATTTCCCAGGCAAGAATAATACCTGAGTGGGTTGCCACTTCCTACTCTGGGGGATCTTCCTAATCAAACCCACGTCTCTTGCACTGGCAGGCAAATTCTTTCACCTCTCACTATAGTCTGTGGGGACTGATCTGTATACATATGAATGTTATTTTGAAGCTACTGCAGTCTTGGCTTTGATTGCCTTTGTTTAACGAGATGTTTACAGAAGCTGTAACAGTCGCTAACTGAGCTGGGAATGTGCCTCGGTTGGCGTGGCTTTTGGTCCACGAGAGATGTGGGCAGGGGCCAGCGAGTCTCGCAGGGTGGGATGAGCGGGGCGTGGGGACTGGGTTTCCTCCAGGGGCTCTGGAGGACCCCGTGTGGCCTCCTCGCTGGATGAGGTATGCATTTGAAGGGTCACGGCTGTCTTGAGTGGGGAGTGGACTGAGATGGTGGCAGCGGCCAGGAGGGGGATAAAGATGGAACCAAGGCCAGGCCACACAGATGGAGGGGGAAGCCTGGGTGACGGTCTCAGAGTGGGGAAAGGAGGCCACTGGAGAGTGTTCAGCTGCCTCAGAGCTGGCTTCTGGTTTGGCATGTTGAGTCTGAGGTAGGCGCCTGAGGGTCCAGGTGCTCAGGAGGTGGGAGCAGGTGGGTGGGTGGGCATGAATCTGACGTTCCAGAAAGCTGGGCTAGAGCCTGGGCAGGGAGGGAACCCACCATCTCACGGGGGGTAACTGAGCCCCTGGGGGGGCAGGGGAGCGTCTGCGTGCAGGGGCCCAGTGACGACCGTGGGTGCCACTGGGAGGCCCTGCGGGCAGGTGAGCAGCGTGTCTGAGTCCCTCAGTTTGCTGCGTGGGCACAGAGCCAAAGCCCTCCCCTGGCCCAAGCGGCCAGACTCCAGCCACACGGAGGCATGCCTCTGGGGGATGTTTGGGCTCAGACTGGAGTTCCCAATGCTCCCAGGAATCAGGGTGTGGGCAGGACCTCCCCCCAGGTCAGCCCACCAAAAACCCTCCCCCAGGAAGGCCAGCCCACCTGGCAGCTGGCAGAGCCATCCCCAGTGGCCGGGGGCTCCTGGGTCCAGAACAGGGGTTCTCCATCGAGGGTGACTGCTGACTGGCCGGGGCAGGGGGCTCGTTTAGCTGGGGGAGGCCAGGGACGCTGCTCTGCCTCCTACAGTGTGGGCACAGCCCCCTAAAGTATGACTCCCCCAAAACGTCAGCCCTGCTGAGGGTGAGAGCAGGTTGGAGATGCGGGCTGGGGAGGGCTTAGGTCTCTCATCTTCCAGCCTTGGCCCGGGACAGAGGACAAGCTCCAGGATGGGCCTGGGCCACAGGCTCCTGGGAGCCAGGGCCAGGTGGCCCCAGGCCACACCCCAGCCCTCCCCCCGCCAGCCGGGAGTCCAGGCGGCCATGTGTGGAACCTTATAAGTGTCAGGGGCGCCGTGGACGAGCGCCAGCCTGGCTCTGGTTTCCCCGGCCCCGTGGTGGCGTGTGTGGAAGACTGTCAGCTCTGTTCGCGGCCCTCTCCACCTTGACCCTGAGTCAGGCATGGTGCAGGCTCTTTTTTAATCTCGGACTGGAGGATACACAGGTGGGGAGCGGGGCTTCCAGAGGGCAGGGGCGCAGTCGTGGGTGAGGCCTGGAGTGGCCAGGGCCGGGGCTCTGTGTGGGGACTCGGCCCCCACAGCAGTCCATCTGCTGGGCTGTCCGCCTCTTTGCAGCCGCAGGCCAATCGTCCGGCCCAGGGGCCTGGATCCTGCCGGAGCGCTGGGACCCCCAGGCCAGGCTGGCTGGGCGTGCGCAGGGCGACGGGAATCAGGAGGGAGCGGCTTTTCAGTAGCCCGAGGGCTCCCCGCCCTTCCGCGGGTCCGCGGCTGCGTACACACAGGGCCCGTCCTGGGAAACGGCCTGGACCACGTTCAGGAAGAAGGGCCTCTTGCTCTGCTCTTGGCCCCGGTCCTGGAGCCCCTTCTGAACCTCCTGGAGGGGAGAAGAAGCCAGCCGGTCACAGAGGGGACAGGGCTCAAGCAGGGAGCTGAGGACCCCAACCCGGACAGGAGTGGGGGCGCAGGTGTAGGTAAGGACAGAGGGGTGCTGGACGCAGCCTCGTCTGCAGGACACGGAGTCTGTGGCCCCCACTCCACAGGCCCCAGAGCAGAGGCCCAGCTCCAGGATGATGGAGGACGTGGCCCCGTCTAGAAGGACCCAAGATGCGGCCTCACTTCTGTCCTGGGTTGAGGACACCAGGGGCCCCAGCGTGACCCCAGAGGAGTCCAGGGCTTCAGTGAAGGTAGGTGGCCATGGGGGACTCGGTTCTGAGGGTCTGGAAAGCAAAGCCTCTAGAAGGCAGAGCCTGGGCCCTTTGGAGCCCCAGGTCCTCCATGCTTAAGAAGAGCCCAACTCAATGCCAGGAGGACTGGCCGTGCCGCCATGCTATCGGCAGCTTGGGACCCACTCTCTCAACACCCACAGGAGAACACGGGGGATCCCAGATGCCAGGGGTGTGGCATGCAGACTCCCCAGGGCCCTGCTGGTGGAGGAATCACTGGAGGCTTCTGAAGGCCCACGAGCCCAAGGACACAGGCAGGCCCCAGGCCCCAGTGGTCCTCGGGGGTGAGGCGCTCTGAGCACGGCTCTCAAGGCTCAGGTTTGAGAACGTGCATCGGGGCCCAGGTATTGGTGTCTGAGGGCCAAGTGCCCTGCCTGGCAGTCTGGTCCCCATGCTTGCCCGTTTGTGACCCTTCACAGAGACTCTGGAGATGTCTGGAGACCTGGCCCAAGGCATACAGGAGCTGAGGCCGCCGCCCCCAGGCTCTGAAGGCAGGCATGGAGGCGTCCGCCTCACCTGGCTGAAGCTGGGCTCGAACTCCACCTGGCCCTTGCTGTCCACGTGCAGGATGGGGGCCTTGATGGCGGCTTGCAGGTCAAAGCCCAGCCACAGCTTGTTCATGATGGCCTGCAGGGAGGAGGACGAGGCAGCGAGTGAGGCGGGGGTACCAGCCACCCTCCTCAGCCCCTCCCGGGACAGCAGGGCCAGCCAGCAACTCACCTGGGCCACTGCAGAGATAATGAGTTCCCCACCGGCCCCGCCGATCACGAGCTTCGATCCCCGGGCTGTGCTGACCAAGATGGAGGGGACCATGGATGACGGGGGCCGCTCACCTGGAACTGGGGGCCGGACAGGAGTCAGGGCAGCCTCGCTTGCCAGCCAGCCCCCCAGGGCCGCCCGCTCCGTCTCCGTCTACCGATGCACAATCCACAGACGCCAGACCGGCCCGCCTTCCCTCGCCCGGGGCTGGGGGCGCCCTGTGCTCACCGGGCTGGGGGGCGGCTCTGGAGCCCTGTGAGTGCCGCCAGCACAGGTCCAGGAGCTCGTTGTTGAGCAGGATGCCCGTGCGCGGTGAGTACACCATG
>SJXQ01008927.1:249672-323427 GCA_006408695.1 Aepyceros melampus | reverse complement strand
ACAGTGTTATTTATTTTACCATTTCTTTAACCATTCTGTTTTCCCCTATTTATTTAAGCTTTTAAAAATGATATTTTTAAATTTACTTGAAAACTTTAAAAAAAATACCCAAAATGTCCTGAATTTCCTTTTCTTGGATTCCTTAATTGTTACTACTCCATCATCCATATTCTTTATACATATCCCCACTACCATTAGTCATGATAATGATAGACATGATATTCCATTATCCCTAAACAGTCTAGTGTGTTTCCAAAAACAGGGACATCCTCTTACAGAATCAGCATCTAAAGTTCCCAATCAGCACAGCACAGATTCAATGTAAAGATCCCTTTCAAATTTGTCAGCTTCACAATAATGTCTCTTTGCCTTCTGGTCTGGGAATATGCTTTGCATTTAATTATCATTTAGTCGTCGCTTCAGACTCCTCCAGTTTGGAGCAGTGTTTTCCTGTACTGTATGTCAGTTATACTCAGAAGTATAAAAGAATGACAGGCTTTTCATTCTGCAGAATGACTTTCAATCTGGGTCCACTTTTCTCATGATCAAGCCCTGTTCGTGCATTCTTGTCAGGACTACCTGAGAAACAATGTTCTTTTCTGTGCATTACAAAAGGGATCGCATCATGTTGATCTGTCCTCTCGCTGATGATCACCTGATCAAATTGGTATCTACAGTTTTTATACCTTAGGTTCACTCATTTCTCTTTGTTAATTGACTAGTATTTTGTAACTACACCCAAATCTTATTTCTTACCAAATCTGCACTCACCATCATTAGGATCCATTAAAGACTCCCACCTGAAATCCCACCTCTATTCCCTCATTATTTACTATTTTTTATGTCAGTATTGTGTCATAGATTTCCAATTTATTCAATGGATTTGCACTGATAATTTGGTACCATCTTTATTTTCATGCTCAAAATGCCTCTATTTGTAAGTGGGATCTCCTTCAAGCTGACCCTTGTATATTCTTATCTACAGACACAGTAAGATATTTCAGGTTCGTCTTAAACATTTCTGTCTCCGAACCTTGGAACTGGCTATTTCTCCAAGAAGCGCCGGTTCATTTTAGAAAGGAGGATATTTAAGTACCAACATCTGAATACTTAGTGTACTCATTGCTCTGGGGGTGTCATTGCTTTTTGGCTCTCAATAGACAGAACTAGAAAATGTATGTATATACACACATACACATATGTGTATACACACATACTTTTATACATATTTATATCCCTCTGTGTATATAAATATATTATAAAACCACAAGTGTATACGGCTATCTTCAGGTCTAAACCAACACCACTGGGTTCTTTCTAACCTTCTTTCTTCTGCATTTGTCAATATGTTCTCTGGCAGTGAGAAATTTGGCTACCATTATCCTCAATATACTTATCTATTTATTTGCTCAGCCACCATGCTGACGTCAAGCCAGGGAGGAAAGGAAAAGGAAAGAAAAGCAAGAAGAAAAGGAAAGCAAAACAGGAAGAGGAAGAATTTCCCTTTTTATTTAAAAATAAATACTGCATTCTGGCTTCTTAAGTTCAAACTTTACTCCTAAAGTTCTGCATGAAACTGGAGGGTATCAGATTCAGTTTAAAATTCTGCCTTGGAAATTTCTAGGTAAGGGAGGCATTCTTCACAAACACAAGTAATTATCTTAAGCAATGAAGCGAAAGAATAAGCTGATTCGTATTGACCAATGTGAGAAAAACATTTTCATCAGTGTGGGTATAATCGGTTTCTTATTTCCCAGGAAATGCTTTGAGAAAATCTGATTAATTTCAATAGAAATAAACTTAATATGCCTAAGAGTACACCAAAGTTTCATTGAATTTTTTTTCAACAAAGATAGCTTCTTTTATTTCAGAGAGAAATTGGAATATCCTTAATTGATGTTTCTTTTAATCTTCTCTCAAATACATTCACTGCAGATATTATAAATTTTTTTTTACTATTAGCACAGCAGAGATAATAATCACAAAGAAATGGATTTGTCCTAAAATGGTAATCTCAAGGCCCTCTCCTGATATGTTCACTTGTCCAAAGTACAGAATAGGCACTGTACATCTTCAGGGAGGCATCAATCACATAATCTCTCATAAGTCTCTAATGTAAATGGTCCCCTTAATTCTAGGAGATGTAAAGAGTGCAACCTGCAGAGATGCACACAGTAGCCTTGATGGTGATCATTATTTTCCCCTGTCAATGCCTTTGATGCTTATTGAGAGTGTATTGTGTATATTGGGCGGGGTGCGGGGGAAAGCTCTTCTCACCGTCTCGCCGTGCCTTTCCATGAAGTCCTCCTATACTTCATGATAATAGTCAGCCCTCCACCCTCAGATTCAGCCAACCAGGGACCAAAAGTATTTTTCCAGAAAATTCCAAAGAGCAAAACTTGAATTTGCCACAAATCGACAACTATTTATATTGCATTTACACTGTATTTACATAGCATTTGTGATTATTAAATTTTATAAGTAATCTAGAGATGAATAGGAGGGTGTGTGTAGGTTACGTGCAAACACTACGTCATTTTATATACAGGACTTGAGCATCCTCAGATTGTGGTTTCTGCGAGAGTTCTGGAACCAATCCCCCACAGATACTGAGGGAGGCCTCTATTTTGTTCTTACTCTTCCTGTCCTATGGCACTATTGCCCATGTGAGCATAAATTACCTTGTATTTGTATTTAACTTTAAATCTACATGTTACTGATTCTTGATCATGCCAAAGCTGTAATTCAGTATATTAAGTGCAAGTCTGAAGATTTTGTGAGACAGGCCTAAGAAAAATCTATGAACATGAATGACTAAAAAATTTCTTCTTAGAAAACTTGTCCCAAGTGGAAAAGGAAAAAGAATAAGGTTCTCAAAGGTGAGTTTGGGTCTTGGCTTGAAATGACCTTAAGCCTTAAGTCAGTCACTTTTTTTTTCTATGAAATGAAGAAGTTGAATCTGATCATCCGAAGGCATTTTCTAAATCTAAGATTCTTTAAAAATAATTTCTGTAAAACTAAATTAAGAAATCAATCCCATTCACCATTACAACAAAAAGAATTAAAATATAGGAATAAACTTATTGAAGAAGACAAAAGAACTGTACATAGAAAATTATAAGACACTAACTAAACAAATGTTAAGATTTTGGCATATAGCCATCCAGTTCAGTTCAGTTCAGTTCAGTCGCTCAGTCGTGTCCGACTCTTTGCAACCTCATGAATTGCAGCACGCCAGGCCTCCCTGTCCATCACCAACTCCCGGAGTTCACTCAAACTCATGTCCATTGAGTCCGTGATGCCATCCAGCCCTCTCATCCTCTGTTGTCCCCTTCTCCTCCTGCCCCCAATCCCTCCCAGCATCAGGGTCTTTTCCAATGAGTCAACTCTTCGCATGATGTGGCCAAAGTACTGGAGCTTCAGCTTTAGTATCATTCCTTCCAAAGAAATCCCAGGGCTGATCTCCTTCAGAATGGACTGGTTGGATCTCCTTGCCATCCAGAGTATGTTATTAATTTTACTCTCTTCAATTCTAAATGTACATAAATACTTTGGGTACCAGAGCATAAATGGAGTAATCACAAATGGGGCCACATTATGTATACTCTTTTACATATATGTATATGCACACATAGGTACAAAATTATATATATAAATCATATGCATATACACATGTTACATATATATGCATATATAAACACACATATCACTTTTAGGTCTTTCGTATATTTTAAAAAGTAATATATCTTGGAGATCTTATAATAACAGCAGTAGATACTATTTCACAGCTTACTCTATATCTTAAAGTATTTCATGTTTAGATAAACATATTAATGTATATTTCCATATAATAATTTGTAATTGTATCATAGTGTTTCATTGTGTAAGTGGACCATAATTTCTTTAATCAATCCTAATCAATGCACATTAAAAATTTCAATGTTATAATTAATAGTGAGATGGACACTTTTTGGAAGGAAAGCTATTATCAACCTAGACAGCATATTAAAGAGCAGAGACATTATTTTGCCAAAAAAGGCCTGTCTAGTCAAAGCTATGGTTTTTCCAGTAGTCATGTATGGATGTGATTGGATTATAAAGACAGCTGAGTGCCAAAGAAATGATGCTTTTGAATTGCAGCATTGGAGAAGACTCTTGAGAGTCCCTTGAACTGCAAGGAGATCCAACCAGTCCATCCTAAAGGAAGTCAGTCCTGAATATTCACTGGAAGGACTGATGCTGAAGCTGAAGCTCCAATACTTTGGCCACCTGAAGCAAAGAACTGACTCACTAGAAAAGACCCTGATGCTGGGAAAGACTGAAGGTGGGAGGAGAAGGGGACAACAGAGGATGAGATGCTTGGATGGCATCACTGACTTGATGGACAGGACTTTGAGTAAGCTCCAGGAGTTGGTGATGGACAGGGAAGCCTGGCATGCTGCAGTCCATGGGGTCGCAAAGCGTCAGATACGACTGAAAGACTGAACTGAACTGAACTGGACACTGTTATGCATAATATATAGAAGTATCATTATATGTGTATAATATATAAATTAATTTTAATGTAGACTATGTTAATAATATATAATATGACATTTATCTCATTCCCAAACATGTCCCAAAGATAGAACAGAATTTCCTGGAGAGCTATTCAGGATTGAGAGCAGTAAGTTGGTTTATCAGCAGTGGGGAATGCATGGATTCCTTGTCATTACACTGAACCCCCCTGTCTCTTTCCATCACTTAGCAGCTTTTGCTAAATCATGTCTTGGCTTCCCTCATAACCCCAGATCTTTTATGGCCTTTCTCTGGACATCTCTGTAGCTTCTACTCCTAAAAGTAACTACCAGCAAGCCCTCTCCACGCATCTTAGTACTTGACAACATTTGAACACTGAAAGGAGTTTGGGGAGTGGCTAAAATAAGCAGAATGAAATTCTGAGTAACCATCAGAATTGTCTGGATAAAGCTTTCAACAGAGCTCGCCTCACTGTTCTCAGGGGAGCCACCCATCCCCAGTCTTAGGTGAACCGTGCACTGCGGTTAAAATGATCTGGCTGTAAAATGTGTAAGGAATAGCTGGAGTGGAGATCCCCTAAAGGAAGGGATGGAAGTCCTATTTGCATGTCCAGTACAGACTGGTGATGAGAAAGGGGCCAAAACAAAGGAGAGGTGGAGGCCTTAAGGAGGGAGAAAACCCATGGATCAGTGATCTAGATAAAGACGTCAGACAGCAGCCATGGTTAACCAGAAAGTATTACTGCTGTTCCCTGGACTTTGAAGAGAGAGGTAAATTGTACTGAGAATCTAATCTCAGAGCTGAATCCCAGGTCTATCTCATACTAGCTGTACAACCTTGAAGCAAGTTCCATGCAGACTGTGAAAAGGGCTTTAAAATGCCCTTTTGCTGGCAGGCGAGAAGGTTAAACAAGGTAGGAATGCAAGGCACTTACCTGATAAGAACCTAATCAATGATCTTGTTCTTTTCTAGCCAGTCCTTCTTGGCATGTTCTCTGGGAATCCCAGCCTTCTGAAATTAGAATCTGAAACTCAGCAATACCCAGGGAAAGCTGCTATGAGGCAGGATTTTTGCCCTTCACTGTATAAGGTGAAAGGGCTCAACTAAATTTAGCCAGAGGCTCTCCTCCTTAAAAATGCCAAACCTTAGCCCTGGAGAGGTGAGCTCTCAACAGCCTGCACAAAGCCAGGCCCCAGAGCCTCTAGATCTGCTGGGCTTTCCAGAGTTTTCTACAATCCCTTCACTTCTGAGCATCCATTTCCACTTTCTATTGCTTTAGTCTCAAACACATCTGGGAGATGATGAAGGACAGGGAGGCCTTGTGTGCCACAGTAGATGGGGTCGCAAAGAGTTGGACACAATCTGTCAACTGAACAACAACAAATACACACAAACACATACGCACCATCTTCCTATGAAGCAAGAAGGAAAAACAAGGGTAGTTTTTAAATAGGGGGAAAACAATGTCATGTGGGTCTTAGAGATGAGATGTCCTTGTTAAGAAGGATTGTAGCCAGCAGTCTATATCCTTTAGGGTTGCTTTTTGGAGGGTTTTATCTGGATTCTTCCTGAAAAGGAGAATTTCTCCCAGGAAATGGGGCTTAGAGTTAATCAATGTGGGCTTAAGCATCACCCCTACTGTGTGTGGATGTTGGGCAAGTTACTCCGTCTCTCTGAGCCTCAGTTACTCATCTGAAAAACAGAAAACAAGCACAAACCTGACCCACCTGCAGGATACTGTGATGCTTAAAGGAGGGCATTTATGAACACTTCCCAGAACTGTGCCTGGCAAAAGTGAGCCCTCAGTACACAGGAGCTTTTATTATTCACCAAGGGTTTTTATTCCCATTGTTTTCATCGTGGCCTTAAAAAATCCTCAGATACGCTGTTAAGAGTGACCTCAGAATCCTCAGGTGACATTGCTATTAAAATACGAGGTTTTTGAATAAGATAGTTCTGGGTCTGGGGGCTTCCCTGGGGGCAGAGTAGTAAAGAGTCTGCCATTAATATATTGCAAGAGATGTGAGTTCGATCCCTGGGTTAGGAAAATCCCCTGGAGAAGGAAATGGCAACTTACTCCAGTAGTCTTGCCTGGGAAATCCCATGAACAGAGGAGCCTGGTGGGCTACAGTCCATGAGATCACAGAAGAGTTGGACACAACTTAGCAACTAAACGACAAAATAACAACAAAATTCTGAGTTTATGCACTGGCTCTGCCACTTACTAGTCAGGTGATTTGGACAAAGTCAAAGGAGCTCCATCAGCTGTAGTTTCTTTAACCATATTGTGGCAGCGACCACACTTACCTCAAAGGTTTGGCAGAGGTAAATGGTACCCAATATAGGACCTGGCACATTTATTAAAGGCTTAATAAACAGCAACTCAGGTAATGATGACAATACTGATGAGGAAGAAGAAGGCAAGAATGATGCTGTTGATATTTGCATAAAAAACAATGGAATTTCATTTCTGGATCTTTCCAGCACATTCTATAGAGATTGCAAGTTTTTGAAGGCAGGGACAATATCTGGCTTGCTTTCACTTTGTTCTTTCTACTTAGCAACTCATATATAACAGGTGCTCTATAAATATTTGTTGAATGAATCAGTGAGTTGATAAATAAATGAATGCTTTGTGATAGAAAAACAAACTGTTCTACATATCAGCAACTCTGGCTTTGGAGTCAGACAGATATGAGTTTGTATCTTAATCATTTAATATGTGAATTTAACTAAGTTACTTGTTTCTGTCTCACATTTCCTACTTGTAAAATGGGAATAATAACAGAACCTACCTCATAGAGATGTGAAAGTTAAGTAAGAAACATGTATATAAAGAGCTTAGCACTGTGCCTGAAATAATATGTGCTCAAAAAAAGTCAGCTAGTATGTGCTGCATGGACAGATGGCCCTTTGACCTGAACAACAACCAGAAAGGAGATTAATGTAACTTGGCTCATTTAAAGTCAGGCCATGTTTTCCTAATGTGCCAAAACAGCCTCCCAAGTTGGAGGGGCACAAATATTTAGAGAGCCTCATCCTCTTGCAATACCCACCAAGATGGCAAAAATAAATATGGAGGCCAATTACCTTCTGTGAAGTGCTCGTTACCCCCACTCAGAAACTTGGTCTCAATGCACCATTACAATTAAACATGCAAATAGCAAGCCTTTTGATTCTTATCATTTCTGGTAAGGAAGAGCGTTTTCAATCTGCTGCATTTGCATCCATTTAGATAATGATGATGATGCCAACAGATTCCTTCCATTCCACTCTGCCTTTCATTCAAAGAGTCAGGCCCAGGGGTGCTTTTAGAGACCACATTTATAGATTAATTCTATCATGATGGAGCTGCAGGAATCCCTGGGGTAGCGAGAAGCACATATTAACTTTTGCCAGTGACACTGCACAAACATCAGATTATGAAAGCCAATGGCAAATAACTCACCCCACTGAAAATATAAGGGAAATTTATGAGGCCAGAAAGAAAGAAAGAAAAGCCACAACCAGTGGTACTATAATTTAGCTAAGGGTTTCAAATAACAAGGAATCCACAAACTAATGTCGCTTCCCCTGGCACTCTAAACATCATGGAGAGATTATTTGGGGGAATGACTCAACAGGAAGAGAGACAAATTCAAATCATTTGTCACCACCCTACCCCCTGCCATTCTGAAATTCCACAATAAGAGAGTGAATGAACTAAGCCTCTGGGCTTGCACTGCATGCTACTGAGGTACAAAATTTCCAAGTACAGATATTTTGAGCATCCCCTCCTCTTAAGACAGAAACAAGACAGTCCTGTTGACTTCATTCTTCAAGGACACTCATGCCCACTTGCACATCTCTCAAAAGCCCCCATTCTCCCTGGATTTGCTTGTTGTTCATTCGTTTTAGCCATGAAATTGAAAAAAGATGGACCTTAGTTTACTGAAGAGATTGAATTATAGCAGTAACCCAGCTGTGACATCACAAATGGGAATATGATGGACACGTGGACCAGCTGCTCAGATAAAAGTGCACAAATATCCACACCCAGGTTCAATCACAATGTAACATTTATTTTAGAGGAAATTCACTGAACCCCTGTGGTTTCTCTGTGGAAGCCCTCGTCAAAAACACCTATGCCAACTGAGTTCTAAGATTGTGACTCTTTTATGTATTGATGCATTTCTTCACTCATTCAGGATTTACAGAGCTACCATGTTTCAAGTGCCATGCTAGGTCCTGGACTTACAAAGGTAAATAAAGCATTGCTTCTACTTTTGGCGCCCTCAGACTGATAGAGGGTGATAACATATGGCAACTGCCTTAGTCAAGGTATAACAACATACTAAGGACGTGTAAGATGAAGGTGTGACAGCCTAGTCAGGAAGCCAAAGACGGCACTACTAAGGAAGTGATATTGGATCACCGTGCTTAAGATGTAACCCATCAAAAGCAGGGGAACAGTGACAGGCATTCCTGGCAGAGACCACAGCAGGGTCAAAGGCTTAGGGCTGTGAAAAACCCGGGCACGACTCAGCAATGTGAAGAGCTGCGTTGACTAGAACACAGAGTATGTAAGGGAGAGAGAATGCTGGGAGAAGCAGCCAAGAACGCACAGATGTGATTAAGTCATGCTTATATGAAATTTAAACTTCATCCTTTGGGTAACAGGGAGCTCCTGAACATCTTTAAGATGGAAGAGTAACAAAATCAGATTTAAGTCACACAAAGATGATTCTATGATCTGTATAAGAAAAACAAGTCCAAGTGTTTCTGACGTCAGTGTAACTATTATCATCCTCAACTGCCCATGACTAGTTCTACAAAACAAAAGCAGGCAGTTAAACCAGTCTTCAGACTACTCAAAAAGCCCAGTGGAAAAGGAAGTGTATTTTTAGAGTAATGCTGTGTCTCGTACCCAGTGGGGATGGACATGCAATATTAACAGATGATGATGGGAGAGGCACAATTTCAAACCAAGAAAAAACAGCTGCTACCTTGAACTAGTCATGAATAATATTTAAACACCAGCCGATAGCATTTTGTGGATTCCAGGCCACCACTGAAAAGTGTCAAAAGTAATTTGTTATGAACACAGTGGAATTTCATCTTAAGATAGTGGTGGAGGTGGGAGGCAGAGGGGAGCTGTTGCCTAAAGCAAAAAATGGTTAGGGCCCAAATTACCCTAGAATTTCCTTAAATTGCCCATAAAGCACAGTGAGACACATGCAGTATAGATCTGGAGTATTATTTATAAATGCAATCTGTACACAATAAGATTTCTAAAGGAGCATATACGAAAATGTAATATTGTAGGACTTTTGCTATACCAGTGGATATGGGAATTTGCATAAGTTAAATGCATGCATAATGTGAATGCTGCTGTAACACTTAAACAGTAAAACTGGCAAATAAATGTAATTTTAAAATATAAATTAGAAATGCTTCAAGGTTGTCCCCACAGTAATATAATGTCCTGCAAGCTGATACGCTGACCTGACTGGGAAAACAGCACAGCCAGAAACTAGAGATACACCAGGATCTCACATTGCTCAGAACTGCCTTAAACTGTAATGAGGTTAATAGTTATTACGGAGATCAGAGGTTACTGTGGGCCTTTATTTCCCATCAAAATTTTTGAGTTTCACCAAAAAAAAATCTGGGTAAATCCACTCAGTGGTGCCTTGTATTTGAACAACATACGTCATGTATCCAAAGACAGTAGCTGAAAACTACTGATTAACTGGGGCTTGGTCTAAAGCCTTCCCTCTAAAGAGGGCAGGTAGAGTGGGCAGTTCTATACAGTCGGTACCAGAGCTCCAGGTAACACCAGGTCAACGTCCATGTTTCCATGGAAGCACTCTTGGGTGTCACCCAGAGGTCAACCTCCAGCTGTGTGCTGACAGGTGGCTGAGGTCCACCCGCTGCCTGGCGGGGGCTGGCAGATCTCCGCTGGGGAGGACTTCGCAGCCAGAACAGACCGTGGGAGACATCATTCCAATTTTAGGGGAGAATATCTTTTTTCTAAAGCTCAGAAGGCTGATCTTAAGGGCTAGTTTTGTACAAAGCTGGGTTCAGCAATGATGAGAAGTCGACTTCGAAAGACCGTAATGAAAAGTAAAAGTGTTTTCCTGTTGCAGAGGGCAAAGCAGGTCATGCTACTGAGACCTGTCATCCCCAGGAAGATTAACAGAATCTTAAAACTGCATCACAGTCTTCCTCTGCCTTCCCCTCTTCTCTCTTTCCTCCTCTCCCCCTCAACTCTTCCCTCCACATTCTATCACCATTTTTTACACAGACACACTCACATCATGTAGTGATTAAAAGCCTTAATTTCGCATTCAATACATCTGGATTCTAACACATCTTTGATTCAACACATCTGATCCATTCTCAGATGGATCCTGAATAAGTTATTTACACTTCACATTGCTTGGTTATAAAATGGGGCTAATATAACAGTTCCTACCTCCTAGGGTTGTTTTGAGAAGAGAATAACAAAACGTACATACTGTGCACAGTGCCTGTCACACGTAAACTACTCAACAAATACTATTATTTTGTATTTCTATTATTTTTATTGTAATTATATGCTGCCTTGTAGCCTGCCAATGTTTAACTATAATTTACACTGTGAACATTGTCTCATATCAATAATATTCTTTTAAAGTATGAGGCTGAATGACAGCATGGAAAGCTATTGTATAGATAATGTAATTAGCAATATAATTTATGTTTCTTAATCCTATTTCTCTTTCTTAATTAGTAAGAAGAAATGTTACTAAGGCTGCTAAATGCTTAGCCATATGCACCTAACATATGGATTTGTTTTCTCTTCAATTACAGAAAGAAGCAAAGATTATATTTCCCTAGATAACTTTTCTCTACAGATCAGTTACAGATTTATTATAAAGGATACAATTTTTATTTTTCTTGATAGTTATATCAAATGAAACTTTTAATAACTTGTTTCACCTCTAAGTGGTCCTGCCACAGGCTTTTAGTTTTGCAGTTAAGAGTCGGGACAGCTTTGCCATTTCAGAGTTTCAGTGGATGATTTGAAAAGAGGATAGTCATCTGATCCCTGTGAAAATATTTAAACGGCTTAATAATGGTGATGATGCTGATAATATTTTCTCTAGAAACAAACAGCTCATATGATTCAGCATTCATCAAATGCCATTTCAAGCATTTTACATGCATGAATTTACTTATTTTCCTCAAGAACTCTTTTGGAGGGACATATGATATCTCTCCATGGTTAACAGATGAAAAAGGGAGATGTTACCATCCAGACTTCGACAATACGTGAACCGTGAACTCCCTGATGTTCAAGCTGGTTTTAGAAAAGGCAGAGGAACCAGAGATCAAATTGCCAACATCCACTGGATCATCGAAAAAGCAAGAGAGTTCCAGAAAAACATCTATTTTTGCTTTATTGACTATGCCAAAGCCTTTGACTGTGTGGATCACAATAAACTGTGGAAAATTCTGAAAGAGATGGGAATATCAGACCACCTGAGCTGCCTCTTGAGAAATCTGTATGCAGGTCAGGAAGCAACAGAACTGGACATGGAACAACAGACTGGTTCCAAATAGGAAAAGGAGTACGTCAAGGCTGTATATTATCACCCTGCTTATTTAACTTCTATGCAGAGTACATCATGAGAAACGCTGGACTGGAAGAAACGCAAGCTGGAATCAAGATTGCTGGGAGAAATATCAATAACCTCAGATATGCAGATGACACCACCCTTAGGCAGAAAGTGAAGAGGAGCTAAAAAGCCTCTTGTTGAAAGTGAAAGAGGGGAGTGAAAAAGTTGGCTTAAAGCTCAACATTCAGAAAACGAAGATCATGGCATCTGGCCCCATTACTTCATGGGAAATAGATGGGGAAACAGTAGAAACAGTGTCAGACTTTATTTTTTTGGGCTCCAAAATCACTGCAGATGGAGACTGCAGCCATGAAATTAAAAGGCGCTTACTCCTTGGAAGAAAAGTTATGACCAACCTAGACAGTATATTCAAAAGCAGAGACATTACTTTGCCGACTAAGGTCCGTCTAGTCAAGGCTATGGTTTTTCCTGTGGTCATGTATGGATGTGAGAGTTGGACTGTGAAGAAGGCTGAGTGCAGAAGAATTGATGCTTTTGAACTGTGGTGTTGGAGAAGACTCTTGAGAGTCCCTTGGACTGCAAGGAGATCCAACCAGTCCATTCTGAAGGAGATCAACCCTGGGATTTCTTTGGAAGGAATGATGCTAAAACTGAAGCTCCAGTACTTTGGCCACCTCATGTGAAGAGTTGACTCATTGGAAAAGACCCTGATGCTGGGAGGGACTGGGGGCAGGAGGAGAAGGGGACGACAGAGGATGAGATGGCTGGATGGCATTACGGACTCAATGGACGTGAGTCTGAGTGAACTCCGGGAGTTGGTGATGGACAGGGAGGCCTGGCGTGCTGCGATTCATGGGGTCGCAAAGAGTCGGATACGACTGAGCGACTGAATGGAACGGAACCATCCACTGGTGAGCATCACAGGGCAGAGGGAAAATGAAATGCAGAAACATTTTTGGATATTATGCACATCTCACACAGGAATAAATCAATGATTACAACCTTCATTTTGTGGACAGAAAACACACATTTTTTCACGTGGTACTGACAAAGTTGGGGCTTAGGCTTGAGTGTCTCATGGCTCCCAAGTTCTCAGGTGTTTTTGGCAGCCACACACTGTCTTGTTTCATAGTTTTCTCTCCTTCACAAATCAGTACATCCTTTCCAAATGGAAGAACTCATGCCCTCGTGTCAGCAAATAATTAAGAAATAGTGTGGGTTTTGCAGAAAGAATAATTTTTCTGAATAAAAATGATTTTCAATGATAAAAGTGGCACATGATCTTTATAAAATGTCTACACAATGATGAAACATAAAGAAAAAAATAAAAGTCACATTTATGTCACCTAGAGGGGACTGCTGATTGCATTTTGGTGATTAGTCTGTCAGTTGTGTGCTCACACACACCCAGCCATACACTGTAGTGACATGGAATTCTTCAGCTCTGCACTGTGGGTTGCATGCAATAATATTAACTTATTAATTTAATGTTGATGCTAATTAATATTAATTAAATCAAACATTAATTTATACCATTGTTTTTAATATCTGTACAATTCAGTTAACCACAATGTATTTAACTAGTCTCCTAGTTGACAGACATTATACTATTTTCCTTTTTTAATATCATAAAAAATTTGATAAACTACTATGACATAATCCTTTGTATACTCTTCTGATTACCTCCTTAAGATAAACTCCTAGATGTGGAATTTCACAGTCAAAGAATACACACATTTTATATTTGGATTCATAATTAGGGTCTTAGTATCTACATAATTGGGCTTCGCTGGTGGCTCAGACAGTAAAGAATCTGCCTGCAGTGCAGAAGAGACCGGGTTCAATCCCTGGGTCAGGAAGATCCCCTGGAGGAGGGCATGGCAACCCATTCCAGAACCTGGAGAATCCCAGTGGACAGAGGGGCCTGGCAGGCTATGGTCCATGGGATCACAGAGTTGGACACGACTGAGTGACTAACACACACACATCCACATAATTGGTCTTTCCAAAGATAACAAAGGAGAGGTGCCACTTTGTCCTGGTTTTTGGTAAACAGCAGAGAGTTATCACAACTGTACAGCCTCTGAGTACAATTTCCCAGGTGAACAAGGTCAGAGGCCACAAATGCCAGCAGGCCTGAGGGGTATGCTCATTCCTCTCGGTCTACCTCCTCTCCCGCTTGTGTCCCTGAGAGAATAGCAGTTTGCAGTTTGGATTAACTCAGTTGCCTGACTCTGAAACACTGTTTCTAGCACCTGCCGAGATTCGTACTGGGACCCCAGGACAATACAAATCATGGATCTCATTGCACTCTAGGAAGAAACTACCTCTGCTGACTGATGACATTTAAAACTAAAAAAAAAAAAAAAAATTTAGGTTGCTACTGTGAAGTGTCTTATGTATTTGAACTGTCGTCTTTGTTTCTAGCAAGAACCAGTCAAATTATTCTCAGACTATTCATTGTGACATCTGGGACAGAAATAAAATCTCCATGGATCTCCTCAGAAATGCAGTTCTTGAAGTCTACAGACAAACATCACTGCCTCGTTATAAGCAAGGGAAAAAACAACCCATCCCACGGCCTTACGGATGCCCTAAATTGTAGAATGAATCCGCTGTTACTTGAAGTCTCTCTTGCTTTAGTAACTCAGTATCACTGTATAAAAAGCAAGATTCCCAATGATTCTTCACTCTGGGGTGACACACAGCAGAGATGTACTAGGGACACGTGGGTGAGGAATATTTTTTATTTAACACGCACTGTCTCACTGCATTTTAATTACTTCACCCTTTGGTGTCCAGGCATGAGAAGAATATCAATGGCATTTGAAATGTTCCAAAAGCTGAAAATTTTTAATCTCCAAATTGTGTGTTTTCCTAAAAGATTAATTCAGTGGTTTAGCATCAGAAAAAGCCGGTAAATTCTGACATTGTAAAAAAAAAAAAAAGATGCTTTATTGAAATACAGCATTTTTATTGTTTACAAATTTTCACTGTGGCCCAAGCCTGGGTGGTAAATATTCTTCTCCCTTGACACTCTCAGTCTCAGACAAAGCCATAATGGGCTTCTATAAAATTGCAAATGATGAGCACACAGAGCAAAGAATGAAGGGGAAGAAAATTCAAAATCTGGGAGGTTGGGAGGCAATAAGCAACCTGCCCCTTTCAATTTCACCAAAGAAATGCATTTTGTCTTCCCAATACAGGTTCCAGCACTTCTGATTTCACAGGGCACCCCAGCAAAAGTTACAGAGAAGAATGAAAATATCTATCCCTCTGCTTGCTCCCAGATGGATATTTCAGCAGAAATTAATGACACTGCATTCGTTGAGCACTTTACAATTTTCAAAGGACATTCACTTATCTCATTTGGCCCTCACATTGGAAGGGGCAGGTAGTTATCAATAGCTTGGTTTTGTCAGAAAAGAAAAATAGAGCTCAGAAATACCTGCAGAAAGTATCATGAGAAATAAAGCCTACAGATAATGCTTGGCACATAGTAAGCCTTCGATTAGTGAAAGCTACTGTTATTGTTATCACTATTATTATGACCACCATAGATGACCTTAACAAGACCTCAGCCAGTGGTGGACTCTCAAAGTTCCTAATTCTTTCCTCCACCATTTTAATACAACTTGCAGAAAGATGCTGAAAAATCAATAAGACCTTCTATTGTATTAATCTATCTTGATTTATAAGTATATCTGATGTACAAGTCTTGTTATAAACAGAATACAATGGAATTATCTATCCCATGAGAAACCAGAGTCACCATCTAACTCATGATAATTTGAAGAAAAGACCGTGGAAAACTGTCTCTCAAATTAAATGACTGGATCATGGAAATTAATACTAAAATATTTTACTGCTTAAAACATCTTTGTTTAAATATGTATCACACACTTTGCTTGTTTTTTAGTCACTTGTGTCCAACCCTTCTGTAACCCCATGGACTATAGCCCGCCAGGCTCCTCTGTCCATGGAATTCTCCAGGCAAGAATGCTGGAATAGGTTGCCATTTCCTTTCTCCAGGGAATCTGCGTGACCCAGGGATTGATCCCACATCTCCTGCATTGCAGGTGGATTTTTTACTGTTGATCCACCAGGGAAGCTCATATCACACACTACTATATACAAAACAGACAATTAATGAGGACCTACTATGCAGCACAGGGAACTCTACTCACTGCTCTGTAATGACCCATGTGGGAAAAGAATCTGAAAGAGTAGTACTTGTATATGTATATATTTACATATGTATAACTGATTCATTCTGCAGTACAGAAGAACCAGAACATTTATAAAATCAACTCTATATATACCATATTTCTTGAACGTTTCCCACAGCTGTATTTTAAAGACTGGGTGTTTATTTTTGACAAGTAACATGGTAATCATTTTCATCTCATTCTAGTGCACATTTATTTCCAATTATTTTGGTGTAATTAATGCAATATGTAGAAGATTTTAGGTAATATTAAATAGAAAGTGATGTGATAAACACTTTTCCATTTTTGCTCATGTCTCAGACTTAGTGTGAACTTCAAAGAAGATATTTACCAAAGTACTTTGAAAGGCCAAAATTACATCTAAAAAACTGACAATAAAAGGTAACAATACCTATAATAAGCATTAATTATCTGGTAATAGGTAATGATAATAATTATCTTTGTAATTATTTTACAATAGGTGAAAATGAAGTGCATATGTAAAATACACATGCTTCACATGTGTCATTGCACGTTCTTTTTACAACAATTCTATGGAATAGAAATTGTTATAACCTTTTCTTATAGATGAGAAAACCGAAGTTCAGAAAACTGTAACAATTTATCAGGCTAGCATGTGGCAGAGCTAGGAAGCAAGCTCAACTCCCAAGTCCCTGTTTTTCCCCCCTGAACTTATTAATTTTCACGCATTCACCAAAGCTGGAAAAAAAACACAATGAACACTCATTTGCTAATCACACAGATTTAACACTTTTAACTTTCTTCTCTTCATTTCCCTCCCATCCTCTCTTTTGGGACTGTTTCAAGATAAATTCTAGGCAGTATATGTTTCACCCACAAATATTCCAGTTAACATCCTCTAAGAATAAGGACATCATCCTGCACAAACACAACCAAACCTACAGAAATTATCAATAATTTCCTTATTATCATCTCATGCTCAGTTTATATTAAAATTTCCTGAATTATCCCCCAAATGACTGTATTTTTCAAACACAAACCAACTTTCATACTTTGCCTTTGATGTTATGTCTGTATTCTAGGCCACTTTCAACAATTTTTTAAACTGGAATATAATTGCTTTATAATATTGTGTTAGTTTCTGCTGTAAAACATCTTAAACCAGTCCTATGTATACATATGCCTCCTCTTCAGCCTCCCTCCCAGCCCTCCCTCCATTCCACCACTCTAGGTCATCAGAGAGCACTGGGCTGAGCTCCCTGTGTTATTCAGCAGCTTCCCACTAGCTAGCTATTTGACACATGTTAGTGTAAACAATCAGAGAGGGCAATAGCACCCCACTGGAAAATCCCATGGATGGAGGAGCCTGGTAGGCTGCAGCCATGGGGTCGCTAAGAGTGGGACATGACTGATCGACTTCACTTTCACTTTTCGCTTTCATGCATTGGAGAAGGAAATGGCAACCCACTCCAGTGTTCTTGCCTGGAAAATTCCAGGGATGGGGGAGCCTGGTGGGCTGCCATCTATGGAGTCACACAGAGTCGGACATGACTGAACAGACAGCAGCAGCAGTGTAAACAATGTTCTTTTAATGCTGTTAATTTTTTGAAAGACTGAGTTGTTCTGTTGAAGACTCCCCACTATGTTGTTGTGAGACTGCTTCCTTGTAACCCTTTTTTAATCTTTTCTTCTACTCCTCAAATTTTCAATAAAGCATCTTTTACTGTTAAATGTCAAAAATTCTTAACTAAAAAGTATAAGTGTAAGTAAACAGGAAAACAATTCGTATCTTTAATCCTACTATGAATTAATAATGTTTGTCCTAACAGTAGAACAGTTATTAGGGGCTCAGTTCAAAGGAAATAGAAGAATGAAGATACTCCACACTTAGAACTCCTTTTGGTGTAAAAAACTGATGTCTGACATTTTAAAATTTGGCTACAATTTCATTTACATGCACGAATTCTGGGAAGATTTAAGCACTTGTCTTTTGAGGATCTTTGCCAAAGACACTTAAAAATCTATTGCTTCTGCCAATTATGGCAAGTCTGGTTAGATAACAGAGCCCTTTCTCTGTGATTTAATGAAATTCAGGGAAATCATGGAGTTCAGTCCTAATCAAAGAGTCCCAGAAAAGCCCCTGAGCTACTCTTCACTGCTGCTGCTGCTGCTGCTGCTGCTAAGTCGCCTCAGTCGTGTCCAACTCTGTGCGACCCCATAGACGGCAGCCTACCAGGCTCTCCCGTCCCTGGGATTCTCCAGGCAAGAACACTGAAGTGGGTTGCCATTTCCTTCTCCAATGCATGAAAGCGAAAAGTGAAAGTGAAGTCGCTCAGTCATGTCCGACTCTGTGCGACCCCATGGACTACAGCCCACCAGGCTCCTGCGTCCATGGGATTTTCCAGGCAAGAGAACTGGAGTAGGGTGCCATTGCCTTCTCCGTACTAACCTGCTATTTTTACAAAACTAAACTTCTATTTGGACTTTATTCCATTGGCAACATTTAATTAACTGCAACATCCTGGACCTACTAAATTTGGAAATTTCAGGAAACAAGGAAAAAGGTAACATCAACTCACTTTGTAATATGTTGCAAAACTAAAGAATAACTGTGAGGAAAAGGATGGTTGGTCTCAGTCTTCAGTTATGCAAAGGTGGAAACACTGGAGGTTGGAGGAACTGGACTCAGCCTTAGAGTCAGGACCTCGGACAAGGTTGGAGACCATGTGTGATAATCACCAAGAGGTGGGTCTCTGAGGGACAAGATGCCTGAGAAGACAACATAAGCATCGTCTGGACTAGAGCAACTGGGGTTGCTGGAACATAGAGGCTACTGCCTGTGGGAAGAGGCAAGAGACACATCAGACAAAAAACTCTGCCACTTAAGATATACCTTGAAAACCAACATTCCAAAACACGGGAAGAAGGGAACACCGTGATACTCAATAAAACAGCCATTGGGAGAAAAATTCACTTCATTTATAAACGAAAATGATAAAGAAATCTGTAACCACGGTGACATGGAAGACCCGGAGATTGTCATGAGTGAGTGAAAGTCTTACAGTCTGTCTCTTTGCAACCCCATGAGCTATACAGTCCATGCAATCCCCAGGCAAGAATACTGCAGCGAGTAGCCTTTTCCTTCTCCAGGGCATCTTTCCAATCCAGGGATTGAACCCAGGTCTCCTGCATTGCAAGCAGATTCTTTACCAGCCGAGCCACAAGGGAAGCCCAAGAATACTAGAGTGGATAGCCTATCCCTTCTCCAGCACATCTTCCCGACCCAGGAATTGAACCAGGGTCTCCGGCATTCCAGGCAGATTCTTTACCAACTGAGCTATCAGGGAAGCCCAGAGATTGTCATACTGAGTGAAATGTCAGAGAAAAACAGGCATCATATGATGTCACTTATATGTGGAATCAAAAAAATGGCACAAATGAACCCATTTACAAAAGAGATGCACAGTCACAGACACAGAGGACGAACGTATGGTTACCAAAGGTGGGGGCAGGAGGGATAAAATGGGAGGTTGGAATTGACATATATACACTACTATATACATAAAATAGATGACTAATAAGTGTATAGCACAGGAACTGTACTCAATACTCTATAATGACCTCTATGGGAATAGAATCTAAAATGAAGTGGATATATATAACTGATTCACTTTGTTGTACAGCAGAAACTAACACAACATTGTAAAACAACTGTACTCCAATAAAAAATTAATTAAAAAAGAAATCTGAAACCACTGTAAAAATAATTGTGGAGGATTTCCTAAGAAAATAACATCCAGGGGGAAAAAAAAAAGACCAAGAAAGTATGAAACAAACACAGAGAAATGGGAAATGGAACAATAAAAGGATCTGAAAAGGTAGAAATCCTGCACGTGAAAGATACACTCATTGAAAAACAAAGTGCCTCAGTAATTCTATAGTCAATGAGAACATAAACTGACAGTGCTGAAGATCTCACAGAAAGTGTGACACTGAGACATCAAAAGACAAATAAATATCAATCCTGAATTGTTATTGGCCACATAACAACCTAAAGATTCCTCGGTTCTGCCTCTGTTCAAACACGCTGGCAAATATCCCTTTTCTAAATAGGATAGCAACTGTGCTAGTTGCTCAGTTGTGTCCGACTCTTTGCAACCCCATAGACTGTAGCCCCCCCAGGCTCCTCTGTCCATGGGATTTCCCAGGCAAGAATACTGGAGTGGGTTGCCATTCTCTTCTCTAGGAGATCTTCCCAACCCAGGTATCGAATCTGTGTCTCTTATGTCTCCGGCATTGGCAAACGGGTTCTCTTCCACTAGCACCACCTGGGAAGCCTTTTCTAAATAAGGTATTAACAAATTTACAAGTTCCAGGGATTACAATATAGACATTGTGGGTGGGAGCACCATTTTTGAGCCTATCATTGTGGCTAAGAATTACCCTAGTTTTAGCACCAAAAGTCTCACACTCCAGATCTCCTTCAATCCCAAACAAACTTGGACATGTTTGCTCCTGAAATTCTCCCTGTGCTAGCAACAGAGGTTGGGTGGTGGAAGTCTCTGTTTACCTGGAATTTTCTGAGTTTTAGCACTGAAAGTCCCACATTTCAGGCAACTTTTCTATTTCAGGCAAACAGGATTGGTTGGTCACTGTCAGTGAGACTCTCAGCTTCAGAGCACCAGTCCAGGAAGAGCTGTCCCCTTTATACTCTTCCCCAGAGCAGAGAATATGACTAAATATTTGGAACACACATCTTAGGCAAGATGAGCCCACACAGATCTCAACAGAGCAATGGACCGAGTAGACTGCTCTATGCTATCATCAGTCAAACTTGAAAGCAAGGTTTATTTCCCAAGAAAGACATAGGAGAAAGACTTTATAAAAGGATGGTTTTTAATAAATGGTAACCAGCTGATCTGAAACATTTCTAAGGAGAAGGATAAAGAAATGGATAAACTACTGCAGATACAGTTTGAGGCAAGTTTATTATAGCCTTGTTTCTCTAGATGTGGGCTCCTGCCTACCAGGGCCAAAATCAACCATGGGGACTTAGGAGAAATGCTGGTTCTTGGGCCTTTGAATTTCTGATTTAAAATCTCGTGGGGCTGAGGTTCAGAAATCTGAATTTTAAATCCTTATCATGTTTCAAAACACCTGTTATGGACATACAGGTGTCCTCCAATGATTTCCTGTGTTGGATGTCCACACTTTCGTGTAATCTCCTCCCTCTGACTGCTGGGGGGACCAGTGGCTTACTTCTAACCAGTAGAATAGGGCCAAGCTGGTGGAATGTCATTCATATGACGATGTTACATTACACACTACATTTCAGAAGGGGGGAAAACTCCCCCTTGTGATAGGCTACCTGGCAAGAATGATGGCAGTTTCTAGATACTAAGAGGGGCCCCGAATAACAGCCACTAAGAAAACCACCATTTCAATCCTGTGTTTGCAATAAGATGAATTCTGCCAAAAACCTAAGGAAGTGTGGAGGAAACTCTTTCCCCAGCCGAGCCTTCAGATCAGATGAAGCCCGAGCTGATGTTGGGGTTGCAAAATACTAAGACTGAGAAGGATTCTTGACCCAGAAATTGAGAGATAATAAACATGCATGGCTTCACACTGCTAAATTTGTGGTAGTCTATTACTCTGCAAAAGATAACCAACTAATTCAGCATCTAGAACTTGAGAAGCATGACCTGGTGGTGGAGAGCACTGGCTCAGGAAAAAACAGGCCTGCTTTAAATTCCAGATCTGCTGCTTTTCAGCCTTGTGACCTTGGACAGTACAAAACCTGTTCAGGCTTCAGTTTCCTCATTCGTCATTGTGAAGGTCCAGTGAGGTAGAACCTGCCAACCCTGAGCACAAGGCCAGTCCTCTCATAAGAGTTCAACACATTCAAATCCTTTCTTTATAAAATTAAAGTCTAACCTAGTCCAATGATGTGGACTACCAAAAACAGTTCCTCACAGTGAAGGGGAGTCCCTTCAGGAGGATTGTCTGAACAGAGTGTAAGATCATTTAATGTCCAATCAGATACCATCTGTCTACACAACTGAGTGATTATTAGCCACTGCTAGTATCGCTTCTTGGACCAGATGCTAGGATGGAAACACAGCGGATGATTCATTTGATTTGAAGTTGGGGAGGGGTGGTGGAAAGCATCCAAAGGCAACAGTGTCAACAGACTAAAAATAGGCAGTTCTGTAATGCTTGGCTGTGGTTCTTTTCAAAGGTGAGACAACCAACTGCTGAATGTTTTGAGAATTCCAAGTACCTCAAGTATAGGTCACTGGGCATTCGATGGCCCAGAAGAACAAATTATGCATTGCAGGTTAGGTGTCTAGGGAGACAGATTCTGAAAAGATAAGAGCTAGGAAGTTTATTAGGGAGTGCTTTTCAGGATCAGCTTTCGGGGCGGGGGGTGAGTGCAACAGAAGGGTGAAGAGAAATCAAGCTGCAGTTGCAATTTTAATAAACAATCAAAATGCAATTATACTAAGATCTCAGTTCTGGAACTCCAATGTCTCTCTTCTTTTTTTTTTTTTTTAAAGAGATAGGAGCACTTCCATGTTTATTATAGTTCACAATGGCGAAGATGTGGAAACAACCAAAATGTCCATCAATGGATAAATGAATTAAAACATATATACATCAACAATGGAATACTACTTAGCCTTGAGAAAAAAGGAAATCCTGCCATTTTCAACAATACAGATGGACCTTGAGGATGTTATGCTAAGTGATATACATCAAATATTGTGTAATATCCCTTATATGTGGAAAAAGCAAAACAAAACCAAATCCAATGTCTCTTTAAGTGTCCTAATTTGCAGTGGGGTGTCACAACTTTATCCTCTTGCATCCACCAGTCTTTGGACCCAGGTGAGTGCAACAGAAGGGTGAAGAGAAATCAAGCTGCAGTTGCAATTTTAATAAACAATCAAAATGCAATTATACTAAGATCTCAGTTCTGGAACTCCAATGTCTCTCTTCTTTTTTTTTTTTTTTAAAGAGATAGGAGCACTTCCATGTTTATTATAGTTCACAATGGCGAAGATGTGGAAACAACCAAAATGTCCATCAATGGATAAATGAATTAAAACATATATACATCAACAATGGAATACTACTTAGCCTTGAGAAAAAAGGAAATCCTGCCATTTTCAACAATACAGATGGACCTTGAGGATGTTATGCTAAGTGATATACATCAAATATTGTGTAATATCCCTTATATGTGGAAAAAGCAAAACAAAACCAAATCCAATGTCTCTTTAAGTGTCCTAATTTGCAGTGGGGTGTCACAACTTTATCCTCTTGCATCCACCAGTCTTTGGACCCAGGCGCTCCCTGAAAAGGGGCTTGACCTTCAACAAGGGAACTTTCTCCAACCAAGGGAAATTTCTGGTAAGGGCTGAGTATTGAGAGGTGTCAGACAGTCACAGAGGGAGAGTCCCGCCACACAGCACACCAAAAAGTAAAACACAGGATGCATTTCAAACAATGTCTAGTTCATGGTTATTGTTATAATTTTTGTTACAATTCAGTTAATGCATGCTGAGCTGCCGAGAGCACACTTTGCACTTAAATGGCCACTGCTGTCATAGTCTAAGTGGAAAAACTTATTGGTTATCTAGTCATCCATTCATTGTGTTTTATATATAAAAAAAACCCTGAAAGCTGTTCATTTTTAAGAATATATAAAATACAAAATGAGGATAATTAAAAATTGAAATGAAAGTTAAAAAAGCCAAGGACAGTGGCACGTTACAATCTAAGTGTCCTGCATTTTAAAATTTGGACCACTTACCACCACTTAGAGGGCTTCCTAGGTGGCTCAGTGTAAAGAATCTGCCTACCAATGCAGGAGATGCAAGAGATGTGGATTCTATCCCTTGCTCAGGAAAAGCCCCTGAAATAGGAAATGACAACCCACTCCAATATTCTTGCCTGGAAAATTCCATGGACAGAGGAGCCAACCAGGTGGGCTATAGTCTATGGGGTCACAAAGAGCTGGATACGACTGAGCGACTGAGCACACAAACACACAGAACCATTTAGAACTATATATTTATCTACATGATTTATTTAATACCTGACGCCTCTAGTCCAAAAGTATCAGAGGATAAGAATCTTTTTCTTATGAGCATCTCAAACCTCTAGCATAGTATTTGACATATCAACACTTTAATATTTGTTGAATGAATGCATGCATGAAAAAAGAAACAAATGAAGCTAAGAAAGGAATGTCTTAATAGGCTGACACATTTATTATGAGCAGAGTGAAAAGGACACTACCTAATAGCAGCAACCCCAAAACAACACTCATAGCATATGTTCGTGAGGCTGTTTTTCAGGGCTCTCCCATGATATACACCAATGGTTTCTTAGGAAAGGGCTGTTAGCAACAGCAGGTAACCCCAAGTGCCTGCTGTTTTAGCTTGATCCAAAGTACAATTTGAGAATGTCTGGAAGAGCAAATGGTTGTATTCCCTGGCAACTACCTAGAGCCCTGACTCTCAGCCAGTGTGAAAGTCACACTGCTGTGCTGAAGAGCTTGCATAGATGTGCTGTGAAACCATGTCCAATATCTAGAATGATATGCCGTGTGATTATGGCAACTGAATGCTGCACCCAGTGGGTCCTAGGATCTCGTGCAGAAAGAGGTACAATTTACTTCAAGACCAGAAGAAAGAGGAGCCAGTGGCTGCTGCAACCAGCTCAAGAGAGAAGCTTATGCCCATCTCTTTCCAAGTTCATATGCAGTGACTTCATGTTGGTCACTTATACCCAGTTCTGGTGGGTTTACTTTGTTGCTGTTTAGTTGCTAAGTCGTGTCTGACTCTGCGACCCATGCATTGTAGCCTACCAGGGTCCTCTGTCCATGGATTTCTCCAGACAAGAATACTGGAATGGGTTGCCATTTCTTTCTCCAGGGGATCTTCCCAATCCAAGGATCGAATCGGCATCTCCTGCATTGGCAGACAGATTCTTTTACCACTGAGCCATCAGGGAAGCCTGGTGGGTGTATTTACACCATGGCAATCAGTAAACCTACAAATAAGGATTTTACTTCTCCTTCAAAGAGTCAATTTACCCATATACCTCCACATATCACTTAAAGTGAAGTCTGGGATAAATCAAGACTGAGTGATAAATGTGTTTCTTCATTTATAAGAGAAGAGAGCTGATGACAGTTCTACCCAAATTGCAATACAGCATAGCACAAAGAGATGATATGACAAATAGTGTTCTGGACATTATAGATGAGGTTGACTGTAGCAGCTATAGTGTTGTACCTGTCCCGTAATTTGTTTAGTGCCATTTTGAGGCTTCTAATTCCCTTCTAATTTCCCCAGCTGCCAAAACTGCTCTGTCAGTTAACTCTCACAGCTCCGCTCGACTAAAGAAAGACAAGAGAGAGAAAACAGTTTAAAAACAGTAATTCACTAAATGGACATGCCTTCTATGATCAGCAAAGGTGGGAGACACTAATGCAAGTCTTTCACTTGATTTCCCTTTCCTCGAGTTCCTCACAAAGTGAGAATCATCTTGTCCGGAGGTGTGATTCTGGCATATAAAATGATGGATTTCTCAGACAACATGGCTCCTCAGCACCAGCCAACTACTTCATCTGGTGTTGACCACAGAACCAACCATCTGTTCCAGGGCTGGAAGAAAAACTGCCTGTTGGTCTTAATGATGGACAGAATAACACTGTACCTTATGGTTAACTAAAGGGATTTTTTTTTTCAAGGGGATTTTTACTTTACACATTTTTTTTAACCCCTGCAGAAAATATGATTCCATGGACTAGAAATAGAAAGCAGAGAATACTGAACGGGATCTTAACTGCTAGTCTGGGTGAACTAGACCTGAATAACTCAGAAGAAAGCTAAGTAGAGTCTCTGATCCTTTTAGCATCCTCTTGTGAAAGCTGAGAAAATGCTAGAGCAGGAGTCCCCAATCTCTGGGATCCAATGCCTGATGATCTGAGATGGAGCTAATGGAAAAATAATAGAAATAAAGTGCAAGATAAATGTAATATGCTTGAATCATCTTGAAACAATGCCCTCCCCAACCCAGGTCTATGGAAAAATTGTCTTTTTGGCCCCTGCTGCCAAAAGCTTGGGGACTGTACTCTAACGGATGCATGGAATGGAAGACAATCCCACTGCCACACAGAGAAGAGCACGAAGAATACCTGTTCCTCTGGAGTAATTAGAACCAAAGGGCCTACTGTGCAGGGTACCACCCAGATCATCACCCAAACACTGGCATTTCATTCATGCCTGTCACTGTAAGCGTCAAAACACCTTCTCATAGAAAGCAGTTTCCTTTAATTTAGCTCCCTGATTGCTCTGCACAAGGAGATGCCATGCACAGACATCATCCTGACAGTATTCTACATTTTCTATCATAGACTCATTACACTGGTCTAAATGGAACTTCAAAATATAGTTGTCAAACATGACCATCTACACCAGAGGATTCTGTGTCAATGAAGACAGAGAGTGCTGGCTGCAGCCTTTTGGCTCCATGGAATAGGAGACATCCAGATTGAGGAGAATTATTTATGTCGTAATTTTGTACCTTTCACATCTCTTCCTGTCTTTTCTGCTTGGTTGGCACTATTCAACAGGGAGTAAATGGACAAAATTATGTGCTAAAAATGGCTCTTCACTACCTATCAATTACAGCATTGATTTTAATGACTCCTAAGAGTGCACATGACTTGATATAAATTTTAGTTACAGATACCAGACTGATTAACACATTTAAGCCACCAGAGGGAGGCTTCTTGTGAGGGGGGGGAAAAAAAAGTAAAAACTTCCATTTAAGAGTTCATCTCCCCAGCCAACACATTGCCTCTTTAGGGTGGAGTTACCCTACCTGATTTATGGTTGTGGATTTGACTGAGTCTTTTGGAGAATATTCACTTGCTACAAAGGAATCTCTTGAGTTCACACAGTGACAGACCTCCTTTGCCCTTAGAGGATAAAGAACAGGCGCAGATGGTGACATCTGAAATATGACAGCTCTAAAGAGTCTATGAGAACATCACCACCTCTATTCTAGGGAGGTCAGGAAAGCACTTTTTAAGAATCAGTGGTGCATGAGTAGGGAGTGAGATAAAAACAAACTTGGCACAAACAATATTTAGCAAGTTAACAGCATTTAGAAATATGGCTAACATTTATTGCAGTGGCTTTCCAGCTTTTTGACTATGATTCACAATGAGAAGTGCATTTTATAAGGCAACTCAGGACATAAAAACACTAATATGAATACACACAGAACAGATCTAATTTCATGAAACAATACCCTGATTCTTTCTATTCATTTCTGGTGTTAGTGTTGGTTATGATACAATCAGGCCCAACCCGCCTGGTGGGGCTAGAGGTAAAGAACACAACTGCCAATGCAGAAGACACAAGAGACGCGGGTCCAAGCCCTGGGTCAGGAAGATTCCCTGGAGGAGGGCATGGCAACCCACTCCAGCATTCTCACCTGGAGAATCCCATGGACAGAGGAGCCTGACAGGTTCATGACACAGTCCACGAGGTTGTAAAGAGTCAGACATGATCAAGTGACTTAGCAGCAGCAGCATGACCCAATTAATTGATTTCATGATCCACCAATGAATCATGGACTGCAGTCCAAAATACTGATTTATAGCATATACATATGATGAGCAGAGTCATGAAGACCAAGAAGAAGGCATGGTGGTAAAATGTGCTCTGGAGGCAGACTGCCTCTGAGTCCTGACTCTTCTGCATACAAGCAAGTTTCTTAACTTCACCGTGACTCAGTTTTTTCATCTATAAAGTGGAATTACTAATATGTCAGGAAGTGGTTATGAAGATGGGAGGATACACGAAAAGCTCCTAGAACAGCAGCCAGCACACTGACAGCATTCCATAAGTGTGAGCCCTTCTGTTGGTTATCTATGACCACAAATTCACAAAAATTTGTATCTGCTGTATAAATTATCCCCAAACTCTAAGGCCAATCAATTTAGTTCAGGAGTCTGTGGAGTTCAGATGGCTATTGGCTGATCAGCTCTCTCCCATGGGTTTCATCTCCCAACAGAACAGCTCAGTCATTTCTTCTCATAATAAGAGAGACAGACACACATTAAGTTCAGTCTCCCAAGCATCATGTGTGCTAACATCCAACAGCCAAAGAAAGGAAAAGTCAGAGTGGGAGGTCACTAGAATGACATAGTAAAAAGCATGGATATAAGGAGTGATAATAATTCAGGGTCATTAGCCAGAGCTATGATGATAATGGTGGAGTTTCTCTCCTCTCTCTGCGCTAGGTGCTTTGCTTAATCAGGTTAAATCTTGACAACAATCTATTACTGTGATAATAAAGATTCTTGATTGCAAATGACAGCGTCCATATGAAAATTTCAAACAAAAGTCCATCTGAGAAGTAAACCAGTCAAAGTGACTTAACACAGCTGAGTTAAGGTAAGGATAGCTAGACGACCCAAATGTGATCTTTCACGCTCTGCCTCCCTCCACCTCTCAACTATTTTCCTCTATGTGTTGGATCCATTGTGGAGACAACTTTTCCATGAAGCACCTTACAGCAACTCAAGATTTAAATTGCTCAAGCAGCTTGTGATTTAGATAACCAACCATCCTGGTGTGTTGAGAATTCAGAGGTTTCCTGGGATGTGGGACACTCACTGCTAAAACTGAGCAAGCTCTGAGCAGACACAGATGAAGTGGTCCTTCCTTTTGCAAACTCAGGGGAAGAGAGGGCATTTTCTTAATGGATTTGGCAGAAAAGTCCCTTTGTGGACTCTCACTGGCCTGTTCTGGATCATATATCTACTCCTCAGCTAATGACCATGGTCAGGAAGATGAAGCCTTTGGCCAAGATTAGGTCATTTTCCAACCTGTGGTGAAGTTAACTCTACTCTTTCTGAATCTTATGAAAAGTGGGTGGATGAGATAGATACTCAAAGGATCCAGGATGTACAAACAATGTAAGTCACTGGAATACTACTGTTAACATTTTATAGATGAAGAAATAAAATCTCCAAAGAAATGGGAGTCTGAGAGGTTTAGTGACTTTCTTGGGTCACATAACAAAGAGTAGCTGAGCTAGTATTTGAACCACGATCTTTCTGGCTTTAAAGTCTGCACTCTTTCCGTGGTCCAGGCTGTTTGCCTACAGCAATAATAATACAAGTCTTCTGAATGCCTAATGCAGCACTTAAAAAACAAAACTGTACTTAAGAAAATAGTGAGAAGCTATAAATACCCTACTTTGCAATTCGCTGGGGAAAAATACAAAAATAAAGGCCATTTGCAGGGTATTTCTCCCCAAGAATATGCTTGCCAAAATGTGTGCAATGAACTGAACAGCTTAAGAATTGTTTTTGCTGAAATATAAATAAATAGTTGGACCATTTAAAGGTTCTTCAGGGTATGTTCAATTTGTGCAGAGGTATCAGGAAAATTTTCTCTCCCTGATCATACCATATCCACTGAAGGAGACTGAGAAGAACTGCCACTGGATACATCTCAGCCACCTTCAAGTTCCCACTGACCCTTAACAATTTAGAAACCCCCACACCCCTCAAGAGCCCCCACATCAGTTCCCTGAGTAGCCACTGGCCACACCCAGCCTCAATCAACCCTCTTTTTGAGTGCTGAGATACTACAGACCATCCCTATTTGGGCAGCAGAGAGGAGAAAGGTTTGTTGCTTAGACTGTGTGAAACAAGGGCCCTCCGTGTCCATTCTTCACAAACATTTCTAGCCTCCTTGCCTGAAATGACTCTCTTGGCCCTACTGAGAAATGAGCAGCTGCCAGAGCTGACAGTTGGTGGTTTGTGCACCAGAGAGGCTGGCCGTGCTGGAGAAATACCATGTGGCTTATCATAACCATGCAGCATTTTGCCAGAGTAAGAATCACCAGGGCTTTATGAAAGAACAAGAAGAAAAAGATGAATGGCCATCAGGTCCTCTGTGGATCCTAAAACCACCACTGCTCTGCCCAGCAAGAACTTGAAAGCAGCAGCTGGAGTCAGTGGCCAAAAGACGGAGGGGATGAAAGGAATGACAGGTCATTGTTCCTTTTAGTCCTGACTGCCTTGTCTAGAGCCATCACTCCACTGGCAGCAAAGGAGAAGATAAATAGCTGTGTGTGGCTTGAGTGTCTGTGTGCTTAAAAGCAGAGAGTGGTGAGACAGAGGAGAAATAATTGTCATGGATGTAATGCTAAAAAATGATAGAGCAAAGCACGTAAACATTTCACTTTAATGTTTTACTCTGTATGTATATTTTTAAAAGGCTTTAGTTATTAAAGGCACTGAAAAAAATATAAAAAGTTGATGAGTCCACAAAAACTCCCCTAATACAAATGGTCTATAAAGTAATACAGATTCGAGAGGAAGAAGAAAGACATCTACTGAACAGCAGCTTGGTGTCAATCACATTATATTTAGCATCTAATTTAACCTTTACAATAGCCCTGTGAAGCAATCATCACTAAGCATAATTTTACAGATAAGAAACTCAACTTACACAGGTTCAAAATCTTGCCTAAGAGCACACAGTTAGTAAATGGGGACCTAGAACTTGACTTCATGTCTACCTGACCTCAAAGCTCATGCTGCTGCCTCCAAGCAGACAGCCTCCCAGACACAAAAACCTCTGGGGAAATTTTAACAGGAAATGCGACTCAAGAGTCAAGATGATTTGTTACTGCCGTGGACTGTTAACTTTCCTAGTACTTATTTATATCCCTATCTGATTGCTAAACAGAACTACATAGATAAACATAGCCGGCTCAGATGAGAACCTTCTGAAGTATTTTATTATGCTTGTTCACTCATTTGCAATAGAGGTTTCTTCGAGACCTTTGCAGAGGTGAGATAACACACGCTCTGGTGCAACCATGACCAGTGAGGTAAAGACAATGACCTGAGTTACCAGGAACAACTATTTCCTTCCAACACAATTAGCTTGGCCAGTCAACACTGCAACTGTCAAGTACAGACCACTATTTTTCTATGCCAAATCAACGAGTGAGGATCCAATATGTTAATTACAGGGTAGAAATCACCCACCACGTATTATTGCACCACACGCTGCTCAAGCAGTGTGAAGACTACCACGGGGATCCCTTCTGTTTGTAACTCAAAGCTGGGAGACATGTCAAAACAGAGGGATAAAAACTGTCAGAGCTCAAGAGTTGATGTTAAACCATCCAGCTACAAACTGCTACAGAGGATAATGGGTCTCATTTCAGGCAAGTAAACATGTCATATTCTCATTAGAGGAAGCAGCAATGGGTAATTTGTACCTATAAAGGTAATTGAATGTGTGCATACAATTTCCTTCAGAGCCCGTGCCACAAGCATGCAAAATCTTGGACAGAAAGCTCTTGTGTGGACTTCCCTGGTGGTCCAGTGGTTAATAACTTTCCTTTCAATGAAGGGGACACAGGTTCAATCCCTGGTCAGGGAACTAAAATCCCACAGGCCTCAGAGCAGCTACGTCTGTATGCCACAGCTAAGACCCACAGTATCCCACAACAAAGGTCCATGCACTGCAACGAAAGATCCCACAACTAAGATCCAACATAGACAAATAATTTTTTTTTTTTTAAAGAAAGCTATTGTGAATGTTAAAAGGTTGATTTGGGTCAGATAATTCTATAATATTAATTCTGGGTCACCATCATTGCTTACAGTACTGACATACAACATGCCCTTGAAAACTTACCTAAGACCACGAGTGTTTCACTTTTTCAGAAAATAGAGCTTTAAGCATTTGCGGCTAGAACGGTATGGTGTCTGGGGACATGGGGCAAATTTTATAATGCTTGGTTTCCCTAGGACCTGGTATATAGTGTATGACAAAGGCAGGCTTATAATAAATGCTTCTTGAATGAACAAAACATTTATTTAGTTTGCTTTTCTAAGTTAGCTCAATAAGTGCTGCTTATTTCTGTTTTAATAATTACATCATATTTCATGTAGTTGCCTCCAGGTGAGCTCGATAAAGGACTGAAATGGTATGGACCTATCAGAAGCAGAAGATATTAAGAAGAGGTGGTAAAAATACACAGAAGAACTGTACAAAAAAGATCTTCATGACCCAGATAATCACGATGGTGTGATCACTCACCTAGAGCCAGACATCCTGGAATGTGAAGTCAAGTGGGCCTCAGAAAGCATCACAAAACAAAGCTAATGGAGGTGATGGAATTCCAGTTAAGCTATTTCAAATCCTGAAAGATGATGCTGTAAGAGTGCTGCACTCAATATGCCAGCAAATTTGGAAAACTCAGCAGTGGCCACAGGACTGGAAAAGGTCAGTTTTCATTTCAATCCCAAAGAAAGGCAATGCCAAAGAATGCTCAAACTACCGCACAATTGCACTCATCTCACACGCTAGTGAAGTAATGCTCAAAATTCTCCAAGCCAGGCTTCAGTAATATGGGAACTGTGAACTTCCAGATGTTCAAGCTGGTTTTAGAAAAGGCAGAGGAACCAGAGATCAAACTGCCAACATCTGCTGGATCATGGAAAAGCAAGAGCATTCCAGAAAAACATCTATTTCTGCTTTATTGACTATGCCAAAGCCTTTGACTGTGTGGATCACAGTAAACTGTGGAAAATTCTGAAAGAGATGGAAATACCAGACCACCTGACCTGCCTCTTGAGAAACCTATATGCAGGTCAGGAAGTAACAGTTAGAACTGAACATGGAACAACAGACTGGTTCCAAATAGGAAAAGGAGTTTGTCAAGGCTGTATATTGTCACCCTGCTTATTTAACTTATATACAGAGTACATCATGAGAAAAGCTGGGCTGGAAGAAACAAAAGCTGGAATCAAGATTGCTGGGAGAAATATCAATAACTTCAGATATACAAATGACACCACTTTTATGGCAGAAAGTGAAGAGGAACTAAAAAGCCTCTTGATGAAAGTGAAAGAGGAGAATGAAAAAGTTGGCCTAAAGGCTCAGCATTCAGAAAATGAAGATCATGGCATCCAATCCCATCACTTCATGGGAAACAGATGAGGAAACAGTGGAACAGTGTAAGACTTTATTTTTTGGGGCTCCAAAATCACTGCAGATGGTGATTGCAGCCATGAGATTAAAAGATGTTTACTACTTGGAAGAAAAGTTATGACCAACCTACATAGCATATTCAAAAGCACAAATTTGGAAAACTCAGCAGTGGCCACAGGACTGGAAAAGGTCAGTTTTCATTTCAATCCCAAAGAAAGGCAATGCCAAAGAATGCTCAAACTACCGCACAATTGCACTCATCTCACACGCTAGTGAAGTAATGCTCAAAATTCTCCAAGCCAGGCTTCAGTAATATGGGAACTGTGAACTTCCAGATGTTCAAGCTGGTTTTAGAAAAGGCAGAGGAACCAGAGATCAAACTGCCAACATCTGCTGGATCATGGAAAAGCAAGAGCATTCCAGAAAAACATCTATTTCTGCTTTATTGACTATGCCAAAGCCTTTGACTGTGTGGATCACAGTAAACTGTGGAAAATTCTGAAAGAGATGGAAATACCAGACCACCTGACCTGCCTCTTGAGAAACCTATATGCAGGTCAGGAAGTAACAGTTAGAACTGAACATGGAACAACAGACTGGTTCCAAATAGGAAAAGGAGTTTGTCAAGGCTGTATATTGTCACCCTGCTTATTTAACTTATATACAGAGTACATCATGAGAAAAGCTGGGCTGGAAGAAACAAAAGCTGGAATCAAGATTGCTGGGAGAAATATCAATAACTTCAGATATACAAATGACACCACTTTTATGGCAGAAAGTGAAGAGGAACTAAAAAGCCTCTTGATGAAAGTGAAAGAGGAGAATGAAAAAGTTGGCCTAAAGGCTCAGCATTCAGAAAATGAAGATCATGGCATCCAATCCCATCACTTCATGGGAAACAGATGAGGAAACAGTGGAACAGTGTAAGACTTTATTTTTTGGGGCTCCAAAATCACTGCAGATGGTGATTGCAGCCATGAGATTAAAAGATGTTTACTACTTGGAAGAAAAGTTATGACCAACCTACATAGCATATTCAAAAGCTGAGACATTACTTTGCCAACAAAGGTCCATCTAGTCAAGGCTATGGGTTTTACAGTGGTCATGTATGGATGTGAGAGCTGGCCTGTGAAGAAAGCTGATCACCGAAGAATTGATGCTTTTGAAGTGTGGTGTTGGAGAAGACTCTTGTGAGTCCCTTGGACTGCAAGGCAATCCAACCAGTCCATTCTAAAGGAGATCAGTCCTGGGTGTTCATTGGAAGGACTGATGCTAAGGCTGAAACTCCAATATTTTGGCCATCTCATGTGAAGAGTTGACTCATTGGAAAAGACCCTGATGCTGGAAGGGATTGGGGGCAGGAGGAGAAGGGGACAACAGAGGATGAGATGGCTGGATGGCATCACCAACTTGATGGACATGAGTTTGAGTAAGCTCCAGGAACTGGTGATAGGGAGGCCTGGTGTGCTGCGATTCATGGGGTCGCAAAGAGTCGGACACAACTGAGCGACTGAACTGAACTGAACTGAACTGAGCTGTAAAATACACCTCTGTCAGTGATATTTCTTACATGTATCTCATATAAAAGACAACTGATTTTTTGCCTCAACCTTGAAGGCAAAAACAAGCTAAGACACACACACACATAATGCCTCCCTTCTGTATTCAGCCATGGCAGGTTATCTCTGCGAACACTGATTCTTGTCCAGCTTTAGATACCCCACAGGGTGGCAAATCCAGGCAGCTACCACCAATTGGCTCAATTTGGCATAAAAGGTGAAGCTATTGATCCTCCCTAATTTAGAATTTCCTTTGGGATAGATATATTAGAGATTAAGTGTACAAAATAGAGCCAATTGGTGAATTTATATTTCCTATACAAAATGTAATTCTACTGGCAATACAATTCTGTTACAAGATGAAGCTTTTAATTTTGATGTTTCTTATATGAACATGATAGGTTTAGAACTATGGACTCTGTTTTGACCAGTATCCTACCTTTAGCCTGCTTTCAAGTGGTGCTGGATTCTTAAGTATCCTTATTCCAGCTCCTTACGAGTGGGGCACTTCATGAGACATGACAAATAAAGTCTACTGTAGAATTTGTTTTTCTAATGGGATTTTAGCAGGCACGATGAAAGAAAACACTTGAAATCGTCTTGGGCTACTGAGCTTGCTCTGACTCTGCTATCACTATGAGACAACAAGGGGTTGTTTCTTAAAGATTAGTTTCAATGTGGAATTTGAAACTGTATCAGTGATTTTTTCTGTTTCATTACACTAAGCATTCTGTTTCATTATAACCCATTGGAAGAATTTGAACTTTGAATGGATCTTTTAATCATGTATGATGTTATAATACAATGGATCAATCATGGAACATATTGGTTCACTGAGTTATGTAGATCTTTCAATTATTGCACATTTTATTAAAATACAAAAAAAACTATGTAAATATTACCACCATTCTCATTAGAAAAATCCATGGCATCAAAATTTTAATATCAAACTAACAGTGGTGCTTATAAATATTTTACAAAATTCTCATTTTCACTTGAAACCTTGAATTTTATCATTGGCAACAAATACTGTCAGTTGTTTTCCTTGAAGTGACACTCTAACTTTGTTATTTGCAAGAAAATGTCTGCCAAATATCCAAGTCTGGATAATCATAGTTTGTCTGTCAGTAGTTTTTCAATCAGAGATCCTGTTGCATGAAAAAAGCGGCTAGTTCAGCTCATAACTCACACAACTGCACAAATGCTTTTCCTCAACACACCTACAGTGCTTCAAAATTCAGCAAAAATGCTTCAGGCATTCTTCCCATTTTGTCACACAGAATACTGAGGGTTAATATTTAATAATGATTTTTTAACTTTAAAATTAACAATAAATAATTTGCTTCATTGAGGACACTCTTAAGTGAAACTGGCATTTGTTAACTTTATTTTTTTAATTATTGCTGTCTATTCCTCTGATTGATTATAGTAAAAAATGTAATGACTGCTAAAGGTTTGGTGCCATTGCTTTGATTAAAGCTCAGGCCAACTGCTTTTGTGCCAGATGTACAAATGTCAAAACTATTGTTCCAGGACTAAACCATGAAATCCAAAAACTTATTTAAGATTTAAATATTTTAGCACAGTTTTGTATTTGTCGCTGAGCATTCACCAAAAAGACAATATGTGATGATGGGTCGACGCTGGTAACACAGAAATGCAAGCCCAGCTTGTCTTTATAGTCATCCATTTATAAGATTTAATGCAATTTCACATTTAAGATATTGATACAGTCTTTATGTTTGCAACTAAATTTGTTAATCGATGAGATACTGTATTACTGGAAACTGGCACTGCCGCTATTCCTTGCACTGACTTTTCAGGCAGCTGGCATTTAGCAATAGAGGATTTATTCGTTTATCGGCTACTGTGTGTGCTTCTCTAACCAATGAAATACTTACCTTATAGGATGTTTCAATAGCTGTTTCATTTCCAGTTTAAAAATCTGTAGCAAACAACTTGAATTTTAAAAAGCTCATCACATCTATGCTTAAAATTTTGAATTCTTTTTTCTTCAAACTCTTAATAAGACTACTCTCAAAGTGATGTCTCAACTGACAACAAAATACCATTTGAAAATGTTCTGTTGTCAACCACAATAAGGTAAATTGCTAACATCTATAAATATGGCCCCCCTCATCCTCAAGCTTCATCTTCTCCCACCATCCCATTTAATTACAAGTTTCACAAAGGAACTGTGGAATCCCAGCATTTATTTATCTGTGTATATCCCAGCATTTACTAAGCAAAGCAAATTGATACTCAATAACGGACTCGTTGCACTGGATTCAAGATTTGGTGATAAAGGATTGCTTCTATACATGATGTGAAAATTAAGGCTCAGTTAAAATGACCATATTTTTTTGCTGCAGATTTTGTGAAGTAATGGTAATTATTCACCAAAGAATTAATCTTTGGCCACAACACACAGTCTTTCTGTTTTTAGTAAAAATAGCTACAATTACCAATGAGAGAATCCTGGTTGAATGTTGCTTAAGCCACAAATGAGTTCAGAAACTGTAAGTCCAGTGATGGGTTTGGCTTCAGGAACAGGTAGATCCAGGAGATTAAAGATGCTGCCATCCACTGCTACTGTTTGGGTCTCATTTCTCTTCTTGTGGTATTTTGGTTTCTCTCCCAGAAAGATGACTTCCACAGGTAAGGGGAGAAAATTTCTCACAGCCTAAATCTATATTCCTATAGCTCATAATTCACCAAGGAGAGACATACTTTCTCTCTCCCAGCATTCATCTTTCAAGCCACCTGAAAGGATTTGTCTTGGTGCTTTCCAGGGCTCACATGTTTGTGAACTTCCCAGTGATTCACATACCCCTGAGTGAATCACCAAGTTAAGGAGGAAGTGGTTTTATGACTGGCCCGGACTTAAATACATGCTCACCTCTAAAAGTAGAATTAGAACAGACCACGCTGGTAACTATTCTCCTAGTATTACATGGAGTGGAAGTGGATATTAAAGAAAAAAAAATGTCTGCTGCATTTTAGTTCATAATATACTTTTCCTGATTATATGTATATTAATATGCATACTTGATAATACAAAAAATAGTAAGAAAAAAGTGTAATGTTATCCCACAGAGAGAAGGCAGGAGAAATTTTTATGTGTATTTTCCTAGGTTTTCTATGGGTTGAAAATTTTAAAAGAGATCTGCTTTTAAATTTAAAGTATATTAAACCATTTCCTCATATTCTAAAATACTCTTTTACAACTTAACTGCAATGACTGGTTCAAAGAGTAGTCTTGGGAGATGTCCTAATGCTCACAAAACTCCCTCTTTCTTCAAAGTAATTTCAATCTTCTTGTAGGTAAAGCTATTATTTTCTCTTAAAGTGCTTAAGATAAGATTACAGGGCAGAATCTGAGCCTCCTGTGTAAAGCATTTACTTTCTAGGCATAAAGATAAATCCACATTAAAATACTGAATCTAGAGAAAGATTGGAGTCACATCAACACACACTGAGGCTTGCAGAAATTTGATATACAGCTTGGCTACATGTTTCTCTGAGTCCTGCATGTTTCTGAGCAGGCTGTGAGGCCAGAACTGAGTGTGTCCCTGAAGGCCAGAAGTGATGACCATGTTGCTGACCTAACTTGTTATTTTTTATTCTACTTTCTACTTGTTAAATAATGGAACAGTAAAACTATATGGTAGACATCCTTGTATTTGCATGAGCTGGATGCTAAGACGTTCAGTGAAAGTGTCATGAGTGAGGTGTGGAAATGAATGTGTTGTTTATGTTGTATTGTTAGGTAGGATTCGGTAAGTGGTAGGCTGGGAAACGTGTAACAACTGGTTCTCCAATAAAACAGTCATTATTTGTAGTGTTTGCCAATTTCTATGGAGTAAACACTTCCACATTGGTCAGTCTTAAACTGCCAACCCGACATCACTGAATATGTTACGAGGCTAAGAGGAAAACTGCTCCATTGCTTTTCACAAGCTGGTAATAAGGCAGCTTCAGCACAACACTGACCCAGTCACTTCTTCTCAGTTCAGTTCAGTTCAGTCGCTCAGTCATGTCCGACTCTTTGCGACCCCATGAATCGCAGTACACCAGGCCTCCCTGTCCATCACCAACTCCCGGAGTTCACTCAAACTCACGTCCATTGAGTCCGGATGCCATCCAGCCATCTCATCCTCGGTTGTCCCCTTCTCCTCCTGCCCCCAATCCCTCCCAGCATCAGGGTCTTTTCCAATGAGTCAACTCTTCGCATGAGGTGGCCAAAGTACTGGAGCTTCAGTTTTAGCATCATTCCTTCCAAAGAAATCCCAGGGTTGATCTCCTTCAGAATGGACTGGTTGGATCTCCTTGCAGTCCAAGGGACTCTCAAGAGTCTTCTCCAACACCACAGTTCAAAAGCATCAATTCTTCTGCGCTCAGCCTTCTTCACAGTCCAACTCTCACATCCATACATGACCACAGGAAAAACCATAGCCTTGACTAGACGGACCTTAGTCGGCAAAGTAATGTCTCTGCTTTTGAATATACTATCTAGGTTGGTCATAACTTTTCTTCCAAGGAGTAAGCGCCTTTTAATTTCATGGCTGCAGTCACCATCTGCAGTGATTTTGGAGCCCAAAAAAACAAAGTCTGACACTGTTTCTACTGTTTCCCCATCTATTTCCCATGAAGTGATGGGGCCAGATGCCATGATCTTCGTTTTCTGAATGTTGAGCTTTAAGCCAACTTTTTCACTCTCCTCTTTCACTTTCAACAAGAGGCTTTTTAGCTCCTCCTCACTTTCTGCCATAAGGGTGGTGTCATCTGCATATCTGAGATTATTGATATTTCTCCCAGCAATCTTGATTCCAGCTTGTGTTTCTTCCAGTCCAGCATTTCTCATGATGTACTCTGCATATAAGTTAAATAAGCAGGGTGACAATATACAGCCTTGACGTACTCCTTTTCCTATTTGGAACCAGTCTGTTGTTCCATGTCCAGTTCTAACTGTTGCTTCCTGACCTGCATACAGATTTCTCAAGAGGCAGGTCAGGTGGTCTGGTATTCCCATCTCTTTCAGAATTTTCCACAGTTTATTGTGATCCACACAGTCAAAGGCTTTGGCATAGTCAATAAAGCAGAAATAGATGTTTTTCTGGAACTCTCTTGCTTTTTCCATGATCCAGCGGATGTTGGCAATTTGATCTCTGGTTCCTCTGCCTTTTCTAAAACCAGCTTGAACATCCGGGAGTTCACGGTTCACGTATTGCTGAAGTCTGGCTTGGAGAATTTTGAGCATTACTTTACTAGCATGTGAGATGAGTGCAATTGTGAGGTATTTTGAGCATTCTTTGGCATTGCATTCCTTCTACCAGGTATTTAGTGAGCCCCCTGGGCTTCCCTGATAGCTCAGTTGTTAAAGAATCTGCCTGCAGGAGGCCCCGGTTCAATTCCTGGATCAGGAAGATCCACTGGAGAAGGGCTAGGCTACCCACTCCAGTATTCCTGGGCTTCCCTTATGGCTCAGCTGGTAAAGAATCTGCCTGCAATGTGGGAGACCTGGGTTCGATCCCTGGGTTGGGAAGACCCCTTCAAGAAGGGAAAGGCTACCCACTGCAGTATTCTGGCCTGGAGAATTCCATGGACTGTATAGTCCATGCGGTCACAAAGAGTCAGACAAAACTGAGTGACTTTCACTTTCACTTCATTCTATGCTAGATATTGTGCTAGGCTCTGGGGATACCATCATGAGCAAATACAGATGTTGTATCTACTTTCTTGGATTTATAATCCAGTCAGAAAGATAGACATGAATCAAATACTCACAGAAATGAAAGTTAAACTAAAGTGATGGAGAGCCATGAAAGCAGGGAGCAGGTGTTACCTTGTCTGGAGGTCAATAAAGACGTCTTTGAGTGTTATGAGGCTACTGGTTTCAAACTAGAGGAAAAGCAGGTTCTGATATCTGAGTATCTCCCCTTTTCTCCTGGTAACCAATTCCTCGAATACTTAGAATGGATTCTCTTTTTCTGATGAGACTGAATGATACATTCAGGAAGCGAATGAACTGAATTTGTTACTTTGGGGTTTTCCCTGAGCAGACAAAATCCTAAGAAAAGGATCTGAAGGTAAGTAGAGGAGTGGAAAAGAGAAGGAAGTGAATAAAGAAGGGTGCATTTTCTACCCCTGTGTTCACAGCAGCACTATTCACAATAGCCAGTTCATGGAGACAACCTAAGTGTTCACTGAAAGATGCATGGATAAAGAAGATGTGGTGTGTGTATATATACCACATCACACACACACACACACACACACACACACACACAATGGACTACTACTCAGCAATAAAAAGAATGAAATAATGCCATTTGCAGCAACATAGATGGACCTACAGATTATCATACTGAGTTAAGTCAGTCAGACAAAGAAAGACAAATACCATATGATATTATGATACTATGATATCACTTATATGTAGCATTTAAAATATGGCACTATAGAACTTATCTATGAAGCAGAAACAGAGTCACAGACATAGAGAACAGATTTGTGGTTGTCAAAGGGAAGGATGGTGAGGGAGGAATGGATTGAAAGTTTGGCATTAGTAGATGCAAACTATTATAAATAGAATATAAATAGAATAGAATAAATAGAATATAAAGGTCCTACTGTACAGCACAGGGAACTATATTCAATATCCTGTGATTAAACCATAATGGGAAAGATTAAAAAGAATATATATGTATTGGCAATCCACTCCAGTATTCTTTCCAGGAGAATGCCATGGACAAAGGAGCCTGGCGGGGTATAATCCATGAGGTCACAAAGAGTCAGACACAACTGAAGCGACTGAGCACACACATGCATATATTAATATGTACAACTGAATCACTTTACCATACAGCAGAAAGTAACACAACACTGTAAATCAACTAGTGTGTGTTAGTTGCTCAGTTGTGTCTGATCCTTTGCAACCCCGTGGAGTGAGCCCACCAGGCTCCTCTGTCCAGGTAATCCTCCAGGCAACAATACCGGAGTGGGTAGCCATTCCCTTCTGCAGGGGATCTTCCCAAGCCAGGGATCAAATGTAGTCTCCTGCATTGCAGTCAGATTCTTTTCTGTCTGAGCCACTAGAGAAGCCAGAAATCAACTATACTTCAGTAAAACAATTTTTTCTTTAAAAGGGTTCATTATTAAGAAAGTTAACCATTGCAAGCAGCCAGGGCTTAATTCTGCCTGAGACTCTGGGAGACAAGGTTGACAATATACCTCAGACTTAATTCATTCAAGGGGAGAGGGTGTTGGGGTATGTATTCACCAACTCCCAAAAGCCATCTGTTAAAGACTGCTTCTGAGAGGTGTAATTCCCAGCATTTCTGGACTGCTGTGCATATGCAAAGTGTATGCTCTTGTGGCAAAGAAAGACCTTAGGCAAGGAGAAGCAAGGAGACTTGGGAACGGGCATCTGGAAGTCAGGAAGATGGACCCAAATTGCTAAATGTCAAAGAGAAATGTGCAGGGCACTGACCATGCCTGCTCAGCTCAGTTCAGTCCAGTCGCTCAGTTGTGTCAGACTCTTTGCGATCCCATGGACTGTAGCACGCCAGGCCTCCCTTTCTATCACCAACTCCCGGAATTTACTCAAACTCATGTCCATTGAGTCGGTGATGAGGTAAGTAAAAATTAAATTGTACGTGTGCAGATGCATGAATGGTAAGTGAATACCTTTGTAGACAATGTGTGTGAGGTTGTTTTGAGTTGGCTCCAAAACTACAACTAGGGATGCATAAGCAGTTCATCATTATATGCTGGAGTTCAACAACTAAATATGTTTGGATATCTCTGTAGTAATGTGTCCCCCAAGTCAACACGAGTTTCATTTGTTACTCTCAAAAGCCGATGAGATTCCAACTTGTGATCTTTGAAAATGTGCAGCTGAGTGGCATGATATGCGTTGGTTGAATAGAATTCAACTTCATTTCTTGACACGTCCCTCTTTTCCACAAAAGCCCTATATATGTCATCACCAAATTACATTCACTTCCTCTGCTTCCTGCCTTTTGAGTTTTCACAAACCATTCTACTCATCTGGTGAATTCCTACTCGTTCTTCCCATCCAGCTCAAGCATCAGCTCCTCAGTAAAGATATCCGTGACCCCGAGGATCAGCTCAGCTTGGGTTTAGTACTCTATATTTTAGAAGGAGAGTGGGAGGTGAAAAGCAATACCTCTAAAAAAGAAACTGCTCCCCTTTTTACTGAGATAAAACGGATATAAAATCACTCATTTTAAAGTGTGCCGTTCAGTGGCATTCAGTATATTTGGAACTGGCAATCCACTCCAGTGTTCTTGCCTGGAGAATCCCAGGGACGGGGGATCCTAGTGGACTGCCGTCTATGGGGTAGCATAGAGTCGGACATGACTGAAGCGACTTAGCAGTAGCAGCAGCAAGCATCGTATCCGTCTAGTTACAAAATATTTTCAACCCCTCAGAATACTTTCAACTCCTGTATCCATTAAGCAATCATGCCTCAATTGCTTCTTCCGTTCAGCTGCTGCATTAAATGGCCTTCTATGAGTTTACTGTCCTAGATATTTCAGAGAAATAAAATTTTATCAATATTGTCGCTGACAAGACCTATTAACAATCCTCAGGGAATAAAAATAGACTGTGGGTGATAAAATAAAGCCTAAGCTTTTTTTTTTTCTTTTGTGCTTCATCTAGTTTCATTTGGTCACGGGGTGCCCCAGGCAGAGGTCTTGCCCTCAGCACATCAGACCAGAGATCCTAGGGCAAATGGCTTTACCCAGCACCTCATCCCTGAGGGCCATATGCAGGCATGATATTGCAATTCAAAATGATGGTGGCTGGCGGAGTGTAGAGTCTTGGATCTGAGGAGCCAACACCTGTGCCAGACTCTCAAGAACTTTGCAGCCCACCGCCACTACCCCCCAGGTCCCCATAAAGTCCACAGCCCTTCCAAGAGAACGTATGCTCGAGGGGGTGAGCTCACAGCTCTCCATTCTTTGATTGAAAAATAATGCTTTCCTGGACTTCCTTGTTGGTGCAGTGGATAAGAATCCACCTGCCAATACAGGGGACACAGGTTCATTCCCTGGTCTGGGAAGATTGCACTGCTGTGGGGCAACTAAGCCCAGACACCACAACTACTGAGCCGACACTCTAAGGGCCCCCAAGCCACCAATACTGAGCCCACATACTGCAAGTACTAGCCTGCATGCTGCATGCTGCCTGTATGCCTAGAGCCTGTGCTCCAAAACGGGAAGCCACTACAATGCGAACCCCGGGTACCACAAGGAAGAGTAGTCCCTGCTCACTGCAACCAGAGAAAGCCTGAGCAAAGCAATGAAGACCCAGCACAACCAAAAAAAAAAAAATATATATATATATATATATATATATATAATTATTTTTTAAAAAACAATGCTTTCCTTTGCTTCTGAACCAAAGGAACTTTGTCTTGGTCTCATTCTGTTGGCCCAAATGACACTGTGCAGAAGGACCCTTGTTAGGGACCAACTCAGAAGGGTCTGTAACAATACGTGACTGATTTTCATGTCTGGCTTCTTTCACTCGGCAGGTTTTTGAGGTTCATCCATGTTGTAGCATATGTCAGGACTTCATTCCTTTTACAGCTGAAGAACATTCCATTATATGCATTCACCATATATATTTGTTTTTGCATTCATCAACTGATGGAAATTTGGGTGGTTTCTACCTTTTGGCTGTTGGGACTAGTGCTACTATGCACCTTCGTGTACAAATATTTGAATACCTATTTTCAATACTTTCAAGGATACACTTAGGAGTGGGGTTGCTGGGCCACATGGTGACTATGTTTAATTTTTTGAAGAACTGTCAAATGTTTTCCACAATGGCTGCATCATGTTACATTTTCACCAGCAATATATATGCATTCTAATTTCTAGAACTGCTCAGTTTTGATTCTAGGCTCTGCTACTTACTAAGTGTGCAAGCCTTGAGCAAGTTATTCCCTGTACCCACTTTCTATCATGAATAAAAAAGAAGAGAACTTACCTCAGATGATTGCTTTGAGGATTAAACCTGTTAGTATATGTAAAATACTTAAATAGTGCCTGGCCCAGAGGTAGTATTAAACGTCAGTTATTTAATTATATCTGCTATTATTGTGCTTAAACATTTTAACATTAAAATGCAAAGCCTATCTAATTTTTCAGATTTTTATCTCCACTTCTTGGCACCGAACCTGGCAAACATAATATAATCAACGAATGTTTAGAGAATGAAATGGATGATAAAAGCTAAGAAACTTTTCAAAAATAGTGAATAAAAATATATGCCAGACTAAATATTAGAATATATCGCAACAAATAAATATCTAAACCATGTGGTACTCATACAACAAAAGACACAGAGCTGAACATGTGACTAAGTAGTCCACAATAACCCCGACTTTTATAATTTGTATACATTTTTTAAAATTTTCAGAATATAAGTTCTTGATATTTGATGGACAGATGATAAACAGAGAAGAGATTATCCAATTGGTGTTGCATAATCATCTATATACAAAGAAAGGATGAAGAAGGTTATATTTGATACCGAATACCAAAGCAAATCCAAATGAATATAAATGTTAATATAAAAGTTATCAGACATTACAAGAAAATTTAAGCAATTATTCTTATATTTCCACTTACAGAAATAAAAGCATGGGATAAATTCCCCTTAAAAGATCAATAAATTTCCATGTGTTAATTTTATATCCTGCAACTTTACTATATTCATTGATTAGCTCTAGTAATTTTCTGGTGGTGTCTTTAGGGTTTTCTATGTAGAGGATTATGTCATCTGCAAACAGTGAGAGTTTTACTTCTTCTTTTCCAATCTGGATTCCTTTTATTTCTTTTTATTCTCGGATTGCTGTGGCTAAAACTTTCAAAACTAAGTTGAATAGCAGTGGTGCGAATGGGCACCCTTGTCTTGTTCCTGACTTTAGGGAAATGCTTTCAATTTCTCACCACTGAGGATAATGTTTGTTTGCATTCCTCTACACTAACAATGAGAATACAGAAAGAGAAATTAAGGAAACAATTCCATTCACCATTGCAATGAAAACAATAAAATACTTAGGAATAAAACTACCTAAAGAAACAAAAGACCTATATATAGAAAATACAAAACACTGATGAAAGAAATCAAAGATGACACAAATAGATGGAGAAATATACCATGTTCATGGATCGGAAGAATCAATATAGTGAAAATGAGTATACTACTCAAAGCAATCTATAGATTCAATGCAATCCCTATCAAGCTATCAATGGTATTTTTCACAGAACTAGAACAAATAATTTCATAATTTGTATGGAAATATAAAAAAACTCAAATAACCAAAACAATCTTGAGAAAGAAGAATGGAACTGGAGGAATCAACCTGCCTGACTTCAGACTATACTGTAAAGCTACAGTCATCAAGACAGTATGGTACAGGCACAAAGACAGAAATATAGATCAATGGAACAAAATAGAAAGCCCAGAGATAAATCCATGCACCTATGGACACCTTATCTTTGACAAAGGAGGCAAGAATATACAATGGAGAAAAGACAATCTCTTTAACAAGTGGTGCAAGGAAAACTGGTCAACCACTTGTAAAAGAATGAAACTAGAACACTTTCTAACACCATACACAAAAATAAACTCAAAATGGATTAAAGATCTAAATGTAAGACCAGAAACTATAAAACTCCTAGAGGAAAATACAGGCAAAACATTCTCTGACATAAATCACAGCAGGATCCTCTATGACCCACCTCCCAGAGTAACAGAAATAAAAGCAAAAATAAACAAATGGGAACTAATTAAACTTAAAGGCTTTTCCACAGCGAAGGAAACTATAAGTAAGGTGAAAAGACAGCCTTCAGAATGTGAGAAAATTACAGCAAATGAAGCAATTGGCAAAGAATTAATTTCAAAAATACACAAGCAGCTCCTGCAGCTCAATTCCAGAAAAATAAATGACCCAATCAGAAAATGGGCCAAAGAAGTAAACAGACATTTCTCCAATGAAGACATACAGATGGCTAACAAATACATGAAAAGATGCTCAACATCACTATCAGAGAAATGCAAATCAAAACTACAATGAGCTACCATCTCACGCCAGCCAGATGGTTGCTATCAAAAAGTCCACAACAACAAATGCTGGAGAGAGTGCAGAGAAAAGGGAACCCTCTTACACTGTTGGTGGGAATGCAAACTCGTACAGCCACTATGGAGAACAGTGTGGAGATCCCTTAAAAAACTAGAAATAGAATTCCTATACGATCCAGCAATCCCATTGCTGGGCATATACACCAAGGAAACCAGAATTGAAAGAGACACGTGTACCCCAGCGTTCATCGCAGCACTGTTTACAATAGATGGGGCACAGAAGCAACCTAAATGTTCATCGGCAGACGAATGGATAAGAAAGCTATGGTACATATACACAATGGAGTATTACTCAGCCACTAAAAAGAATGCATTTGAATCAGTTCTAATGAGGTGGATGAAACTGGAGCCTATTATAAAAGCGAAGTAAGTCAGAAAGAAAAACACCAATACAGCAGTATATTAATGCATATATACGGAATTCAGAAAGGTGGTAATGATGACCCTATATGCGAGACAGCAAAAGAGACATAGATGTAAAAGAACAGGCTTTTGGACTGCATGCGAGAAGGCGAGAGTGGGATGATTTGAGAGAATAGCATTGAAACAGTATATTACCATATGTGAAATAAATCACCAGTTCAGGTTTGATGCATGAGATAGGGTGCTCAGAGCTGGTGCACTGGGATGACCCTGAGGGATGGGATGGGGAGGGAGGTGGGAGGAGGGTTCAGGATGGGGAACACGTGTACACCCATGGCTGATTCATGTCAATGTATGGCAAAAACCCCTACAATACTGTAAAGTAATTAGCTGCCAATTAAAATAAGCAATTAATTTAAAAATCAATAAATTTCATTATTATAAACAGAAAAATATTTGATACTTCAAAACGAATAAGATGAAAAGGTGAAAAAAAACTGAGAAAAAATTGTTTCCACAAGTAGTACAGGGCTTATATCCTTAATACATGAAGAATTCTTACAAGTTAATAAGTAATACAGCATGGCGGTAACAGAGAAATAGATAAAAACAGGTGAGCAATAATTTCCAAGAAGAGAAATAATGGCAGAAAAAACACAAAACATGAAAATGAAAAAGACTCAACTTTACTTGGAACAAAGAAATGAAAATTTAAAAAGTGAAGAAGCCATTGTTACCTATCTAATTAATAGATTTTAGAAACTGGTAAGCCTTAGTGAATGATGTGAGTACACTAAGATGGGGACTTTCAAATGTTGCTGATAAGTGTGCAAATTGATGCAAATTTTATGAAAATTCTAGAATTTCTTTTAATGGAATCATATAGTATATTCTCCTTTATATCTGGTTTCTTTCATTTTTTTAATGTTTGATGCTTTTGAGATTTATCACTGTTTTGGTGTATGACAGTAGCCCTTTCTTTTTTACTACCAAATAATCTTCCATTGTGAGAATATGCACATATTGCTTATTTATCAATTTCTTGATAGACATTTGCTTTGTTTCCAGTTTGGGACTATTATAAATAAATCTGTTATGGACATCTTTTTTAATTAATTTTTAAAAATGTAGTTTATTTATATTTTGGCCACACCACATGACTTACAGGATCTTAGTTCCCCGACCAGTGGTCAAACCTGCACCCCCTGCAGTAGAAGCACAGGATTGCCAGGACTGGATAACCACTGGACTGCCAAGGAAGTCCCAGCTGCTGTGAACATCCTTAAACATATCTCTGTATGGACATATGATTCATTTCTTTTAGGTAAACACTTAGGAATGAAATTGCTAGACTGTTCAAAGAGTAAGTGAGTGTTAGTTGCTCAGTTGTGTTCAACTCTTTTGCAACCCCATAGACTGTAGCCTACCAGGTTCCTCTGTCCTTGGGATTTCTCTGGCAAGAATGCTGGGGTGGGTTGCCCTTTCCTTCTCCAGGGGATCTTCCTGACTCAGGGGTCGAACCTGGGTTTCCTTTTGTAGGCAGATTCTTTTCTATCTGACCTACCAAGTAAGCCCTAGATTGCACAGTAAGTGCACATTATACTTTGTAGGAAACTGCTGAACTAATTTCCAAAATATTTGACTACTTTACATTTCCATAAGCAGTCCAAAGGTTAGAGTTGCTCTTTGCCTTCAGCAACACTTCATACTGCCTTTTAAATTTTAGCTACTCTAGTGGTCATATATGTTTCTTTTTGAAGCAAGAATATCTTATGGGCAGTGCTGTGTTCACATTGCTGCAGATTTTGGTACATGATATCTAGTTATTTCATTCTTAACAGGTTATAGTAGATCAACAACTTTAGGTAGCAAAAGCTGGATCCTTTTCAATCTTTCTTTTTTTTTTTTTTTTTCCTTTTCAATCTTTCATCAGTTGATTCATCTCCTAACAATTTTGGAATCAATTATTTCATCAGGGAATACAAAATGGTAATTAAAAAATTATCATTCCTTCTGCATTTAAAAAAAAATTTGGCTGCACCAGGTCTTAGTTGTGGCATGCAAGCTCTTAGTTGAGTTATGTGGAATCTACTTTCCTGACCAGGGATTGAACCTGGGTCCCCTGTGTTGGGAAGGGAAGTCCTCTTTCCACATTTTTAACCAGAATTCTCTTATCAGCAACAACTTTCACATATTGATCAGGTCTACTGGGTTACGGTGAAATACAATTTATACAGGAAACAGGGTAAATCCTTAAATCTTTCTCTACAGCCAATAAATTAAATTGTCAATAATTTTTCAGAGTTTCTATTGACATGGAAAATGCTCACAATATAGTGTTAAGTGAACAAATAAAGACAAAACTATATTTATTAACAGTACTAGTTTTCTCTGCTTTGTGGGGTTATGGATAGTTCTTATTGAAACTACATTTTGCTATATTTTCCAAACTTCTATAATGAAGATGCAATACCTAAAAGATCTGTGCCAGGAAAGTCATAAATTTGCTGACCTAATCAATGGATGACTGAGTTAACTTGTAGCTATCTATTGTATACTTTGTAAAAGAGGATGGGAACATATTATTAATAGAAAGAAGGTAGAGTTTCAGACCGGAGAAGGCAATGGCGACCCACTCCAGTGGAGAAGGCAATGGCGACCCACTCCAGTACTCTTGCCTGGAAATCCCAGGGGTGGAGGAGCCTGGTAGGCTGCAGTCCATCGGGTCACTAAGAGTTGGACATGACTGAGCAACCTCACTTTCACTCTTCACATTCATGCATTGGAGAAGGACATGGCAACCCACTCCAGTGTTCAGTGGAGAATCCCAGGGACGGAGGAGCCTGGTGAGCTGCCATCAATGGGGCTGCACAGAGTCAGACATGACTGAAGCGACTTAGCAGCAGCAGGAGCAGCAGAGTTTCAGACAGGCTAGCTCGTGAGTCTCTCAGATCTAACACATCTTTTTTCATCAGTCAGGCCTTAACATCTTTTACAAAGAAGTGAAATATTGGGTTGGCCAGAAAGTTCATTTGGATTTTTCAGTACAATGTTATGGAAAAATCTGAATGAACTTTCTGGCCAATCCAATAGAACAGGCTAGACAAGAAACAAAACTACTAGAAAGAAGAAAACATTGGGGGTTGCTACCATAAAGTCTTAAAATAAGATCTTGACAAAAAATCCTACAGAAAAAGGCCTTCTGCTGCTCTTTCTACTTATTGATAAATAATGATATTTATAGATTCTATATCAGGTCTGATCTCTCTGTTTCTATGACTCACGCTAATGTTAGACACTTGTGATATGTCAGAATCCCATCCTTTCACATATAGAATCACTCAACATGCTCAAAATAGTGCCATTTACCAATATGTGTCTTTTCAGCGTTCGAACCTTTACACTAAAATGAATATTTTACAGGAAAACAACTGATCTAGGAAATTTGACGTAGGATCAAAGCTGATTACAAAATATGGCCCCCCTTTGATTCAGGTATCCAGACTTTTCCTGGAGCCACAACTTATTTATGGAAGCCGAACTCTTGCATTTTCATCTTCGGCATCTGATTGCCAGAATCTCAGAATGGCATACAAAAACACCTGAGCTCACATTTTTCCCCCTGACAGCCTTTCTGTTCTTTAGAGCAGTTTTCATTTCCTTTTAGAAACTGTCTCTTTGGCCCTTTCAGAACTATTAGACTGAAAATTCCTTAAAGCTTAAAATGATGTTTACTGAGATTGACAGTCTATGAAGTCAGGATTTCCTGCTGGTTTGACTAAATAAAGTGTCTCCTCTATGACTATCACCATACACTACAATATGGTCACAGATGTTTCATGCTGTTCACCAGTGTAGTTAACCCAGAAATGAGGACCATGAAAAGACTTCTTGAAGTAGAAATATAAAGATATCAGTATTTCTGAATAGCTACTTTATCCTATACTTTACATTTGGCTATTTGTTTTATCCCAGCGTGTGTCTCTCTCTTCTATCACCAAAAACATCCACTTTTCTTTTGGAGAATCAATGCTTCCTATTTGTACCCATAAGGTTTAGGCAGGATTGGCTTTATCCCTCTGGGAATGGGCTCCCCTCACCTTCAAACAAATGTATTTCTTTCTTCCAACCACTGTGATTTGGGAATGGATGTGTAAATAAATTGCATCAATTCCACGTACTGGAAAAAAGAAAAAGGCTTCCTCTTCCATGGAAGCCATCAGAAAAGATAATTTACCTTTAGCTGGAGGATGTGGTGGGAGGCTGCGTGGCCTGAACTTCTACAGCCGTTGCTGCACGATAAGCTGAGTCACTCTGGGGACAAAGCCAATACACAGAGGAGAGTGAGACACAGAGCTCGATTATCCATGATTCCATGAATCCTGTATCAAACAGTTATAGTGAAAGTGTTAGTCATTCAGTCCTGTTTCACTCTTTGCAACCCCATGGACTGTAGCTTGCCAGGCTCCTCTGTCCATGGAATTCTCCAGGCAAGAATACTGGAGTGGGTTGCCATGTCCTCCTCTAGGGGATCTCACCAACCCAGGGACTGAATCCTGGTCTCCCACACTGCAGGCAGATACTTTACCATTTGAGCTACCTGGTGGGCTAATGGTGGGAGGCTGCGTGGCCTGAACTTCTACAGCCGTTGCTGCACGATAAGCTGAGTCACTCTGGGGACAAAGCCAATACACAGAGGAGAGTGAGACACAGAGCTCGATTATCCATGATTCCATGAATCCTGTATCAAACAGTTATAGTGAAAGTGTTAGTCATTCAGTCCTGTTTCACTCTTTGCAACCCCATGGACTGTAGCTTGCCAGGCTCCTCTGTCCATGGAATTCTCCAGGCAAGAATACTGGAGTGGGTTGCCATGTCCTCCTCTAGGGGATCTCACCAACCCAGGGACTGAATCCTGGTCTCCCACACTGCAGGCAGATACTTTACCATTTGAGCTACCTGGTGGGCTACAAATCAAAACTCCACTGGACTTTTTAAGTTGTGAGTGATTAAACATGCTAGCTTTTCTTAAACTAAGTTGGATTAAGTTTCCTGTTGTTTACAACCCAAGATTCCTAGCTGATATACTGGCTATAATTTACCATATTTCCCTCACCATAATGGGCTTTCCAGGTGGTGCTAGTGGTAAAGAACCTGTCTGTCAGTGCAGGAGATTTAAGAGACTCAGGTTCAATCCCTGGGTTGGGAAGATCCCCTGGAGGAGAGCACAGCAATCCACTCCAGTATTCTTGCCAGGAGAATTCCTTAGAAGAGTCTGGCAGGCTAGAGTCCATAGGGTCATAAACAGTTGGACATGGCTGAAGAGCCTTAGCATGTACGCATGCACTTCACCATAAGCTTGTGAGATAAGTATTAGTACCCATCTTACAGCTAAAGATATCAACTCTCCAAGAATCTCAGTAATGATACAGCTAGAGGTGAACTTCAGTTGTGCAAAGCCCATATTGTCAACCTCTGCGCCAACATTTTTCAAAGTGTGGTCTGGGAATTTCTGAAGGGGATGTCCAAAACTCTAAGGATTTATGAAGTCAAAGCTACTTTTATTATAATACTAAGATATTATTTGTCTTTTCTACAACCATTATCTTATGAGAGCATAGTGGTGTTTTCCAGAGGCTTCATGATTTGTGATGCTATTACAAATCTGGTGGCAAATAGAATATGTGCTTTTGTGTTCTATTTTCTAGAATCTTCTATGGCAAGCCCTTTGGGGTTCTCCATATTAAAGAACTCTAGAGATAAAAAAGTTTGAGCATCAGTGCTCCAAGCTCAAAGTATGATTCAAAGTGCGCACAGCATTTGCAGTGATACTTTTTATCTAACATATATCATTTTCATCAGTATTTTACATAAATCAGGTGTCACCTTATTACATTTCATGAAAAGTGGAATGACTGTTCCATTAGATTTTAGTGAGAATTTATCATTTTCTCTGTTTTTTTCTTGGGGAATTCTAGAATTTGTGAATTTTAGAGAATTAAGGGCCCTTTCTGAGCTTCTTCTCAGGCTCTAAATTTAAACTGAGCTCTTGGCAGAAATAAAAATTTTTCCAATTTAGTATTTCTAAACAGAGGTGTAACAGAGAGGGTACATTAAGCCTGTGTGTGTTCTAAGTCACTTCAGTTGTGTCCGTCCGACTCTTGCCACCCCATGGACCGTGGCCCACCAGGCTCCTGTGTCCATGGGATTCTCCTGGCAAGAATACTGGAATGGGTTGCTATTTCCTGCTCCAAGGGATCTTCCCAACCCAGGGATCAAACCTGTGTGTCTTATGTCTCCTGCACTGGCAGGTGGGTTCTTTACCACTAGTGCCACCTGGGAATCCCACATTAAGCCTGGGTATAATCAATAAACGGGTGGATTTTCTGTAGAGGATTTAAAAACAATAGTAAAATCAAAAAAAAATTCTGTCTACTTTAAATCAGGAACATGCTCTGACAATCCTAAACAATGTCAAGAATAAAATACTCCTCTGATCAACAACTCAAAATTAAAAATACTTGTACTTGAATTGATATCCTAGAATGTGGCATCAGAACTCCTAAATTCTATCCCACTATGATCTCCCTGATTTGGATATAAAGTCTCTTCCTTCAGTTCTTGCCTTATAGACTCAAAATAATGATTTATACCTCATATTTGTATAGTATCTTTGACTCGATATTTACATTGAGGAATCTTCTCTGTTCCTCTGAGTCCACCCTCCTCTGATGGTCTCAAGACATTCTTGATGTATAAACAAAAATCCAGCGGAACTCCAGAGATGTTCAGGATTGAAAGCAATGTCAGGTCTGCAGATGCGAACTGCAGAGAATCTTCCAGTCCATCACCTTTACGCACCCTCCCATCCCATCATCTCCTCCTCTCTTTCCTTTCTCACATATCACTGTAAGCACCTGGTCTTCTCTTGGTTTTCCATGCACTCGGCTCTCCCACCTCAGGCTTTACTCATGCTGTTCCTCTGGCCTAGACTGTTCCTCTCCTGTCTCACCATCTGGCTGGCTTCTTCTAACCCTTCTAACCCCTTATGGCAGCTTACATACCACTTCCCTCAGAGGCCAACCCTGTCCAACTCTTCAGATGACTGACTCCCCTGTTATTCTTTCATCATCTCCTTTACTTTTCCTTTACAGCACTTATCACCATTTGTACACATACTTGGTTTTTCTCACTCTCCCTCACCCTTGTGGCTCAGCTGGTAAAGAATCCGCCTGCAATGTGGGAGACCAGAGTTCAATTCCTGGACTGGGAAGATCCTCTGGAGAAGGGGAAGGCTACCCACTCCAGTATTCTGGCCTGGAGAATTCCATGGACTGTACAGTCCATGGGGTCCCAAAGAGTTGGACGACTGAGCGACTTTCACTTTTTCCACTGAACTGTGAACTTCTAAGGGTGGTCACCAGGTCTGTCTTATTCTCCATTCTTCCAACTCCACTAATACTGCCCCTGGCATATGATAGGTAATTAATATATATTTTGTGAATAAATAAATAAACGAGTGAAAGAATGCTTCTTTCTCCAAAGAGGACAAAACGCCACCCAAAACTTCATGAGGAAGAGGCAAGTTATTGTTTTCAAAAAATAAGATTGCACTTGGGCACCTAAAAAGAAAAAAAATTGGAGAAACTAGTGATTTGGCCTAATTCCATCAAAGAATAATTGAGTGAAAAGAAATCAATATTATACTGGCTCTTTTGGCAAGTTATACATAAGAGTTCATGCTGTAGAATCGATTTGAGTTGTAAATAGGAAAAACTAGTATATGGTAAATGAGTAAAAGTATTTTATAACTGGGTGCCTGGAAATGTTCTGTCTTGATCTAGATATTGAATACATGAGAATGCACATATATAATCAACATGCTGTGTACATACTGCTGCATGCAATTTTTATCTTGAAAGTGAAAGTCGCTCAGTCTGTCCGACTCTTTTCAACCCCTTCTACAGTCCATGGAATTCCCCAGGCCGAAAGGGAAGCCCATTTTTATCTTAAGAAAAACATCTATTTCTGCTTTATTGACTATGCCAAAGCCTTTGACTGTGTGGATCACAATAAACTGGAAAATTCTGAAAGAGATGGGAATACCAGACCACCTAACCTGCCTCTTAAGAAATCTGTATGCAGGTCAAGAAGCAACAGTTAGAACTGGACATGGACCAGCAGACTGGTTCCAAATAGGAAAAGGAGTACGTCAAGGCTGTATATTGTCACCCTGCTTATTTAACTTCTATGCAGAGTACATCATGAGAAATGCTGGACTGGAAGAAACACAAGCTGGAATCAAGACTGGCGGGAGAAATATCAATAACCTCAGATATGCAGATGACACTACCCTTATGGCAGAAAGGAAGAGGAACTAAAAAGCCTCTTGATGAAAGTGAAAGAGGAGAGTGAAAAAGTTGGCTTAAAGCTCAACATTCAGAAAACGAAGATCATGGCATCTGGTCCCATCACTTCATGGGAAATAGATGGGGAAACAGTAGAAACACTGTTAGACTTTATCTTTTTGGGCTCCAAAATCACTGCAGATGGTGATGGCAGCCATGAAATTAAAAGACGCTTAATCCTTGGAAGAAAATTTATGACCAACCTAGATAATATATTCAAAAGCAGAGACATTACTTTGCCGACTAAGGTCCGTCTAGTCAAGGCTATGGTTTTTCCTGTGGTCATGTATGGATGTGAGAGTTGGACTGTGAAGAAGGCTGAGCACAGAAGAATTGATGCTTTTGAACTGTGGTGTTGGAGAAGACTTTTGAGAGTCCCTTGGACTGCAAGGAGATCCAACCAAAAGCCTCTTGATGAAAGTGAAAGAGGAGAGTGAAAAAGTTGGCTTAAAGCTCAACATTCAGAAAACGAAGATCATGGCATCTGGTCCCATCACTTCATGGGAAATAGATGGGGAAACAGTGGAAACAGTATCTGGCTTTATTTTGGGGGGCTTGAAAATCACTGCAGATGGTGATTGCAGCCATGAAATTAAAAGGAGCTTACTCTTTGGAAGGAAAGTTATGACCAACCTAGATAGCATATTGAAAAGCAGATTTGCCAACAAATGTCCATCTAGTAAAGGCGATGGCTTTTCCAGTGGTCATGTATGAATGTTAGAGTTGGACTGTGAATAAAGCTGAGTGCCGAAGAATTGATGCTTTTGAACTGTGGTGTTGGAGAAGACTTGAGAGTCCCTTGGAGTGCAAGGAGATCAACCAGTCCATTCTAAAGGAGATCAGTCCTGGGTGTTCTTTGGAAGGACTGATGCTGAAGCTGAAACTCCAATATTTTGTCCACCTCATGCAAAGAGTTGACTCATTGGAAAAGACTCTGATGTTGGGAGGGATTGGGGCAGAAGGAGAAGGGATGACAGAGGATGAGATGGCTGGATGGCATCACCGACTCGATGGACGTTAGTTTGAGTGAACCCCGGGAGTTGGTGATGGACAGGGAAGCCTGGCTTGCTCTGATTCATGGGGTCGCAAAGAGTCGGACACGACTGAGCGCCTGAACTGAACTGAACTGAATAGACCCACCGCCAGAAAAAAAAAAAAAAATTTATGGTTGCCAAAAGGGAAAAGAGAGGATAAATTAGTTAATCAGATGAGATTAATGTATACCTACTGCAATATCTAAAATAGATAACCAACAAGGGCCTCCTGCATACCACAACTATATTCAGAATTTTGCAATAACCTACAAGGGAATTGACTCTGAAAAGGAATATTAATATATATATATTAAACTGACACACACATATATATATGTGTATATACATGTGTGTGTGTGTATATTCATATGTGCATATTTATATATATCTGATCACTGGGCTATAGACCTGAAACTAATACCACATTGTAAATCAATTATGCTTCAACCCACTGGGGCGTGGAGGAATGGAGGGGATAGACGAGGCCAAAAATTTTTTTAAAAATCAATGATACTTCAATTTATTCAATTTAAAAAATAGAGCGATCTGTCAAATGATTGGGGGGCCACAGAGCAAAGAGGCTAAGATATGCTGGAGGTAATATGGGCAAGGAAGGCCACACCTATAACATGACATTTAAGCAGAGACCTACTTATAGAAAAAAATCATCATTTTAGCTATTATATTGTCTTATCATATCACAGTTTATAAGTCTGTACTTATCCATGTCATTATTTAACATCTGCTGCTCCTAACTGAAGTTCTATAAAGGCAAATTGGGTCTACTTAAGAAATTGCTGCATTGGTAGCATCTGATAGAGTTCTTCTATATAAAAATAATCAAATTAGCAAGTATTTTTATTTAATAAAACAAGATGACCCTTCGCTATAACGTTTTCTAGTTTGGGCTCTGATGGAATAGGTTGAAGCAGACTAATATTTGTACTATATATCTAGATGTAAAACAAAAAATCCATATCTGTTGGGAAAAAAGGAAAGTAAGAAGAGAACCAGTATGAGGGAGGCTCAGATCAGAAAGAAAAGGGCGTCTCCAGAGAAATGAACTGACATTCAGTGAGCCACTTTTTCTCGTAATTCTAGGCATAAACATGGGACTAAGAAACCAAGCAGAGGAACTTCAGCTAAGAATCAGAGCTTTCAGTAGATATTTTGACAATCTCACAGAACTAAAGAGATGTTGCGGGGGCTTTCCTTCTAATACCGATCAATTCTCTGATTGTCTAACACCAAGTGGTATCCAACAATTTAATTCAGTTCTTTTATAATTGGGGTATAGTTGCTTTACAATGTTGTGTTAGTTTCTGTTGCACAATGAACCAAATTAACTATATGTATAAAAGAGTTTCTTGATGAAGGTGAAAGAGGAGAGTGAAAAAGTTGCCTTAAAACTGAAAATCAAAAAACTAAGATCATGGTATCCGGTCCCATCATTTCATGGCAAACAGATGGGGAAAGTGTAGAAACAGAGAGAGACTTTATATTCTTGGGCTCCAAAATCACTGCAGATGGTGACTGCAGCCATGAAATTAAAAGACGCTTATTCCTTGGAAGAAAATCTATGACAAACCTAGACAGTGTATTAAAAAGCAGAGACTTGTCGTTACTTTGCCGACAAAGGTCTGTCTCGTCAAAGCTATGGTTTCTCCAGTAGTCATGTATGGGTGTGAGAGCTGGACCATAAAGAAGGCTGAATGCTGAGGAACTGATGCTTTTGAACTGTGGTATTGGAGAAGACTATTGACAGTCTCTTGGACTACAAGGAAATCAAACCAGTCAATCCTAAGGGAAATCAGTCTTGAGTATTCATAAGAAGGACTGATGCTGAAGTTGAAATTCCAATACTTTGGCCACCTGACGTGAAGAGCTGACTCATTAGAGAAGACTGTAATGCTGGGAAAGATTGAAGACATGATGAGAAGGGGATGACAAAGAATGAGATGGTTGGATGGCATCACCGACTCAATGGACATCGTTTAAGCAAGCTCCAGGATATGGCGGAGGGCAGGGAAGCCTTGTGTGCTGCAGTCCATGGGCTGCAAAGAAACTGAGCAACAACAACATATATCTCCTCCCTCTTGGGCCTCTCTCCCACCCCCAGCCCCCAACCCACTCCCTAGGTAATCACAGAGCACTGAACTGAGCACCCTGTGCTTCATAGCAGGTTACCATTAGTTACTATTTTACACATGGTAGTATGTATATTATATGTCAATCCTTATCCCAATTCCAAAGAAAGGCAATGCCAAAGAATGCTCCAACTACCGAACAATTGCACTCATCTCACATGCTAGTAAAGTAATGCTCAAAATTCTCCAAGCCAGACTTCAGCAATATGTGAACCGTGAACTCCCTGATGTTCAAGCTGGTTTTAGAAAAGGCAGAGGAACCAGAGATCAAATTGCCAACATCCGCTGGATCATGGAAAAAGCAAGAGAGTTCCAGAAAAACATCTATTTCTGCTTTATTGACTATGCCAAAGCCTTTGACTGTGTGGATCACAGTAAACTGTGGAAAATTCTGAAAGAGATGGGAATACCAGACCACCTGACCTGCCTCTTGAGAAATCTGTATGCAGGTCAGGAAGCAACAGTTAGAACTGGACATGGAACAACAGACTGGTTCCAAATAGGAAAAGGAGTACGTCAAGGCTGTATATTGTCACCCTGCTTATTTAACTTATATGCAGAGTACATCATGAGAAATGCTGGACTGGAAGAAACACAAGCTGGAATCAAGATTGCTGGGAGAAATATCAATAATCTCAGATATGCAGATGACACCACCCTTATGGCAGAAAGTGAGGAGGAGCTAAAAAGCCTCTTGTTGAAAGTGAAAGAGGAGAGTGGAAAAGTTGGCTTAAAGCTCAACATTCAGAAAACGAAGATCATGGCATCTGGCCCCATCACTTCATGGGAAATAGATGGGGAAACAGTAGAAACAGTGTCAGACTTTGTTTTTTTGGGCTCCAAAATCACTGCAGATGGTGACTGCAGCCATGAAATTAAAAGGCGCTTACTCCTTGGAAGAAAAGTTATGACCAACCTAGATAGTATATTCAAAAGCAGAGACATTACTTTGCCGACTAAGGTCCGTCTAGTCAAGGCTATGGTTTTTCCTGTGGTCATGTATGGATGTGAGAGTTGGACTGTGAAGAAGGCTGAGCGCCGAAGAATTGATGCTTTTGAACTGTGGTGTTGGAGAAGACTCTTGAGAGTCCCTTGGACTGCAAGGAGATCCAACCAGTCCATTCTGAAGGAGATCAACCCTGGGATTTCTTTGGAAGGAATGATGCTAAAACTGAAGCTCCAGTACTTTGGGCACCTTGTGCGAAGAGTTGACTCATTGGAAAAGACCCTGATGCTGGGAGGGATTGGGGACAGGAGGAGAAGGGGACGACCGAGGATGAGATGGCTGGATGGCATCACAGACTCAATGGACGTGAGTCTGAGTGAACTCTGGGAGTTGGTGATGGATAGGGAGGCCTGGCGTGCTGCGATTCATGGGGTCGCAAAGAGTCGGACACGACTGCGCGACTGAACTGACTGAACTGACTGACTGACTGACTATCTCCAATTAACCCCACCCCCACCCCATGTTCACATGTCCATTCTCTACACCTGCATCTCTATTCCTCCCCTGCAAATAGGTTCCACAGTATCATTTTTCTAGATTCCATGTATGTGCATTAATATATATTTGTTTTTCTCTTTCTGACTTACTTCCCTCTGTATGACAGACTCTTGGTCCATCTATGACTTTACAAATGATCTAGTTTCTTTTCTTTCTGTGGCTGAGTAATAATCCACAGAAGACTAACGTTGTTGTTGTTTAGTCATTAAGTCCAATTGTTTTGTGACCTCATGGACTGCCAGGCTCTTTTGTCCCTGGGATTTCCCAGGCAAGGACACTGGAATAGGTTGCCATTTCTTTCTCCTGGGGATCTCTCCAACCCAGGGATTGAACCCACGTCTCTCGCTTTACAAGCAGATTCTTTACCAATGAGCCACTCCATAAGACTAACTACCTGGAGTTAAATCAGATCCCATATATTAGGGGCTTCCCTGGTGGCTCAGACAGTAAGGAATCTGCCTGCAATGCAGGAGACCCTGGTTCAATCCCTGGGTGAGGAAGATCCCCTGGAGAAGAGAATGGCTACCCACTCCAGTATTCTTGCTTAGAGAATTCCATGGACCGAGGAGCCGGTGGGCTATAGTTCATGGGATTGCAAAGAGTCAGACACAACTGAACGACTTAACACTTTGTTTCCATACATTAAGTTTTTAGTTTCACATGTTTGCTCCCAGCTCAGATGCCAGCCACAAATGAAGTACCCAGCTACTCATATTTCTTCCCAGCTGACTACAGAGGTTCCACATTAGTTCAATAATTCACGAGAATGACTCACAGAACTCAGGAAAACACTTACTTTACCTCTATTGGTTTAAAGCATACAAGTCAGGAGCAGCAACATGGAAGAGATGCACAGGGCAAGGTGTGGAGGGAGGGCAGTGAATTGTCTTATCCTCTTTAAGTGACCACCTGTCCAGTTTCTCGAAGGATTCACCAGCCCAGGGACCCTCTGAATCACTTTAAGGGTTTTCTATGGAGGATCCGTCATGTAGGTATGATCGACCACTAGCAATCTCCTCTTCCCTCTCCAGATAGTAGGGGGAAGGATGAGACTGAAAGTTAAAGGCTTCTAATTAAGTCTTGGATTTTCTGGCAACTAGCTCCCATCTGGAAACTACTTATGGGCTCACCAGTAGTCATCTCTTCAGCACAGAAGGCACTTCCTCCACTCCTGTTTACTCAAGAAATTCAAGGTTTTAGGATGTCTGTGCCAAGAACCCCAGACAAAGATCAAGCATCTTTCTGTAATACCACAGATATATAAACTGAACTTGGAGTTCAACTTCCACACCCAGAAAAATGTAGTACATGTAATTTACATATTCCTTTCACTCAACACAGCTAAAAAAGTCTAGAGATTATATGTAACATATACTTAAAAAGACTGGTATGACCATATGACCCAGCCATTGTAGTCCTTGATATTTATCCAGGAGAAATAAAATATGTGTTCCTCCACACTTGTACACAAATATTCACAGTAGCTTTGTTTGTAATGGCTGAAGCCAAAGGTAATCCAATGTCCATTAATATGTTAATAGATAAACATCTATATGATGGACTATTCAGTTCAGTCGCTCAGTCGTGTCCGACCTTTGCAACCCAAGAATCGCAGCATGCCAGGCCTCCCTGTCCATCACCAACTCCCGGAGTTCACTCAGACTCACATCCATTGAGTCTGTGATGCCATCCAGCCATCTCATCCTCTGTGGTCCCCTTCTCCTCCTGCCCCCAATCCCTCCCAGCATCAGGGTCTTTTCCAATGAGTCAATTCTTCGCATGAGGTGGCCAAAGTACTGGAGTTTCAGGTTTAGCATCATTCCTTCCAAAGAAATCCCAGGGCTGATGGACTGTTACTCAGCAATAAAAAAGAATACAACGATATGGATGAATCTCAAAATAATTTTGCTGAGTAAAAGTAGCTAGAAAAGAAAATACTACATATTGTACAAGCCCATTCATATAAAATTTTAGAAGATGTAAATATAATGACAGAAAGGGGATTCCCAGGTGGCACTAGTAGTGGAGAATCTGTCTGCCAATGTAGGAGACATCAGGGACGTGGGTTTGACCCCCTGGGTCACGAAGATCCCCTGGAGGAGGGTGTGGCAACCCACTCCAGTACTCTGGCCTGGAGAATCCCATGGACAAAGCAGCCTGTCTGGCTACAATCTATACGGTCACAAAGAGTCCAACAAGACTGAAGCGACTTAGTCTGAATGCACCCAAAGACAGAAAACAACACAGTAGTTGACTGGCTATCGGGGGTGGGGTCAGAAAATGTTGGGAGAGAGCAATTAGAAAGGGACAGGAGGAAACTTGGACAGTTTTACAGATATACATAGATGTTAAAATTAATCAAATACTTTAAATATGTATACTTTATCTTAAATCAATTAGATTTCAAGAAAGCTTTTAAAATTAACTCTATTTTTTATGTATATATGCAAATTATATGTCAATTATCTACAAACTTACATACTAGAAAAATAAGCAAGGTTACTTTTTGGAAAGAGATTGGAATTGGGGTTAGTAATCAAAGTGGAGTTTCTCATTATCTGTGGTTTAATCAATACAAGGAAAACACACTTATTCTCACAAGTGAAATTTAAGATAAATAATTACAAAACAATGTAATGAATTCTATTATCCTTTTGGCATGAACCCAAATGAGGAAGTGACTAACTCCATAGTATAGACAGAAATAGGAGAATGACTTTGGGGCGGGGGAAACTTCACAGAAGAAATGACACTTGGCCTGAATCTTAAAGAAAAAGGAGGAAATCTAGAGCTAAGAAGCAGTAGCAGAGAGGGCTGCCCAATGGGTCAGTGCACTGTAGAACCAGGAGAGGGGCCTGGGGATGATTAGAGTATGAGGTGGGAGGGGCTGAGGGCTCAGCCAGCAAGAAGCTTACAAAGGACAGGTAGAATACATGAGAAAGGAAGGGTCAGTGCTGCTGGAAAGAGTATGATGAAGCTTAGAAAGCAACAGACAGCCGCTGACAATTTTCAAGCAAAAACATTATACAATAAAATTTGTCTTTCTATTTTTTAAATCATTCTGGTGGCACTGTAAAAAGAGACCTTAACAATTTGTGTGGGAGAAGATGAGTTCCTTCAGCTCAGGCATTAGAGTACAGAGAAAGAGATGGATTTAAACGATCATAATGGGGCTTTCCCGGTGGTCCAGTGGTTAAGAATCTGCCTGCCAATGAAGGGGACCTAGATATGATCCCTGGTCTGGGAAGATCCCACGTGCCATAAGGCATCTAAGCCTGCATGCTACAACTACTGAAGCCCTCATGCCTAGAGGCAGGCCATGCTCCACAACAAGAGAAACCACCACAATGAAAAACCTACACACCACAACTAGAGAAAAACCTTTGTGCAGCAACAAAGACTCAGTGCAGCCAATACTAAATAAGTAAATACATAATTTTTAAAATACATAAATAAATAAAAGACCATTAAAGTGTTAGAACATCTCACTGACTGGAAATGCAGCAGTTTGGGGATTAGGTGACTGGGGAAATTATGACACAAATAAGAGAGAGTAGGAAGGCATCTCTTTGTTGCATTTGTTTGTTTGTTTTACTTTATTTTGTTTGGGATTTCGTTTCACAGAGGTGGCAGTGGTGGTTCCTGGTGTACAGATTTTTGAGATTTTTGCAATGTCTGTAGGTGAATATAAAAAGCTCAGCACATAGGAAAGAGGTTGGGTTATCAGCCAACAACATGTACATATTATCCAAAGACAAAAGATTAGCCAGAATTACTCAAGGAGAGCATGCAGAGAGACTAGAAATTAGCTGAGAGTAGAACCCCACAGCACAAAAATACTTGAGATACAGCCAGAGAAAAAGAAAGAAGTTGATTGAGAAAAGGGATTGTGGCAGCTAGGGATCGAGAGTATGTAAAAAGCAATGGAGAAGTGGAGAGGTCAAGAGTTTCAGCAAAAGAGAGGTCTAGTGAGAAGAGTGAAAAAGATTATTGGAACTGAACATTGGAAGTCATCGATGATGAGTTTGGGGAGCGTCTTATTGGTAGAGTGTGAGAGTGGAAACCTGACTAGTGTCCATTTTGAGGATGCTGAAATGTTGACTACAGATTAGATATGTGAATGGTCTGGAGGAGAAGAGAATGAGAGAATTAGAGGGGGCGGGCAGCTTGACAGGAAGGCTGGCCAAGGAACAGCACATTGAAACAGGAGTGGAGACAAAAGGATGGGGGATCAACCTGAGCAAAGTCCTAGAAGACAAAGAGATGCAGTCAAGGTACTGAGAAAGAAGTAGCGATCCAGGAGGTGACAGGTAATGAGGAAAAATTAAGCAATTTCATCCCAGGTGACTGCCTTTTTTTGAGGTGGAGGTAGGAAGTTTAATCATCTGCTAAGAGTGAAAACATAAAGGGTGAAATGATATGATACAGACAATTTACAAAGGTTTTAGAACAGACATCCATGATATTATATGAGGAGTTAAACAAGAACATACTAAAGGACTTCCCTGGTGGTACAGTGGATCAGAATCTTCCTGCCAATGCAGGGGACACAGGTCCAATCCCAGGTCCGGGAAGATTCTACATACAATGGAACTGAGCCCATGCGCCATAACTAGTGACGTCTGCGTGTTCAAAGCCCATCCTCCGCAACAAGAGAAGCACCACAGTGAGAAGCCCACGCACTGCAAGGAAGGACAGCACCTGCTCACTGTAACTAAAGAAAACCCACACACAGCAACGAAGACCTGGCTCAGCCAAATAAATAAATTAAATAAATAAAATTATATTAAAAAAAGAACATATTGACAGCCCAGAATGGCCTAGCTGGACTCTGAGATATGTGTTTACAATGGCACCTGTCAGGCCCTGTGATGGCACTAATCCTACAAGGCTTTTTCACTAAGCCACAGTTCTCTGGTTTCATGATGAAATCAATTAGTGCACTTTAGAAAGCACTTTCGCCTGCTTCACATCCCAGAATACTCTGATTTAACCGGTCTAGGGTATTAAGAATTTTAAAAGCTCATTAGGTCATTCTGATCTGTAGCCAAGCCTGGGAAACACAGTACTCAACTCTCACTTCTTTCAATCGTTAAACCCAGAGCTGAATTCAAAGCATTGAATATACTTGAATATACTTGAATTTAAATTAAAAATTGAAACGCGGGCCTCCAAGATAATAAAAAATAAATGTTTATGAAGAAACTTCAGGAATTATAACTATCTCAATATTGCACACTTCACATTTCAAAAGCTTTTATTTTCAACACCTAGGCTTGCAGTTTTTGTATCCTCACATCAGCAAAACTGTCATAAAATCTAAGAAAAATTTTAAAACTTATCAACTCTTTGCCAAATAGTGAAACAGGATGAATGATGTCAGGTTTACATTGTTCATCATGATTGATGCAGACACAGCATATTTATTCAGCAAAACTATCATCTTGATTGTTTTGGGTTTACTGTAGTCTTTGATTGTTTCTCAAACTGTTGTTGAATTTAAAACAAATGCCATAAGAAGTAACATAATGAGTAAGACAAGAGGAAATTTCAGCCTGGGTTTTACAGCCCTGTCATTTAGAGTCAGGACTTCAGTGTGGCAAATTTACCACTGATGTTACAAAGCTGGGAAATTGAATCAATCTTAACAATTTCAGGAAAAAATAAAATTATTCATTCAACCTGTTTTCAGATTTTGAACACATTTTAATTGGGATTACCTGGTTTGAAACAAGCCACAGGTGATTATAAATAGCAAATTAAAAGCAAAGGGGATTGTTAAAAGGAGTCACAATGCCAGAAGCAAGAAACCACAGCTAACACAGAAAAGAGACACAAACAGCTAACTCTAATTCAAAAAAGAAAAGCAGGCATAAGACCTCATAAAACAAGTCATTTCAATTAAAGATAAATGGTGTTCACACCTCAATATTCTCTGAGGCCTAATGGAGACTCTGAAACAACAAGGACAAATTCATTTGTGTTTAAAATGTTTAGTTTACACACATATGTGTGTGTATGCATACACACATATGTATGTGTTATATGTATAAATAAATGGGGGGGTGCATTTTTAAATTTAGTGAATATATTTGGTCGCATCACCTTTGAAAATAATAGATATATAAAAGTGAAAGAAGTGAAAGCGATAGTCACTCAGTTGTGTCTGACTCTTTGCAACCCCAAGGACTATAACCCACAGGTTCTTCTATCCATGGAATTCTCCAGGCAAGAACACTGGAGTGGATAGCCATTCCTTTCTTCAGGGAATCTTCTCCATTCAGGGATCAAATCTGGGTCTTCTGCATTGCAGGTGGAGTCTTTGGCCTCTGAGACACCAGGGAAGCCCCAATATATACAGTTAGTTCAGTTCAGTCGCTCAGTCGTGTCCAACTCTTTGCGACCCCATGAATCGCAGCATGCCAGGCCTCCCTGTCCATCACCAACTCCCGGAGTTCACTCAGACTCACATCCATCGAGTCCATGATGCCATCCAGCCATCTCATCCTCTGTCGTCCCCTTCTCCTCCTGCCCCCAATCCCTCCCAGCATCAGGGTCTTTTCCAATGAGTCAACTCTTCGCATAAGGTGGCCAAAGTACTGGAGCTTCAGCTTTAGCATCATTCCTTCCAAAGAAATCCCAGGGCCGATCTCCTTTAGAACGGATGGGTTGGATCTCCTTTCAGTCCAAGGGACTCTCAAGATCTTCTCCNACTCTTCGCATGAGGTGGCCAAAGTACTGGAGCTTCAGCTTTAGCATCATTCCTTCCAAAGAAATCCCAGGGTTGATCTCCTTCAGAATGGACTGGTTGGATCTCCTTGCAGTCCAAGGGACTCTCAAGAGTCTTCTCCAACACCACAGTTCAAAAGCATCAATTCTTCGGCTCTCAGCCTTCTTCACAGTCCAACTCTCACATCCATACATGACCACAGGAAAAACCATAGCCTTGACTAGACGGACCTTAGTCGGCAAAGTAATGTCTCTGCTTTTGAATATACTATCTAGGTGGTCATAACTTTTCTTCCAAGGAGTAAGTGTCTTTTAACTTCATGGCTGCAGTCACCATCTGCAGTGATTTTGGAGCCCAAAAAATAAAGTCTGACACTGTTTCTACTGTTTCCCCATCTCTTTCCCATGAAGTACTTATTTTGCAAGTACATAGGCAGTTGTCCCCAGACTTTTTATTGAATAACCACTATGTCCCTCCTGGTTTGAAGTTCTATCTTTTATATTTACAAAATTCTCATATATACTTGAGTTCAGCTCTGAGCTCTGTAATCTGTTCTGAGCCCTCGCCCTGCACCAGGCTCACGCTGTGTCATCACTGTAATGTTATATCGCAGTCTGTATCTTGTAGTGCAATTTTACCCACATTCTCCTTCTTCATTGAATCATCCTAGTTGTTTAAAAATATTTGTTCTTTAAAATGGATTTTAGAATTATTTTGCCAAGCTATGCAAAAACTATCCTTGTAGTAATTTTTGTAGGGATTAAATTGCATTTATAGATTAACTTTAGTGTTATGGGTCATTGTGCATTTTTTTCAAATAGTGGTTGAAGGAATTTCATTTGGAATCAAGTATGATTTAGCATCTTGTGACCCATCCTTCAGAAAGGCATGAAAAATTCACAAGCTATACAATTCACTAAATCACTACATGGTTCTCGATGACTTATTTTTATATTCACTGAGTTAGGCATATGATGAACAAACAAGATCCCTCTTTTCACACACTAGAGGGAAGAGACAGTGGAGCTTGACTTCTACCACAGAGGCTGGTGGGGTTAAGAATGGGGAAAACACAGTGGCTTTAGACAACTCTTTCCAAAAATAGTCCCTTGGAAAGGAACAAAGGAAATTGGGTGGCTGTTGGTCATGGGAGCAAAGAAGGCTTTCGTTTTGTTTTCGGAATGGGAGACACTAGGGCATATTTACATGCTGTAGAATGATCAGCAGAAAAAGAGAAAAACAAACATACAGAAAAGTGAGGAGGTGGCTGAAGGTTCCAACTCCTTGAAGGTGAGAGTAGTGAAAGGTATTTCACAAGTGGAGTGTCAGCTTTTGATGGAAGGAACAAATTAATAAGAGGAAATTCAGTGAGGTATACCCAGATACAAGTAATTTAGTGTTTATTTCACTACTGTAATTAAAGAGGTGCTTTTGCATGGGCAGTAAATAAATTTATAATACTCTGCCCACTATTCATCAATTCCATAAAAAAAAGGAATGCTGTATTTCAGAGTTAAGCTTGGGTGTCATAACTTCTTTGAAATTGAATTGTGTATAGTATTGAAATAAGTACTTAGAACGATGTCTGGCACTTAACCGATGCTTAGATATTTATTGAATAAAACACACAAATTAATGAACGAGCTACAGGTCTATATTTCTGATCAGAATTTTCATACTGTGCAGGTGACATCGTATCTGCTGTATACACTTGTACCAATTCTTAGTACTTCGGTATCTGTACGCATATTTAACCCTTCTGTGGGATATGTCCGAAAAGCACGGGGCTTGGAAACGAAAGGCTTGGATTTTATCATTTGCTCAGCCACTTTCCTTAAAGTTATTTAAAGCCGGGAGGGGGCTGGTTACCTAGCTTCTCTGTGTTTTACTTTTTCATTGTTCTGTGAACAATTGAATGAGTCAGTGGTTTTCAGTTGAAATCATTGGGTGTTTTCTTCAGATGGAAGCTTTTCTGCAGCCCCAAATGCAAAGGACTCATTAGCCGAAGAATGAGTCCTAGATTTTTTGAATCTAGGACTCGGACTCATTAGCTGAAAGTCGGGTGTGAGAGAGGGGGCCCTATCCACTCAGCAACGATTTCCTTCATCCTGTCTTCATCCTTCCTACATCTTGGTAGGGCTCCTGAATGGGGCTCTTGAAATCAAACCTAGAAGCCAAATAAGGTTATCTGTAAGGTCTTTGACAACTGCATAACTGATAACATGTACATTTTTAAAAAACATAATATCTATTTATTTTTATACACACACATGCATTGATTCCTTTTCAGATTCTTTTCCCACTGAGATTGTTACAGAATGTGAGCAGCGCTCCCTGGATAGCGAGTCCTCTCGGTTCTCTACTTTGACATGTACATTTGGTTGTGACTTTAACAAGCTTGTGAAGTGAGGAATATATACTATTTATTACTATGTTTTTCACAAATGAGAAAGCTGAGTTCAGATTTTGAAACTTGCCATAATCTCATGGCTAATGAACAGAGGAATGAAGATCAGAGCCCCCATCTTCTGTCCTTTGGACAGGCCTTTCGTCCCTGTGAAATGATTTCCTCTAACTGGCTTTATGTTGATTTAATGGGAGTCTCTGGTTAAAGCATCTGAGCGGATTTCTGCCAGAAACTATCACTGCATACCTATATTACAGTTCACATCTTCACATGTCATAAAATCACTTAAATATGCTTTTCTAAATGTCACTCTATACCTGAGGTACCTACGTTACAGAACCTTTAATCAAATGATAAGAAATAATTAGCTGTGGGAAACCATTACAATTTCTCAAGAGAAGCATCTAAAATGCAAATCAAACGAGCTGACCGAACACTTAAATCTGTTTAATTTTGAAATCAGTTTCATTTTTGAAATAATATTAACATTGGTACTGATGACACATACAGACGTATTTGGTGTGAAACGTTAAAATAAGAAATCAACCCCAAAGTACACTGCAGAATTAAAAATTAATCCAGATGGAACACTGGGTTGGGCCAGATGACAGCTGGGGTGGCCATGTCAAATAAGGGCTGTGGCCCCAGTTCCCTGCCCTTCCCCTCGCGTGCTGTGGGCTTTCAGGTCTGAGTCTTCCACGCTGCCTTCTCCCTTGGAATGTTTTTCTCCATCAGATACAAATATTACTCATCCTTCAAGTCCTGTTTCAGAAACTGCTTCCCCTGTGAAGTTCCCTCAACCTCGTGGCTCCTTTCCTTTCTTAGGCAGAAGACTCAATCTTTTCTCTCTTTGAGGCTCTGTCAAAGTTTGTACTCTGAGGAAGGTACTCTTTATATTGTCACATACCTAGTCTGAAAACTCTCTGTCCTCCTTGCAGATTTTAATTTCCCCAAGAACAGAGAGTATTAAACACTTTAAAGTTTTTTTCCCTCTATTATATCAATAAAATTAATATATACTCCATGAGAGGAAATTTGGAAAAGTTACCAAAAGTTAATGAAAAAGAATCATTTCATCAATCCCTTGCCCTAATACGTATTATCAGTGTTTAGAATCTGAAATAATTCATTCCGATGTTCCCTCCCCTGGACATATAAGCGCTGAGTTTAGTTGGGTAGGCATTTTAGATGCTGGAAGGTGAGACAAGACTATAAGTCCGTTTCTGTCCTGCCTGACAATGTCCAGTATAGCAGCTGGCACACAGCTATTCATGTCTGTGTCTGCTGCTGCTGCTGAGTCGCTCAGCCGTGTCCAACTTTGTGCAACCCCATGGACTGCAGCCTACCAGGCTCCTCCGTCCATGGGATTTTCCAGGCAAGAATGCTGGAGTGGGTTGCCATTTCCTTCTCCAATGCATGAAAGTGAAAAGTGAAAGTGAAGTCGCTCAGTTGTGTCTGACTCTGTGCGACCCCATGGACTGCAGCCCACCAGGCTCCTCCGTCCATGGGATTCTCCAGGCAAGAGCACAGGACTGGGGAGCCATCGCCTTCTCCAATGTCTGTGTCTACACATACATATATTATTCTGGGGAAATTTAGAACAAAGAGGGGATTTGCTCAAAGTATGGACAAGCTTGCCTAGAAAGTATTGCATAAAGTTACTCGACTCTGGAAATCTCATCAAGAAATTTAGCAGAGTCTACTGAAACCTAAATAGCATATTGAAAAGCAGAGACATTACTTTGCCGACTAAGGTCCGTCTAGTCAAGGCTATGGTTTTTCCTGTGGTCATGTATGGATGTGAGAGTTGGACTGTGAAGAAGGCTGAGCGCCAAAGAATTGATGCTTTTGAACTGTGGTGTTGGAGAAGACTCTTGAGAGTCCCTTGGACTGCAAGGAGATCCAACCAGTCCGTTCTGAAGGAGATCAGCCCTGGGATTTCTTTGGAAGGAATGATGTTTCCTGTGGTCATGTATGGATGTGAGAGTTGGACTGTGAGGAAGGCTGAGCGGCAAAGAATTGATGCTTTTGAACTGTGGTGTTGGAGAAGACTCTTGAGAGTCCCTTGGACTGCAAGGAGATCCAACCAGTCCGTTCTGAAGGAGATCAACCCCGGGATTTCTTTGGAAGGAATGATGGTAAAGCTGAAACTCCAGTACTTTGGCCACCTCATGCGAAGAGTTTACTCATTGGAAAAGACTCTGATGCTGGGAAGGATTAGGGGCAGGAGGAGAAGGGGACGACAGAGGCTGAGATGGCCAAATGGCATCACGGACCCAATGAATGTGAGTCTGAGTGAACTCCAGGAGATGGTGATGGAAAGGGAGGCCTGGCATGCTGCAATTCATGGGATCACAAAGAGTCAGACATGACTGAGCGACTGAACTGAACTGAAGTGTTCATTACTAGTATCTATGAATAAGATTAGTTTCTGTATATTGATCTTATATTCTGAAACCTTGCTAAATTTATTAGCTCTAGTAGCTCTTTTGAAGAATCTTTAGGATTTTCCTCAAACACAATCGTGTTATGTACAAAAAAGATAGTTTTACTTCTTCCTTTCCAGTGTCTATGCATCATATCCCTTATTTTATTTACATTCCTTTTATTTACAACCTCTGGCACAATGTTGAACAGATGTGGTTTGGACAGACATCTTTGCCTTGTTGCTAATCCAAGGCAGAAGTCATAGAGCCTTTCACCTTAGAGTAAAATGTCGGTTTTTAGAAAAAGCCCCTAACAGATTGAGGAAGCTGCCTTCTTAGTTTGCTGAGTGTGTCATGACTGCCTCATTTTGACAAATGTTTTGCTGCAGCTATTGAAACGATCACATTGTTTTCCTCTTTTAGTCTTATAATTTGTTGAGAAACACTGATTAATTTTCAAGTGTTAAGCCAATCTTGCATTCCTGGAGTAAACTTCCAAAAGGAGGAAGACTAAAAAGTGCTATTCTCATCACGCCATATCAAACAAAGGTGCACGTCAGCATTGTTGTCAAGGCTCTCCACTGTAAAATTACTCCTCATCCTCCCCAACCCCTTTCTGTGTTTTGCTCTTTGGAGTTACAAGTTACTCCCTGGCACAAGTGTTCCAGGTTCATTCTCAATCCCAGAATTATCACCACTTTAGCCAGTCCCACAAATTTTGATGTGGTTTATTTTCGTTATCACTTAATTCAAAATATCTTCCAATTTCCATTATGATTTCATCTTTGATTGATAGACTATTTAGAAGTATGTTACTCAGTTGCCAAATATATGGAAATTTTCCTGGATATCATCTTAATTTGTAATTTAATTCCACCATAGAGAAAACATTCTCTCTAATGTCAATCTTTTTAAATTTAAGACTTGTTTTTAATGGCCCAGCTGATGAGCTGTCCTGGTAAACACACTTTTCATGTGCCCTTGAAAAAAAGTATTCCTTCATTGTTGGGTGTTCTATTCTACAGTTCAGTTCAGTCGCTCAGTCGTGTCCAACTGTTTGCGACCCCATGAATTGCAGCATGCCAGCATATCCATCACCAACTCCTGGAGTTCACTCAAACTCATGTCCATCTAGTCAGTGATACCATCCAACCATCTCATCCTCTGTCGTCCCCTTCTCCTCCTGCCCCCAGTCCCTCCCGGCATCAGAGTATTTTCCAATGAATCAACTCTTTGAATAAGGTGGCCAAAGTATTGAAGTTTCAGCTTTAGCATCAGTCCTTCCAGTGAACACCCAGGACTGATCTTTAGGATGGACTGGTTGGATCTCCTTGCAGTCCAAGGGACTCTCAAGAGTCTTCTCCAACACCACAGTTCAAAAGCATCAATTCTCCTGCACTCAGCTTTCTTCACAGTCCAACTCTCACATCCATACATGACCACAGGAAAAACCACAGCCTTGATTGGATGGACTTTTGTTGGCAAAGTAATGTCTCTGCTTTTGAATATGCTGTCTAGGTTGGTCATGACTTCCCTTCCAAGGAGTAAGCGTCTTTTAATTTCATGGCTGCAATCACCATCTGCAGTGATTTTGGAGCCCAGAAAAATAAAGTCTGACACTGTTTCCA
>SJXQ01008927.1:193418-248394 GCA_006408695.1 Aepyceros melampus | reverse complement strand
TAGTGAATAAAACAGAAATAGATGTTTTTCTGGAACTCTCTTGCTTTTTCCATGATCCAGCAGATGTTGGCAATTTGATCTCTGGTTCCTCTGCCTTTTCTAAAACCAGCTTGAACATCAGGGAGTTCACGTTTAATGTATTGCTGAAGCCTGGCTTGGAGAATTTTGAGCATTACTTTACTAGCATGTGAGATGAGTGCCATTGTGCGGTAGTTTGAACACTCTTTGGCATTGGCTTTCTTTGGAATTGGAATGAAAACTGACCTTTTCCAGTCCTGTGGCCACTGCTGAGTTTTCCAAATTTGCTGGCATATTGCGTGCAGCACTTTCACAGCATCATCTTTCAGGATTTAAAATAGCTCAACTGGAATTCCATCACCTCCACTAGCTTTGTTCGTAGTGATGCTTCCTAAGGCCCACTTGACTTCACATTCCAGGATGTCTGACTCTAGGTGAGTGATCACACCATCATGATTATCCAGATCATGAAGATCTTTTTTGTACAGTTCTTCTGTGTATTCTTGCCACCTCTTAATATCTTCTGCTTCTGTATGTCCATCCCATTTCTGTCTTTTATTGAGCCCATCTTTACATGAAATGTTTTCTTCAGTTCAGTTCAGTTCAGTTGCTCAGTCGTGTCCAACTCTTTGCGACCTCATGAATCGCAGCATGCCAGGCCTCCCTGTCCATCACCAACTCCCGGAGTTTACCCAGACCCACGCCCATGGAGTCAGTGATGCCATCCAGCCATCTCATCCTCGGTCATCCCCTTCTCCTCCTGCCCCCAATCCCTCCCAGCATTCTCTTGGTATCTCTAATTTTCTTGAGGAGATCTCTAGTCTTTCCCATTCTATTTTCCTCTATTTCTTTGCATTGATCGCTGAGGAAGGCTTTCTTCTCTCCTTGCTATTCTTTGGAACTCTGCATTCAGATGCTTCTAGTCTATAAATATCAATTAAATCAAAGTGGTTGATACTGCTCTTCAAATCTTCAGTGTGTGGCAGATTCTGATTTTGTTTTGGTTTGGTCTTTGGTCTAGTTTTATCAATTGCTGATGATGAAATGATACAATCACCTATAACAGGATTGTCTAGTTCTCTCTTTAATCCCATCAATTATGCTTCATATATTTTGAAGCTTTAAAACATGTAATAGGTCTACATGTATTTACAAGTAATGTCTTAATGAAGTGACTGCTTTATCACTATGAAATGTCTCTCTTTGCCTCTAGTAATAGTCTTTGTCTTAAATTCTTTTTTCTGACATTAATATAGCCACTTCAGCCTTCCTACACTTCCTGTTCACATAGTATGTCTTTTTTTTCATTCATTTACTTTCGACACATCTGTGTCCTCATGTTTAAAATGTGGGGATTTCCCTGGCAACCCAGTAGTTAGGGCTCTGCACTTCCAATGCAGGGAGCACAGGTTGGATCCCTAGTCAGGGAACTAAGATCCCACATACTGTGCGGCACAGACAAAAAAACAATCTGTTTCTTGTAGAAAGCATAGAGCTGGATTTTGTTTTCTTCCAATCTCTTTTAAATGAAGAGTTTTAATTTATTAGTATTTAATGTAATTATTGGTATTGTTGGGTTTGAAGCTACCACTGAAAAATTTTTTTCTGTTTTATTGTTGTTTTTGTTCTCCCATTGTTCTTCATTTTCTATTTTTTGATTCTTTGAATTTTTTTTTAAGATTCAATTTTAATTTTCCTCCTGGCTCTTTAGCTATCCTTCTTTGCATTATTTTTAATGGTTGCTCTCCCAGGTGGTGCTAATGGTATAAAGAAACGGCCTGCCAGTGCAGGAGACCTGAGTTCAATCCTGGATCAGGAAGATCCCCTGGAGAAGGGAAGGACATGGCAACCCATTTCAGTATTCTTGTCTGGAAAATTCCATGGACGGAGGAGCCTGGCAGGCTACAATCTATGGGGTAGCAAACAGTGGGACATGACTGAAGCGACTTAGCACACACTAGAAATTACAATACACATCCTTAATTTTTTACAGAATACAGTAAATAACATGGCACTGTTTCACACAAATTATGAAAAACTTATTACTCTGTTGATTCATATTCCCTCACCCCACCCCAGCCTTTATGTTGTGGCTGATGTATGCAGAGATTTTCTTTAGCAGTTCTTGTAGTAGAGGTTGGGGAAGGAAGTGGCAACCCACTGCAGCGTTCTTGCTTGGGGAATCCTATGGACAGAGGAGTGTGGCGGGCTAGTGTCCAGAGGGTCATTCAGAGTCGGACATGACTGTAGCCACCTAGCACGGCATGGCACATAGGTTTGCTGGCACAAGACTCTTTCATCTGAAAATTTATTTATTTAACCCTGATTTTGTAGGATATTTTCACTGGATAGAATTCTGCGATGATAGTTTTTTCTTTCTGTACTTCAAAGAAATTCTACTCTTCTGGCTTCAGTGGTTTCTAATGGGAAATCAGCTCTGAATTGAATTGTTGTTCCCTTGTGTATATCACTTTTCTTTAGCTGCCTTCAAGATTTGCTCTTTATCTTTGACGTTCAATAATTCAACTATGACAAATCTTTTTTTTTTTCTCTCCATGCTTTACCTTGGATATTTTTATTGCTCTATTTTCAAGTTTACTTACTATTCTCTCTGTCATTTCCACTGGATACTAAGTCCATTCAATTCTAACTTTATATCTTTCAGTTCTAAATTTTCCATTTAGGTGTTTTTTCATTTCTCTTTCTCTGCTCAATTTCCTATCTTTCCATTTATCATGAGCATATTTTATTTTAATTCATTGAGGATGGTTGGAATAGCCATTTAAAAATCCTTGTGTATAGTTCCAATATCTGGGTCATCCCAGGGTCATTTCAGTTGATTTCCTTTTCTCTTTAAGAGTGTGTTCCGCGTTCATGGCCCTTTGTAGGTCAGATAACTTGGGTTGTATCTTGGTCATTACAAATATTAAGCTTTGGAAAATCTTGATTTTTTTTTTTTCCTGATAAAAACTAGAAACTCTGTTTTTAAGTGGCATTTTCTGTGTTTGTCCAAATATTTTTCTCTAAATGAACCCCTTTGAGTCTGCCTGCACATACATAGTTCCGAGGACTACTCAGAGATACTGGGTAGTCAGAATTCGAGATTTTTTTTTTTTTTTGCTTTTTCCCTTTCATGATTCCTTTACTCTCTTCAGCAGTCACAGTTTCTCTGGCTTCAATTTCCTGGTTTCCCAATCCAGAAAGATCACAATTTTTTCCACCAGTACCCTGCCACCTCTGGCATCCCATCACTGAATTTGGACCCCAGAAAAAAGCCCCACAAAATGAGAACTCACTTTGGTAAAACTCCCTTCCTGGAGGGTATACTTTCTTGAAGAGTTTCTGCTTCTGTTACCCTCCTGAGCCTCACATAGCTGCTGTGCTGCGCTTTGTCCAGATTTTTAGTTAATTTTTATAGGAGCGTCAATCTGGTAAGATCTTACTGTTATTTCTAGAAGCAGAGACTCTAAGATATTTTAAAAAGCAACTATTGTGTCACTCCCCTGCTAAAATCTCATAAGCATCTTATCATTGTCCTTGGAGTAAAGCCTTAAATCCTTTGTGTAATCTTGACTGAGGTCCCTGAGCAGGAAACAAGGCACCCTCAACTGGAAATTTTAAAGGCAGTTCACAGAGAAAGATAGATATCATACGATATTGCTTATATGTGGAATCCTGGTGGTCCAGTGGTTAAGACTTCACACTCCCAATGCTGGGGGCCTGGGGTTCAATCCCTGGTTGGGGAACTAGACCCCACATGCCTTAACTAAGAACTGGTACAGTTAAAAAAAAATTAATAAAAAATAGTACAAATGAACTTATTTACAAAACAGAAATAGAGTCACAGATGTAAAAACAAACTTATGGCTACCAGGGGGGACAAGAGAGGGATAAACTGGGAGACTGAGATTGACATATACACACGACTATATATAAAATAGATAAGGACCTACCATATAGCACAGGGGATTCTACTCATTACTCCGTAATGACCTATATGAGAAAAGAATCTTGAAAAGACTGAAAAAATAATTTTAAAAAAAGTAGCTGTGAAAAAATATTTTTAATTTAATTAAAAAAAATAGTTTGATAAAGAGACCATTGAGAGGGACCATCATCACCTTTGGTGAGAGTGAGGTTGAGATGGAAGGTGAAGGGCAATGAGCTGGGAAGAAATGAGTGGGAAAGGGAGTCGGGAGTCGGAAAGCAGGGCCCGTGTGCTCCCCGAGAGGGGCTGGCCCAGAGCTTAGGGGGAAGGTGCTACACCCCCATAGTCATGCCCTCTAGGCCCCCGGTTCAGGCCAACCCTTTGCATGCTGCATCCCCAGTCCTCCTCACAGAGCCCACTGCCAGCCCCATTTTACAGATCGGGAAACTGAGGCACGGGTGTTGTAATCACTCTAATTCCTGCGGTCTCACTTTGAAAGTTAACATCTCAGGCCATCACTGACCACCACTTGAATAGCCAAGGCCGGCTTCTTTCAAACCAGCAAGCGCTCAGGGAAATGCCTCATGAGTTCAAGTGCAGGCCTTCTGTGAATGGAGAAGAAGGTGAATGGAGGAACACTTGACTTTTAAAATAAACACTCTGCTTTTTAGGAGACGACTGTCAGAGCCAGTTACTGCCTTGTGCCACCATATATTATTAATATATAAACCCAGGGCCACCATATTTTATAACTTTTAAAGAGAAGCTGGAAATCAGATCCTTTTTTTAAGTACAACTTTTAAATATTAGTTCAAAAGAACTTTTTTAACTGTACAAGCCAAACATGGGAGTAATTTAGCCCATGGACCTCCTTTGGCAACCATGATTTTAAAGAGGATTTCTTAAGAGAGGAACAGTCTGGGGCAAAGTCTAAAAGTGAGTGAGGACTTCCTTGGTGGTCCAGTGGTTAAGAATCCTCCTGTCAATTCAAGGGACATGGGTTCGATCCGTGGTCTGAAAAGATTCCATAAGCCTCAGGGCAGATAAGCCCACGTGCCACAGCAACTGAAGCCAGCACTTCTAAAGCCCACAAGAGACACCATCTCAATGAGAAGCCTGCACACTGCAACTAGAGAGAAGCCCTGGCTTTCTGCAACTAGAAAAAGCCCATGCAGGGCAAAAATAAATTAATTAATTTAAAAAAGTTTTTGAAAAACGAGTGAGCACCTCCAACAAGGTATGTGCATGCTCAGTCACGTATGACTCTTTGCGACCCCATGGACCGTAGCCCACCAGGCTTCTCTGTCCATGGGGATTTTTCAGGCAAAAATAATGGAGTGGGCTGCCATTTCCTCCTCCAGAGGATCTCCCTCACCCAGAGATTGAATCCATGTCTCCTGCATTGCAGGCAGATTCTTTACTGCGGAGCCACTGGGGAAGACCCTCCAACAAGTTTCTATTCCTTAATCTTTAACTCTGTATGCATAGATCATTTAAGACTGTGCTTATGTTTTTCCCAGTCAACAATAAAGCAGATTATCTTTACAACGTTTCAAAAAAGAGAGAGACTATTTACAGAAGTTAAAGGAAACACGAAGTGAGGTGAAGGAGCCAGGGAGTGGCAACTGTAGGGAGTCATGGTGACTATGGGCCTTAAAAGGCAGAATGAATAAAAGCTGTTTCCAGAGCCATTAAAACTGGGGCCAGGGAAGTGGGGCCACTGGACAGGAGCTGTCGTTACAGGACGCAGTCACCACCAGAACCTCAGCTCCCAAACAGGAGAAGAAAGGCTAGGCCATGTCTCCACTAAGTTCTCTGATCTCCTCCACAGCCCTCCATCACCTAGAACACTCAGTGGGAAGCCAGGAGGCAGTTTTATTGTTCAGCCTGCTGGTTGTAGAACAGGGCAGAGAAGGACCTCCTCTACCCCATCTCGCCTCTACGGTTCCATCACAGCCAGGCTAGACACTCTCCATCCCTCCAATCAGCTCTTTTGCCCTTTGCCCCTAGAGGTCCCCTCCTTTTGCCAATCTCATTGCTGTTCGGCCCCTCATTGTCAGCCTACACCTAAATCCCTGGAGGAGCTCTTTTTGACTCCCCAGCCTAGATAGTGACTCCTTTAACTATATTCCTAAAGATCTCTGGGTTGGGAAGATCCCCTGGAGGAGGGCATGGCAACCCGCTCCAGTATTTCTTGCCTGGAGAATCCCATAGGCAGAGGAGTCTGCTGGGCTACAGTCCATGGGGTCGCAAAGAGTTGAACACGACTGAACCGACTTAGCACACAAATACTCATATCACACCCTCTGCTCCTCTTCTAAAACATCATGCTATCTAGTGACTAATGAATTGTGCTAACATTTAGTTATTTCTCTTTCTGACTTACTTCACTCTGTATGACAGACTTTAGGTCCATCCACGTCTCTACAAATGGCCCAGTTTCATTCCTTTTTATGGCTGAGTAATATGCTGTTGTGGAGAAGGAAATGGCAATCCACTCCAGTATTCTTGCCTGGATAATCCCATGGACAGAGAAGTCCATGGGGTCGCAAAGAGTCGGACACGACTGAGCGACTTCACCTCACCTCACCTCAATATGCTGTTGTATGTAACACATCTTCTTTACCTGTTGATCAAACATCATATAAACACACACATGTGGAATCTATAAAAGTGGTACAGATAAACTTATTTCCAGGCAGGAATAGACATGCAGACATAGAGAATAAACATGTGAATACAACAGGGGACAGGGAGGGTGGGATGAATTGAGAGATAGGGATTGACATGTACAGACCACCGTGTGTACGACAGCTAGCAGGAAGCTGCTATATAGCGCGGAGAGCCCAGCTCAGGGCTCATGATGACCTAGACGGGTGGGATAGTGGGAAGGGCTGGGAGGGAGGCAAAAGAGGGAAAAGCTAGATGTGTATACTTACAGCTGATTCACTTCATTGTACAGTAGAAACTGACACAACACTCTAAAGGAATTAAACTCCAATTTTTAACAAACAGTTATTTCTCTAATCTCTGCCTTCTCTAAGAAACTGCAGGCTCAAGGAGGGCAGGAGGGGGGTTCTGGTTTCCTCCCCACCCTCTTGGCGGTACCAGAGCAGGATCTAGCCTGCTTAGTGCTCCATCAGGGTATGTTGATTGAATAACCTACGTGTCTCTGCCTCTCTCTTGCAGGAATATGAGTGAGCTGAATCCTTACCACTCGTTTCTGAATCCTACCATGTGACTGACAATAAATAAAACAATCAAACTGTATTTTAAATCTATAGCATAATTAAAAGTAAAGAGTCCTATTAATTGAATGCCAATTGTGAAAAGCTACCCTTTCCTTTATTGGTCCTAGAATTACCTCTTTCAAGTGTTGGAGGCTGCCCTGCTCCCCAAATTTGGAATTTTCAGATGTAGTAGCCATGTCTGTGTTCACCTTTCTACCATGTTTTTGCAGCCTTCACTTCTAACATACACACTTGATTTTCCAGTCAAAAAGGGCCTCCTCTCTGAAACCTCTTTATACTTGGCCAGACTTCAGCCCCTAGAATACGTTACTCCTTTCTTCTAGAATTTCTCAAGTTCTATCATGGATTATTGGTCAATCAAGACCAAAAATGCCCATATCCTTTTGTTCAACTGCTAGGTTCCTGTGTCAAAGAAGGGTGGGACTTTTCCTTTCTGGCCATTAGTCAGATCCTTGGAGAGTTGGTTTCTTCATCTATAAAACAGCAGCAGTGTCTGCTGTGATAATTACATGTTGCTGAGTAACAAACCACTTAAAAACTTAGTGGCTTCAAACAATCATTTTATTTGCTCATGATTCTGTGAGTCAGCCATTTGGGTTGGGTTCAGTTGGAGTTCTTCTGCTGGACCCTGACTCTCCCCCACTGCGGGTCACTCACACAGCTGCATTCAGCTGGCCCATAATCTGGAGTTGGGTTAGTTTAAGGGGCCTCACGGGGAGAGTCTTCTCCTCCCCATGAAGTCTCATCCTCCACAGGCTAGTCCAAGCTTCTTCCTATAATAGCAGAAGAGTTCCCAGCAACAAGAGAAAACAAACCCCCACTATATTAGCACCTTTCAAGCCTTTGCTTGCATCACATTTACTAATATTCCATTGGCCAAAGCAAGTCACCAGGCCAAGCCAAAAATCATCGTCAAGGGGCTACACAAAGATGTAGATACAGAAAGAATGATTCATTGAGGACCATTACTGTGATGATCTACCATGTCTGTTTCCTCCAGACAGCTATGGCCAAGATCAAATAAGATGGTGTTTGCACACCACACGGTACAATGCAAATTATTATTTTGTCAGTGTGTATAATTCCATTACTTTCATTTTACTTGTGATGTATCTAGGGTCTTTCTATGACCCCTCTGAAATGCAGGTCCCTTTGGGATGGTAGTACAGGTCAAATCGTATTCCCTCCAAAATACAAATATACCTGGGGTTGAGGTTCTAACCCCCAGCACCCCGGGATGTGGCTTTATTTGGAAATAGGGTCACTGCGGTTGCAATGTCAATCCAGTATGAGGTCATACTGGAGCTGAGCAGGTCTTTAATCCAGTATGCCTGATGTCCTTATAAGAGGATGGCCATGGAAAGACACAGAATCACAAGGGGAGGGCACCATGGAAAGTCAAAGTGGAGACTGGAGTTGTGCTGCCACAACTGGGATGACCGGAAAAGCAAACAGGCAAGAAAGGATCCTCCCCTGAAGCGTTCGGCGGGACCCTGGTCCTCTTGGCACCTTGCTTTTCAGCTCCCAGCCTCCAGAGCCATGAGACCAAAATGGGTAGACTGCCGCCCTAGGAAACTAATACAGATAATAAACAAAACCGTAACTCTCATCAGCTTCAAATAAAGAGGAATAGGTGGGCCTTCACTAGCTTTCCAGTGGTTAAGACTCTGAACTTCCAATACAAGGGGTGAGAGTTTATTCCCTGGTCAAGGAACTAAGATCCCACATGCCACACAATATGGGCAAAAAAATAAAATAAAGTTGTTAAATGGTGTAAAAAAATAAAGAGGGATGAAATAGAATGGACCATGAGACTGGTTGAGAGTCAAAAATGCAGGTCATTCACCGTTGGTAGAACTTGAGCAAGTCACTCAACCTCTCTGGGCCTTAGTTTTCACATCCGTTGAGAAATAGGGTTGCAGGAGATCCCTGTTTGGAAGCATGGTGCGGAGCTACCGCAACAAGGTACTTGGGATCACTTTACACAGGTACATGGGAAAATGCTTTTTCATTTTAATGGTTTAATTTTAATCTTAATCATAGTTATCTTAAAGAGTGGCAAGTCAGGCTGGTTTTCCATTTATGCTGGTAACATAAAAAATGCAGGTTTTTAAAAAATCTTGATTTAAATAAAGCTATGAGTAAATAATAGAACAGTTGGCATATGGATATGGCAAAAACTGTGAAAGTGGTGTGTGAAAGACTGACATTTGGGGAAACACTGAATTATGTATTCTCAAAGGATTCTTCCAGATGGGAAACGCTAGGGTTCTGTGGATCCATAAATATGACCACTAGAGTGGAAGACAAGCAAGACTTCTAGAGGAAGACAGGTGGGCAGTTAATGAGAGAAGAGACAGCTCTGCCAGAAACCAAGAGAGCCAGTGAGCCCCTCGTCACTCTTGGGAGGTGTCCTCTGATCCAGTCCTTGCATCCGTCATAGAGCCCTACCTCCAAAGACACGTCTCATGAGGTGTCTTTGCCAGGATGTGTGTTACAGTGAGCCCCCTACATAGGACCCTTCAAGTTTTGAACTTTCAAAGTTTATATCTGGTTCTAGCAAAGAACCAGAACCTGTGCCCTCAACATCAAGCAGGAGTGAAATTGCAGTTTGCCCTCCATCTCCTTAGATTTTCCTGGTGGCTCAGATGGTAAGCTGCCTACAATGCGGGAGACTCGAGTTCAATCCCTGGGTCAGAAAGATCTCCTGGAGAAGGAAATGGCAACCCACTCTGGTATTCTTGCCTGGAAAATCCCACAAATGGAGGAGCCTGGTAGACTGCAGTCCATGGGGTCGCAAAGAAGCAAAGAGTCGGACATGACTGAACAACTTCACTTTCTTTTTTTTCTCCTTCTCCTATTGTTGACGACCTTTTTGCTCTAACACCCCCCACCTCATCCCTCTCCTCCAGTCAGTAACTCCTCTCCCCTATTTGCGTGATACCAGCCCCTGGATGCCAGCTGTGCTGCACTAGCGTACTCTTAAAGGTACTGTACTATAAGAGTAAAAACTTTTTCTTTAGTTTTTGTGTTTGTTTTTTTTTATGTATTATTTGGATAAAAAGTATTATAAACCTATTAGAGGACAGTACTATAGAGACAATTGGGTTAGTTGGGTACCTAGGTTAGCTTTGTTGGACTTAAGAACAAATTGGACTTGCAAACGCACTCATGAGATGTAACTCATTTGTATGTAGGGGACTTACTGTACCCTGTTTAAACTTCTATGAATGGAAGTCCCAGGTCCTGAGACACAAACCAGCTCTCCACTCAAGGCAAATGGCAGGAACTGTCAAGCTGGGTAGATGGCGAGTCTTGCAGTTGGGCTGGGCTCTGTGCTGTGTCCAGGTCTTCACAGCTGGGTGGAATTTGATGGTCACATTTGACTGTAAGTGGCTAATAGTGGCTGGAAAAAGGGCAAGAGTCATAAAGATATACGACTCATAGTCTCACAGAAGAGATCTTGGAAGTCCTCTAGCCACTGGTGCGTCCTCATTGGATTCTCCCAGCTTCTGCAGAAACACTTCCATTCTTGAGACAGCTGTTCCATTGTCAAGCGGCACTTAGGGTTAGACATGCCCATCTATGATGGGCTATGTCTTCCTAGGTAGTACTAGTGGTGAAGAACCCACCTGCCAAAGCAGGAAACATAAGAGACACGGGTTCGATCCCTGGCTGGGAAGATCCCCTAGAGAAGGGAAAAAGCCACTTCAGTACTCTTGCCTAGAAAATCCCATGGACAGAGCAGCCTGGCAGGCTTCAGTCCACGGGGTCTCAGAGTCAGACACCACTGAAGTGACTTAGTATGCATGCATGGTGGGCTGCAATCTCCCTTCTATTAACTGGCATGAGTGGATCTTTGAGCTGGAAGCACCCTCAAGCAATCATCTGAATTCCCCCTGCTACTTTGAACAGGGCAGGTGTTTTTATTTTTCCCAGGAGACAGCTGAGACCCAGAGCAGGTTAATGGCAGAGGGAGGCTCCCCACTTCCCATTCAGTAATTCCACACTATTATGCCAAGGTGTTCTGATTGACTCTTAGTGCTGAATGGAGCAGAAGGACATCAGTCTTTCTTTGCTCACATGTAGGAATCTCTTCTATAGCGTGCTTGATATGTGGCCATCACCCGCCCACCAACTCCCGTGCTGGTTCTCACCATCCCCTACCAGTCCCAAGAGAAACTCCAAAGCTCAAAGACAAAATATACCTGTCTGGTTTCTGTTCCACTCTTGGCACTGACTTGGTTTTCAGATTATTCCCCTTTGGTTTTTTTCCTGACTTTAGACTATACTACCAAGCTACAGTCATCAAGACAGTATATAAACAGAAATATACCCCAAGGCACAAAAACAAAAATATAGGTCAATGGAACAAGATAGAAAACCCAGAGATAAACTCGCACACACCTCAGTTCAGTTCAATTCAGTTCAGTCGCTCAGTCGTGTCTGACTCTTTGAGACCCCATGAATTGCAGCATGCCAGGCCTCCCTTTCCATCACCATCTCCCAGAGTTCACTCAGACTCACGTCCATTGAGTCCGTGATGCCATCCAGTCATCTCATCCTCAGTCGACCCCTTCTCCTCCTGCCCCCAATCCCTCCCAGCATCAGGGTCTTTTCTAATGAGTCAACTCTTCACATGAGGTGGCCAAAGTACTGGAGCTTCAGCTTTAGCATCATTCCTTCCAAAGAAATCCCAGGTTGATCTCCTTCAGAATGGCCTGGTTGGATCTCCTTGCAGTCCAAGGGACTCTCAGGAGTCTTCTCCAACACCACAGTTCAAAAGCATCAATTCTTTGGTGCTCAGACTTCTACACAGTCCAACTCTCACATCCATACATGAGCACAGGAAAAACCATAGCCTTGACTACACGGACCTTAGTCGACAAAGTAGTGTCTCTGCTTTTCAATATGCTATCTAGGTTGGTCATAACTTTTCTTCCAAGGAGTAAGCGTCTTTTAATTTCATGGCTGCAGTCACCATCTGCAGTGATTTTGGAGCCCCCAAAAATCAAGTCTGACACTGTTTTCACTGTTTCCCCATCTATTTCCCATGAAGTGATGGGACCAGATGCCATGATCTTCATTTTCTGAATGTTGAGCTTTAAGCCAACTTTTTCACTCTCCTTTTTCACTTTCATCAAGAGGCTTTTTAGTTCTTCCTCTTCACTTTCTGCCATAAGGGTGGTATCATCTGCATATCTGAGGTTATTGATATTTCTCACGGCAATCTTGATTCCAGCTTGTTGACACTTTATCTTTGACAAAGGAGGCAAGAATATATAATGGAGAAAAGGTAGTCTCTTCAATAATTGGTGCCTGGAAAACCAGACAGCTACATGTGAAAGAATGAAATTACAACACTTCCTAACAACACATACAAAGATAAACTCCAAATGGATTAAAGAACTAAATGTAAGACCAGAAACTATAAAACTCTTACAGGAAAGCACAGACAAAACACTCTATGACATAAATCACAGCAAGATCCTCTATGACCCACCTTCCAGAGTAATGGAAATAAAAACAAAAATAAACAAGTGAGACCTAATTAAACTTAAAAGATTTTGCACAGCAAAACAAACTACAAACAAGGTGAAAAGACAATCCCCAGAATGGGAGAAAATGATAGCAAATGGAACAACGGACAAAGAGTTAATTTCCAAAATATACAAGCAGCTCATGCAACTCAATACCAGAAAAACAAACAACCCAATCAAAAGTGGGCAGAAGACCTAAACAGACATTTCTCCAAAGATGACATACCAATGGCTAGTAAGCACAACATCAATCATTATTAGAGAAATGCAAATCAAAACTACAATGAGATATCACCTCACATTGGTCAGAATGGCCATCATCAAAAAAATCTACAAACAGTAAATTCTGGAGAGGGTGTGGAGAAAAGGGAACTCTTGCATTGCTGATGGGAATGTAAATTGGCACAGTCACTATGGAGGACACTAAGGAAATTCTTAAAAAAAAAAAACACACACAAAAAAAAACTCTGTCGCTCAGTCGTGTCTGACTCTTTGAGACCCCATGAATTGCAGCATGCCAGGCCTCCCTTTCCATCACCATCTCCCAGAGTTCACTCAGACTCACGTCCATTGAGTCCGTGATGCCATCCAGTCATCTCATCCTCAGTCGACCCCTTCTCCTCCTGCCCCCAATCCCTCCCAGCATCAGGGTCTTTTCTAATGAGTCAACTCTTCACATGAGGTGGCCAAAGTACTGGAGCTTCAGCTTTAGCATCATTCCTTCCAAAGAAATCCCAGGGTTGATCTCCTTCAGAATGGCCTGGTTGGATCTCCTTGCAGTCCAAGGGACTCTCAGGAGTCTTCTCCAACACCACAGTTCAAAAGCATCAATTCTTTGGTGCTCAGACTTCTACACAGTCCAACTCTCACATCCATACATGAGCACAGGAAAAACCATAGCCTTGACTACACGGACCTTAGTCGACAAAGTAGTGTCTCTGCTTTTCAATATGCTATCTAGGTTGGTCATAACTTTTCTTCCAAGGAGTAAGCGTCTTTTAATTTCATGGCTGCAGTCACCATCTGCAGTGATTTTGGAGCCCCCAAAAATCAAGTCTGACACTGTTTTCACTGTTTCCCCATCTATTTCCCATGAAGTGATGGGACCAGATGCCATGATCTTCATTTTCTGAATGTTGAGCTTTAAGCCAACTTTTTCACTCTCCTTTTTCACTTTCATCAAGAGGCTTTTTAGTTCTTCCTCTTCACTTTCTGCCATAAGGGTGGTATCATCTGCATATCTGAGGTTATTGATATTTCTCACGGCAATCTTGATTCCAGCTTGTTGACACTTTATCTTTGACAAAGGAGGCAAGAATATATAATGGAGAAAAGGTAGTCTCTTCAATAATTGGTGCCTGGAAAACCAGACAGCTACATGTGAAAGAATGAAATTACAACACTTCCTAACAACACATACAAAGATAAACTCCAAATGGATTAAAGAACTAAATGTAAGACCAGAAACTATAAAACTCTTACAGGAAAGCACAGACAAAACACTCTATGACATAAATCACAGCAAGATCCTCTATGACCCACCTTCCAGAGTAATGGAAATAAAAACAAAAATAAACAAGTGAGACCTAATTAAACTTAAAAGATTTTGCACAGCAAAACAAACTACAAACAAGGTGAAAAGACAATCCCCAGAATGGGAGAAAATGATAGCAAATGGAACAACGGACAAAGAGTTAATTTCCAAAATATACAAGCAGCTCATGCAACTCAATACCAGAAAAACAAACAACCCAATCAAAAAGTGGGCAGAAGACCTAAACAGACATTTCTCCAAAGATGACATACCAATGGCTAGTAAGCACAACATCAATCATTATTAGAGAAATGCAAATCAAAACTACAATGAGATATCACCTCACATTGGTCAGAATGGCCATCATCAAAAAAATCTACAAACAGTAAATTCTGGAGAGGGTGTGGAGAAAAGGGAACTCTTGCATTGCTGATGGGAATGTAAATTGGCACAGTCACTATGGAGGACACTAAGGAAATTCTTAAAAAAAAAAAACACACACAAAAAAAAACTCTGAATAAAACTACCATACGACTCAACAATCCCACTACTGGGCATATACCCAAGGAAAACATAATTGAAAAAGACACAAGTACCCCAATATTCATTGCAGCACTGTTTATAATAGCTAGGACAAGGAAGCAACCTAGATGTCCATTGATAGATGAATGGATAAATAAGCTGTGGTATATACATATAATGAAATATTTGTTGTTGTTCAGTGGCTCATTCGTGTCTGCATCTTTGTGACCCCATGCACTGCAGAACGCCAGTTTCCCTGTCCCTTACCATCTCCCAGACTTTGCTCAAACTTACGTCCATTGAGTCAATGATGCCATCCACCCATCTCATCCTCTGTCATCCCCTTCTCCTCCTGTCCTCAGTCTTTCCCAGCATCAGGGTTTTTTCCAGTGAGTCAGCTCTTCACATCAGGTGGCCAAAGTATTGGAGCTTCAGCCTCAGCATCAGTCCTTCCAATGAATATTCGTGGTTGATTTCCTTTCGGATGAACTGGTTGGATCTCCTTGCTATCCTGTTACACAGAGTGAAGTAAGTCAGAAACAGGCAAATACCGTATATGAAAGCATATACGTGGAGTCTAGAAAGATGGTACTGATTAAACTGTTTGCAGAGCAGCAGTGGAGACACAGACACAGAGAGGAGACGTGTGTGCACAGAGCGGGGAAGGAGAGGGTGGGACGAATGGGGGAAGCAACGTGGAAACCTATACACCACCGCATGTAAAATCGATAGCCAGTGGGAACTTTCTGTATGACTCAGGGAGCTCAAACCAGTGCTCTGTGACAACCTAGAAGGGTGGGAAGGGGAAAGAGGTGGGAGGTTCAAGAGGGAGGGGACATATGTATACCTATGGCTGATTCATGCTGATGTATGGCAGAAACCAACACAATATTGTAAAGCAATTATCCTTCAATTAAAAATAAATTAAAAAATTTTTTGATGTTGACCATTTTAAAAGATTTTATTGAATTTTTTACACTATTGCTTCTGTTTCATGATTTGGCTTTTTTTTCCCTCGAGGCATGTGGGGTCTTAGATGGCTGACCAGGGATCGAACCTACACCCTCTGCATTGAAAGGCTGAGTCTTAACCACTGGACCAGGAGGGAAGCCCTACCCACAGGTTCTTGTTCTACACTCAGCACCTCTACACACTAAGCCCTTCTTCTAGCTAGCAACCCTCCAGAGTCTTGATAAGACCCCTTCTCACAACCATGTAAATCTTTCCTTCTATAGACTAGGCACTCTCCCACTGTTGTCCAAAGGACGTGGTTCCAAGTCTCCGATAGCTTTGCTGTGGTCCTCTCGAGTGCTGCAGTGTGTGATGCTCAGAACAGAGTTCAGCAGTCTAGATACAGCACAGAGGTAACATCACTGCTGTTACTTGGCCACTAAGCTTCTGTTAACGCAACATTGACTACTGCATAACCACAGGCCCCTCAGGACTCTGCAGGTGAACTTACAGTCAGTTAAATCCCTACATTTATGAACCATTGTTAGACTAGCGTTTCCATACCTTTCACTCGCATGATGGATAGTTTTAATGTTTTTTTTTTTTAATTTGGCTTCGACATGTCTTAGTTGCAGCACGCAACTTTTTGTTGCCACAGACAGACTCTCTAGTTGTGGCACATGGGCTCCGGATTGCATAGGCTCAGTAGTCGAGACATGTGTGGTCTCAGTTCCCCAACCAGGGATTGAACCTGCATCCATCCCCTGCATTACAAGGCAGATTCCTAACCACTGGATTAGCAAGGAAGTCCATAATCTAATCTTTTAAAATTTCAGATTTTCACCCAGAATACTTGTTCATCTCCTCCAGGTCTTTGCATAAACATCATCTTCTTGGTGGTCTTCTGGACAAGCCCATCAAACTTTGCCTAAACACACTTTGGTAGCATTTCCTATCTCATTCTCTGCTTTATTTTTCTCTATTGTTTTGATCACTGTTTGACATACTGTGCACTGTATCTATTTATTCTTTTTCAATCTGTTTTTCCCCCCATTAGAATGTAAGCTCCAGCGGGGGAGGGGACTTTTTATCTGTTTGTTTACCACCCCCACAGAGATAGTAACTCCTGACACACAGTAAGCACTCAGTATATACTAGTTGTATCAGTGAGTGAATAAAACGTAGGTGTTAAGCAGCTTGGGTTACCATAACAAATACCATAGACTGGGTAGCTTAAATGATAGAGATTTATTTCTTACAGTTCTGAAAGTTGGGAAGTCCAAGCTCGGGGTCTGGCAAGGTTTGACTTCTGCTGAGGGCTCTTGTCTGCAGACAACTGCTTTCACTGTGTCCTTACGTGGCCTTGACTCAGTGTGTGGGCATGGAGACCTCGCTTTCTCTCTGCCTCTCTCTTTCCTTAAAAGGCCACCAATTCTATGGGATTAGAACCCCACCCTTATGACCTCAGTTAACCTTAATTACCTCCCTAAAAGCCCTGCCTCCAAATACATTAAGGGTTGGGGCTTCAACATATGATTTGGGGGGACACATTTCAGCCATAGTAGTAGGACATGGGGGTATCCTACTCAAACCATTCATATATGTAAGGAAACCGTGGCCCTGAACCACTGAGGCAAGATCTTGCCCGTTCACCTGCGGACAAGCCCTCACATAAGGGCTATCAGTGGTACCTAGGGATCGATGTGGCCTCCCTCCAAAAAGCATCCATGCATCTAGCAGCTCAGTCCTCCTTCCTCACTGGACTCTCATCTCCAAACTTCAGGGCCAAAGACCCTCCTTGCAGTCTACACTGTGCAAGATGGCCACAGTGGCCAGTTTTCATCCACTGGAGGAATTTGCCCTCTTTCCAGGAACTCATCCATCAAGGTGTCTTTACTGAGTCCAGCTCAGGCTGCAACCAGCAGGCTCTCTCAGTGATGACAACAAGCTGGTAAGACAGAGCTAATTTTCATGAAGCTATTAGAGAAAAATGAAGTGCTAACAGCATGTGAGGGACCGACTCCAGGATATCAAGAGTTCCAAGAAGAGAGAAATCAGAGTGAGTGGCAGAGGGCCTCCCTGGTGGCTCAGTGGTGAGGGATCCACCTGCCAAAGCAAGAGACACAGGTTCGATCCCTGATCCGGGAAGATCTCACCTGCCTCAGAACAATTAAGCTTATGCACAGCGACTATTGATCTTATGCTCTAGAGCCTGGGAGCTCCAACTACAAAAGCCCGTGCACTCTAGAGCCAGTGCCCTGCAACAAGAGAAGCCCACACAAGGAGAAGCCCGTGCACCGGAACTAAAGGGTAGCCCCTGCTCACCGCAACTAGAGAAAAGCCCACACAGCAAGAAGGTCCAGGAAACCAAACATCACATCTAATTAATTAAGAAGAGAGTGGCAGAGAGCCTCTGGGAAGCTGTGGGACTTGAGTCAGGTCTGGAAGGATGCATGGGACCTGGACAAGCAGAGGGAAGAGGGATGACGCTGTGGATGATGGAAGGGTCAGGATGGTGACCCTACATTATGAACCAAGGACCAAGTGGGGTTGGGAGGAGGATGAGGGGGATGAATAGCACTGTTGAGGATGGGGGAGAATAGCCCTGGGAAAGACAAGCTCTTTGGCCAGGTTAAATTATTTTGTTCTTTCTTCCTTCCTTCTCCCCACCTGGATCAGAGAGGGCCAGAGCTTGCCTAACAGGGTTCGAAAGGAGCCTCCCAAGAACGTTCATCAACAGCAGTTCTTTTCTTTTTCCATCAGCACAGGCAGCTCCTCGGATTTCTTTGCAGTTCTTCCTACCCAGAATTTGTCCTCCACCAGCAGCCAGACTGGGGGGTTGGGGAGCTGCAGCTTGCTCCCCGGAGCAGAGTCCAAGTTCCTTGGGGTCTGAGGGACAGTAGGGTAAAAGGTTTGGCTGGTAGGTCCCTTCCTTCTTGGATTCGACAAGAAGTGGGCAGGTCCGGGGCAGCTGTGCTGAGTATTTATGTTACGCAAAAGGCCGACTCAGCCCTCCTTCCTGCCAAGGTCAGCAAGCCGCATTCCGGGCGGTTTGGGTGTGTGGGTGTCTTCAGAGTGAGCTGGAACGTGGGCCAGGAGCCCAGGCCTTCGCCGGTGCAGTCCCATGGAGCCCAGGGAGCTTCTGTGCCCACTGGGCACCACCAGGAATCCCTTGGATCATTTTTTTTACCCCAGACCTTCCACCCTTTCTTCTCTGAGCTTCTCTGTTCACCAGTGAGTGGGACCAGGGGTAGGGCATGGAAACGGGGACCTGGCCTCACTTGGGGCGGTGAGGGGTGCAGAGAAGAGACCCCAGAGAGGCTGCGGGGACGGTGTGGTGTGTGGGGGAGGGCAGAGCCACAGCAGTCCTGCACAACTTCAGTAAAACTCAAGGGGTATGTTGCCTTCCCACCCCCCATGACCATCACCAGCCACAGCCACACACATTCTCAGGTCGGACTGCCGGCCTTGGACTAAAGCGGCCATCATTTAAAGGGGAAAATCAGTAGCCACAGGACGGTCTGAATGTTAACTATGGCAGGGGAGCAGGGGCACACCCACCCTTCATTTTAGAAATTACCAGAATGCGGAACCTCCCTGGTGGTTCAGCGGTTAAGAATCCACCTGCCAAGGCACAGGACACGGGGCAGGTTCGATCCCTGGTCCCGGAGGATCCCACACGCCACGGGGCAGCTGAAGCCGGGCGCCACAAGCCCTGAGCCCGTGAACTCTAGAGCCCGAGAGCCACAAGAGAAGCCAGCACAGTGAGGCCGCTCACCACAACTAGAGAACAGCCCCCGCACACAGCAACTAGAGAAAGACCACACACTGCAGCGAAGCCCCGGCACAGCCAAATTAATTAATTAATTGAAAAAAAAAGGAAATTAACAGAATGAAATTAGTTTGGGAATTAAGAACTTCTAATGTGCAGATAACCCTCCAATTTTTATTTAAAATGTGCAAGGCAGCTCTTTCCTTGTCCCTCAGGCTTCCTCTCTCCTTCACAAACCCTACCAGTCCCTCAGGGTTTGACTCTGGGTCAAGGCTCTCTAGAAAGCCCTTCATCCCCCAGCTCCCATGAGCCAGGGACCCTGATGTTTGTAACCTGCTGAAGGAAACCCCTGCCCGTTGAGCCCTTGGAGAAGCCAGGATGGGGTTATTCTATCTCCTTGAAATTTCCTGGGTCCTTGAAGACTGAACCCACACAGTTCATCATCAAGGCAAGAAACAAAGGTGACAAATACGAAAGAAGGATGGCTGGCAAGAGAAGCACCAGGATGATGGGAGAGGCCGCTGAGTGTGTTTTCTCCAGAGATGCATTCGAATCAAAGCTCAGGGCAGGCCCCCAGCATCACTACTGGGCACCACACCCCCACCCTATCCGCATCCACTGAGGAGACAAGCAGGGACCCTGGAGTCCCCAGCTCTGCAGATGGCATTCGATATGACCCAGCCTGGTGGGGCCTGAAAGGCAGAGTCTGGTGCTGAACTCTCTGTAAGCGAGACCCAGGAGCCCCAGTTTAATTAGAATTCCTGCCCAGGATGAAGGCGTATGGCTGCCAGTCCAAGCCTCGAGCCATTGGTCACGCCCCATAAAGGCCACACACGAGTCCTGGATCCAGGGCGGGCTGGTTCTTCTGGTGGGGGTGGCCTCAGAAGCGGTCCCTGCCAGCAACCCCAGGCTCCCCAGGACTCCTTCAAAAGGTCCCCTCTTGGTAGGGCACATGTGTCATGACACCCGAGGAGGAGCTGGGCCTCTCTTCTGGGCCACTCAGGGTAGGGTGGGGGGTCTCTATTCTCTCCCTGACGTTCCAAGAGACCACTCCTGTCCCCAGCATGCCCCCATGTCTGCCTTTGATCCCAGCTGCGGGGACCGCCATTCAAAGCCCCACGTGTCCGAGACGGCTGCGGGGTTGGCAGGAGGACCAAGGCAACCTGCGCCAGGAGGGTGAGTATTTCGAGAAGATTTACATCAAACATACACTTTTAAAACTGTGAAATATGCTATAAACTTCATACCAGGTTTGCTAATGACGGAGTCGGTGTGGGCTGGCAGCTGCTGGACTCTGCAAGACTCCCAGCGGCTCCAGCAGAGACCATGAACTTGGGCACACAGCCAGCGTGAGGACCGGCAGAGGCTCCACCCATCTCCATCCTCCTGGTAGCCTGGCCCCCAAAGTAGGGGGCCCACCAGTCTGCAAATTGTGACCCTGAAGGGTCCAGATCCCACCCATGACCCACATTTCTGAGGCTGCTTCAGACTCCACCTTTAATAAAGCTTTGGTTTAACACTAGCAGGGTTTCCCATGAAGGGGTATCCCTTTAAAGGGTTTTCAGTCATTTACACTTTAGTGTGAATGAAGGCCCTGGGGGAGGTGGACACTGGCAACCCACTCCAGTATTCCTGCCTGGAGAATCCCAGGGACAGAGGCTCTGGTGGCCTGCAGTCCATGGGGTCGCAAAGAGTCAGACAAGACTGAAGGGGCTTAGTAGGCATGCCTGTGAATGAAGGATCTGAGACCAGATTAATTTAGAAAATTAGGGGGGAGGGCCCAGGGTTCTGAGGGGGAGGGAAGTACTCGACGAAGTCATTTTAAGTCAGGGCAGGTTCTGCTGCTTCGTGGATGACTCTGAGGTTGAGGCTGTTATTGAGGCCAGATTGCAGAGGCTCAAATCCTAGAGTTGCCACGTCTTAGCCATTAACTGGGTGCCTGTTTGCTCAGCTGTAAAAGGAAACTCTTAGCAGCATCCTCTAATGTGAGGATTTAGTAAGTCAGTGCACGTGCGAAGCATCTTGAGAACAGAGTCTGGCACAGAAGCTGTAAGTAGGCACCACATAAGTGCTGCTATTATTATCTACAAAATTCAGGACCGAGACAAGACTGTCTTGGCCTCCTGTTGTCAAGCGTGTGGAGCTCCTGAAGGCAGTCTTTGAGAATGCTCTCCTGTTTGGAAAGTACCTCTTTGCTCCCCTAAGAAAGGCTCCTGGAATGGCAGGAAAGAAGTTCAAAGAAACCCCTGCAGAGGCTACTGAGTGGCCCCAAACCCTCCGTCCCTCTTCCTGCAAAGTCCCACTCTGGGTTATTACCAACTTTCTGTCTTGCATGCAAATACAGTGCCGTGCTAATAAATCAATTCCCAGCCATTAGGAACCTGTAATAATCCCTTTCACTCAGCCTTTCAAGCCTGTTTTCCCCAGCGCCCAATTAACTAATAGCTGGGACTTGGGGCTCCTTTGTCCTGGGTGACTCCTCACGGAATCCCTCCCCCTAGAGTGCTCCCCTGGTCCCCTTGATTGTCTCCCTGTCAGAACCCGCCTCACAGGGCCAGCCAGGAGATGACTGAGCAATTAGAACGTGGAAAGATGGGGGCTCTATGCTAATGGAGATGAGAGATAAATAAAAACATTTAATTTAATTAACCAAGCAATCAATTATGACTTGAATGCTATGTCTCCCTGTAAGGTCCTATCTTAATGTTTCCACTTAAAAAAGTCAATAAATCATCATGTTAATCTATGAGTCTCTCAGTTTGCTCCCTCTCCCCACTTACATATTTTCAAAATAATCATATTCTTCAAGATCAAGTTCTAACTCATTTGGACTCATCTGTCCTACTGAGTGCCAGGCCCTGAGCTACAAATAGGAACCGAGAACAGTAGTCTCCTAAAGGGCTACATACACCCTGGGGAGGAGCACCAGGCGAGTTAGGGGTTGGTAAGAAAATACTGGAAGTTCCATTTCTATTTTTTAAAATATTTATTTGGCTGTGCTGGGTCTTAGTTGCAGCTTGGGGGATCTAGTTTCCTGACCAGGGATTCAACCTGTGCTCCCTCCATTGGGAGGGCAGAGTCTTAGCCCCTGGACCAGCAGAGAAGTCCCCATTTCTATTTATTTATTTTTAAGCATGCCCTCTGTTAATCTCTATTCTTGTGTTTTCTTTATGATGACTGTAATATATGAATGGGCTTCCCAGGTGGCTCAGTGGTAAAAAATATGCCTGCAATGCAGGAGACACAGGTTCAATCCCTGGATCAAGAAAATCCCCTGGAGAAGAAAACAGCGACCTGTTCCAATATTCTTGCCTGAGAAATCTCATGGACAGAGGAGCCTGGTGGGCTACAGTCCGTAGGATCTCAAGGAGTTGGACACGACTTAGCCATGAAAACAACAACAATGCATGAATACAGAAGTACACGGGTGTCATTTTTTAATTAATAAATACTCAAATATCGAGGGTATGTAACTTAAAATTTTTAATACGTGGGGTACCCAATCAAAAAAGTTTAGAGATGACATGGGTAGAGCGGTGGTTCTCCAAGAGGAAAGTGGGAAGTGGGTGAGAGATTTAGAACGCTCTGGAGAGAACCTTTTCAAGATGGACTTGCCCATCCCCCTGCCAGAAACCATAGGAGTCACAGGAGAACAGGTGGAAACTGCTTGTCATGTTTTAAATCTCCAGGTGATTTATACTGACCTCCACCCTCTCTAGTCCCTGGCAAGACCTGCCCAACCACTGACTTCTGGGAAGCTCTCTTCCACCCCCTCCCCAGCCTGCACTGGACCGTCCTGGGGTGTCCAGGTCTGAGGGTGGGCCCATTGTCAGTTCCTGCAGATGTGGGGGTTTCTACCTGGTGCCTCTTTCCAGAAGGTGTGAGAAGGGGAAGACCAGCGTGCTGATGTCCACACATCACCCTCAGTGAAAGGCGTTAAACACACATGTCATGGGGCAGGACTTCCCAGGTGGCACCTGTGGTAAAGAACCCACCTGCCAATGCAGGAGACGGAAGAGACACGGGTTCGAGCCCTGGGTCGGGAAGATCCCCTGGAGGTGGGCATGGCAACCCGCTCCAGTGTTCCTGCCTGGAGAATCCTGTGGACAGAGAAGTCTGGCAGGCTATAGTCCATAGGCTTGCAAAGAGTGCGACATGACTGAAGCAACGGAGCACACACACTTGGGGCAGAGCTGGAAGAGGGTTTCCGGGACTTGGTCCCCCGGAAAGTCCCCGAGGACCCACCCCTCCAGACAGAGCACAGAGTCCCAGGTTACTCAACGCGCAGCCTCACCACCCTTTCTGCAGACATTTTCTCCGAACTTTCAGCACCCACTGCCCTCCTGTTGCCTCTCTTGTCCCCGAGGAATTTACACTGAATAAAAGGCCTGTCCAGAGGGCTGATTTAGGAAAGGAAGACGCTGAGGACGGACAGACGCATGGCTGCAAAGCAAGCCCTCCAACCAGACCTCTCAGGGGTGGCAGTGCTAAGAGGTTCTGACCCAGGCTGGCGGGAGCCAAACGCTGAGTCCAGGGCTGCCCACCCACCGGCCTGCTGGCAACCCTGGAGATGGCCAGACATGAAGAATTTGGCCCATCTGACTCCATGTGTGATGGAGACAAGAAAGAGAAGATGGAAAGCTGGTCAGAAATGAGACACATGGAGAGAAGGCGGTGCTGGGCAGAGTAGACCCTGTGGCCAGAGCCAGCCCAGTGGGCAGCCGGTCCAAAGCCGCCTCTGTGGACCGCCACTCCTGATTCTAAGACAGTGCTGCCCCTTGTTCTCCAGGCGGTCTGGGGGCATCTGGTCCCTGTAGATGCCAGAGCCAAGGGAAGCCAAACCTTGGGTAATTATCCGCTTCCCAGGCAGAGCCTCCACGTATGCAGGCGGGGGCGGGGGACACATGTGGGCAAGGCCATCCCATGTGCCCCTGCCTCCACACCCACCTCCGTTTCAGGCTGAAAGGACCTTTCCACTCCCAGGTCAGCCCTGGGGGCTCACAGCAGCAGGGTTCCCCCGCTGCAAATATTGACTGGGAAGGAGACTGGAATGAGGCTTGCATTTCACCCCCTGGGGTTGGCCGAGACCAGGCCCTCCCTGAAGGTAGCCCAAAGGCGAGATGAGTTTCTTTCTGTGGCAGCTTGAGACCTCGGGGACTTGTCTCTCCTTCACATGGTCTCTTCTAGAAGGACATTCGTGCTGTTGGGTTAGAGGTCCCCCTGCCCCAGTCATCTGCCTTCTCACTAGAGGATCAGGAGTGGGCAGCCACACATCAGCCGGTTCAGGCTCCTCTGGTGAAGCAGAAATGAAGTGAAGTCTCTCAGTCATGTCCGACTCTGCTTCTTTGCAACCCCATGGGTTGCAGCCTACCAGGCTCCTCCGTCCATGGGATTCTCCAGGCAAGAGTACTGGAGTGGGTTGCTATTTCCTTTCCAGGGGATCTTCCCGACCCAGGGATCAAACCACGGTCTCCCGCACTGTAGGCAGACGCTTTACCGTCTGAGCCACCAGGGAAGTCAAAGGTCTGTTCTGAAGAGGGAACAAGGGGATGAATTGGGCTGCATTGTTGCCCAGGATAACGGCCAGGACCCAAGGTGAGGGCAAGAAAGGCCAGCCATGGTCAGACATAGGAGATCATAGGAGGAGGGCCTGAGGACAGGGGCACCGACCTGAAGGACACTGCAGGGAAGAGAAGGGTGCTTCTGTGCCCGGAAGAAGACAGAGGGGAACTCCAAGAGAACCCCCTGAGATGGTGGTCAGATTAGAGACGCCCGAAAGAAGACAGACCGGCATCTCATCCCCCCGCTGGCCAGTGACAGAGCTGAAGAACTGATAGGAGTGGAGGGAGATGAGAAACTCTTCAGAGAACGTTCTTGAAGCCTAGACACAGGGTGCAGTGGCGTTTCGGCCCCCCTCCTTCATCCATGGGGACCACAGAGAAGGTGCTTGGTATGTGTTCCTTTACATTTGTGAGCAGAGGTACTAGCTCAGCGTCCTAGGACTGCCGTTACAAAGAACCACAAACAGGGCAGCATGAAACAGCAGATATTCATTGTCTCTCGGTTCTGGAGATCGGAAGTCTGAAATCAAGGTGTGGGCAGCACCGTGCTCCCGCTGAAACCTGCAGGGGAGAATGCCTCCTTGCCTCACCCTGGCTTCTTTTGATTTGCAACCAAGCCTTCAAGTTCCTTGGCTTATAGCTGCAACACTTGCATCTCTGCCTCCGTCATCTACGGTGCCCTCCCTGTGTGTGTGCCTTCATCTAGTCTGCTTACAAGGACATCAGTCATCAGATTAGGGGTCCACCAACCTCCAGACCTCTTCTTAACCAATTATATCCACAGTGACCCTGTTTCCAAATATGGAACATTCTAGGGTACTAGAGTTTAAGATTCAACATATCTTTTTTGAGAGGGACACAATTTCACCACCAACTGTTACTGTTATGAACTGTTTCTTGACCAGAGATTTGGAGAAGGCTCTATATATAGTACAGAAGAGTGGTCCCCAACCTTTTTGGCATCAGGGAAGGATTTCATGGAAGACAGTTTTCCCACAGACCAGGGATGGGGATGGTTTCGGGATGATTCAAGTGCATTACATTTATCGTGTGATTTGTTTCTATTATTATTACATCAGCTCCATCTCAGATCATCAGGCACTAGATCCCAGAGCGGGGGATCCCTGGCATCAGTTCAGTTCAGTTCAGTCGCTCAGTCGTCTCCAACTCTGTGACCCTATGGACTGCAGCACGTCATGCCTCCCTGTCATCACCATGGAGCTTGCTCAGACTCATGTCCATAGAGTCAGGGATCCCATCCAACCATCTCATCCTCTGTCGTCCACTTCTCCTCCTGCCTTCAGTCTTTCCCAGGATCAGGGTCTTTTCTAATGAGTCCGCTGTTTGCATCAAGTGGCCAAAGTATTGGAGCTTCAGCTTCAGTATCAGTTCTTCCAATGAATATTCAGGACTGATCTCCTTTAGGATGGACTGGTTGGATCTCCTTGCTGTCCAAGGGACTCTCAAGAGTCTTCTCCAAACCACAGTTCAAAAGCATCAATTCTTTGGCACTCAGTTTTCTTTATGGTCCAACTCTCACATCCATACATGACTACTGGAAAAACTAGACAGACCTTTTTCAGTAAAGTAACATCTCTGCTTTTTAATATGCTGTCTAGGTTTGTCATTGTGTTTCTTCCAACGAGCGAGCGTCTTTTACTTTCATGGCTGCAATCACCATCTGCAGTGATTTTGGAGCCTAAGAAAATAAAGTCTCTCACTATTTCCATCGTTTCCCCACCTATTTGCCATGAAGTGATGGGACCCGATGCCATGATCTTTGTATTTTGAATGTTGAGTTTTAAGACAGCTTTTTCACTCTTCTCTTTCACTTTCAAGAGGCTCTAGTTCTTCTTTGCTTTCTGCCATAAGGGTGGTGTCATCTGCATATCTGAGGTTATTGATATTTCTCTCTGCAATCTTGATTTCAGCTTGTGCTTCATCCAGTCTGGCATTTCCCATGATGTACTCTGCATATAAGTTATATAAGTAGGGTGACAATATACAGCCTTGACAAACTCCTTTCCCAGTTTGGAACCAGTCTGTTGTTCCATGTCTGGTTCTAGCTGTTGCTTCTTGACCTGCATACAGATTTCTCAGAAGAAACGGCATGAGCTATGCCCCTGGCATAGAGCATCTAAAAGGAAGGCAGGTAACACCCATCCATTCCAGTGCTCAGTGATTGCCAGAGGATACAATGACAACCCCAGGGACTCCTGTGGTTGGGTGTAAGGAGTCTGTGGTTAGCAGGCAGGCCCCAGCGTGAAGCTGAACATCACCCCCAGGAAAGCCAGTCTGGAACCTCCCCACTTGACACGGGGTTGGTCAGGTAAGGAAACCACTGCCTCCTCCACTTTTCCTTCCTGCCCCTCACCCCTTTCTAGGAGAAAAAAAAGGAGAAAGGGTCTCAGAAATGCATTACACCCTCTTCTTGCTCTGTAAGCAGTTGTGAGCCAACACTCTGGCCAGCCCAGGAGGAGGAAGGGGACAGTATTATATTGTGCTTAAGACTGAAGTCTTAAATGCTGGAAAGAGACGGGGCAAATGAGTCAAAGTGACAGGAAAGTAAGCACCCAGCCAAGAAGTCATTAAGGAGTGCACTCACCAGTGGGGTGGAACAGCTACACTTATAAATACAGGTAGTGATTGGGAAAAAATCATGCCATTTCAAGATCACACTCCAACCAATTGAGATTCCTCCATCTGCTAGCTGCAGTGAATGTCTCTGAAACTGATTTATGAAAGTATCACATGCAGGCTGCTGCCCTCGCCCAATAGACGGTGCCCTTCATCATGCACTTGGGCCCTGAGCTCAGACAGCCGTCCTCCTGTAACTGAGGAAGGCGTCTTCCTGCCCAGGTAAGAACAGGGTCCAGCCCTCAGCACTCCAACACGAGACACCAAGCCGCACTGGAGCGGCACAAAGAAGTCTTTGTCAATCTCCATCCTCAGAAGATCTCAGTGCTCCTCCCATCTGATTGCAAGTGTCAGAAATCAAGGAACTTTCTCCAGGGCAGTATGGCTAAGTAAGGGCTGTCTGGAATCCAGGAAGCCAACTCCACGATGTATTTTGAAGAATCAAGGTTATTGAGCGACACAGACCAAGGAGAAAAATGCTATAGGCAAACGACTTCTTGAGCTGGTTACTGCTCCAGGGCAAGGTGTGAAGAAAGCATGCTGATCGATCCTGCACTATGGAAAGAAGTGGCAAGAGGGATCAGGATAAACTTGCTTCCTGCTAACAGTCAACAAAGCAAAAGAAAGAGCAGGTGTATGGGGCCAAACAGGACTTCCTCCGTGGCTCAGACAGTAAAGCGTCTGCCTACCATGCAGGAGATCCAGATTCAACCCCTGGGTTGGGAAGATCTCCTGGAGAAGGAAATGACAACCCACTCCAGTATTCTTGCCTGGAGAATCCCATGGACGGTGGAACCTGGTAGGCTACAGTCCATGCGGTCACAAAGAGTCGGACACGACTAAGCAACTTCACTTTGATGGGGCCAAACAATTCAAGTAGAATATATCCATCAAATACTAATCAAGAACCCACTAGTGTAGACATAGTGTTAGGCACGTGTGTGTGCCCATAGTTGATTTGGTCGTGTCTGACTCTTGGCAACGCTATAGACTGTAGCCCACCAGGGTGGAGCTTCTTTTAGGTAATATAATACACAGAAATGTTTTACTTTATCCCCTATGTCTCTTAACATCTCTAATATTTTATACCTCTTTAAATTTTTACAATAAATTCTGGGCAATTTCTGAAAGCTGTCAGTTTGCTTATTCTTTTTTGTATGTCATTTTGTTTTTTCAAACAATTATTATATTTTCATTTCAGTGCCCATATTTTCATTTAATATGCCCATTATCTTTTCACTATCTTTCTCTTTTCTAGCATTTTTATTACTTCATTAACATTTTTAATCCTTTGAAGCATCTATTTTTAAGAATTCACGTGCTGTGCTTAGTCGCTCAGTCGTGTCTGACTCTTTGTGACCCCATGGACTGCAGCCCACCAGGCTTCTCTGTCCACTGGGATTCTCCAGCCAAGAATACTGGAGTGGGTTGTCATGCCTTCCTCCAGGGGATCTTCCCAACCCTAGGTCTGCCACATTGCAGGTGGATTCTTTAGTGACTGAGCCACCAGGGGAACCCAAGAATACGGGAGTGGGTAGCCTATCCCTTCTCCAGGAGATCTTCCCGACCCAGAAATCGAACCGGGGTCTTCAGATAAATCCTTATAAGGGCCTGTGGATACACTGGCCCTGCCATAGCATTTTGATTCTGTACCAGATTCTGTACCAGCTGAGCTACCAGGGAAGCCCTTTAAGAATTCATATCTCTTACATTTTCCAAAATTCTTAGTCATATCCACGGACACATGTTCATTATGGATTGTTTCCGTGTGAGTTTTAAATTTCTTGAGCCCATATTCAACAGAACTCCATCTGTGAGAATCCTGTGTCAGGGTGTGTCCTTCCAGTGGGATTTTGTGTTTGCTTTTGCCAGTCTCCCAGGAGGTATCATCAGCCTTGGGCCATTTGTATGTTAATGTCTTAGCCTGAGGATTCCTGGACCACCCGGATAGTATAAATTAGAACCAAACTTGGGCAAGGTACAGGCTGTGACTACAGATTCTCAGGGGGTACTCTTTCTCATCCAGACCCAAGCCAAAGAAGACAAGTATCTTTGCTGGCTCCTGCTGATGAGTGGACTTTTGTTTTTAGTCCATTATTTTACTGAGCATGTTGCCCATAAATGACTCTAGTTTTAGGCAAGAGCCTCAGTTCCAACCCCTCTGCTTGATGCAGGTCCAAGGCTTTGGCTCTGGGGGGGGTTCAGACCAAACTCCTATCCATTACCAGGTCTCAGAACAAGCTGGCCTCCTCTCAGGACTGCTGTGTCTTGATCACATTATTTTGGTGTTTACTCACTAAGTTGTGTCCGACTCTTCTGTGACCCAATGGACTGTAGCCCACCAGAGTCCTTTGTCCAGGGGATTTTCCAGGCAAGAACACTAGAGTGAGTTGTCATTTCCTCCTCCAGGGGATCTTCCTGACCCAGAGATCAAATCTGTGTTTTCTGCATTGCAGGCAGATTCTTTACCTCTGAGCCACCAGGGAAGCTCATACTTACCAGTCTGGTTTTCTGTTTGCTCTACATTTCTGGCCTTGAGGATTTCTTTTACTTTTCTATAAGCTCAACTGTGTATTGGAAAGAGTACTTGTTCTATCATAGTCAAGATTTTTAGGTGTTTTGTAGCAAAAGAGTTCCCCAAATTATACTGATTCATCTACTGCAAATTAAAGTCTGAACTTCCTCATAGTTATTATCTTCTCATAGTTTGCTGAGTCAGACACTTTATTACTCCAGATTAATAATTTCATTGCCTCTGTGGGCAATATGTCAGCCTCCGCTCCTCTCGTTAAACACCTGTCCCCGCCACCTGTCTTCATTCAAATTCCTGGGAATAGTTACTGGTTTGGGCCAGTCCACTGGGCCATGGGCAGCCCATGAGTCAACTGCTTTTGAGTCAGGTCCAGTCAGATGCAGCTGGAGGAGGGGAGGGGTCCCATGGGGTAAAAGATCATAGCCTAACGCTGCCTCAAGTCAGATAAATCCTTATAAGGGCCTGTGGCTACACTGGCCCTGCCATAGGCATTTTGAACCCAGTCCTCTGCCCAGCACTGTCAGAAAAAGATCCCTTCATCATCAAAGTAGCATTTTGCCCATGAACAAGCAAATAAATGAACAAATAGTTAAGATGTCCAATAGAACAAATAGCTAGCCCATAGTCAGTTGTGCCAATTGTGATGGTTAATATAGTTTTGATTGAAAAGGCAGTCTCTAATGGCCTCTGGTCAACATTTTTTGTCGACGATTTAGACACTGAGATCAAAGTCGGTTTATAAATTTGACGCATGAGACAAAGTTGAAAGGGACAGATAACACATTCCAGAAACAAAGTTCAAATGGTTTCGACTGATTAGAATAAACAAGATTAAATTTAATAAGGATTAGGTAAAGCCCTGAAGTTAGGTCCAAAATACCAATGGGGAAGCACAGGATTGCTGGCTTGGCATCAATTCACAGACAGAGGACCTGGGGGTTTGAATGACCGTAATTTCAACCTGAGCCTGGTTGGTCCTACTCAGCTCCCACTCAAGTCCTCCTAGCCTTGGCAAGACATACAGGACCCACAGAAAAGAGCTCTCCAGAAGTCACCCAGCATCCATGGGCTTAGATGCTGGCTTGCCTCATCAATCCCACCGTGACTCTGACCTCTGCCCATTCTTTGTATTCCCCAACTTACTCCCCTCATTTTATCCACAGATTTGTTGCCTGGACCCTTCTTTCACATCTCTGCTCCTTAGTCATTGCACTTGGAGCCTTTTGGGTCTCTGAAATCCACCTCACACTAGGACCTTGGAAGAAATTCAGGACACATTTCTCCTGGAGAAGAGGCCATGGAAAGCATTCGGGCATCTCTGAATGGAAACAGGAGCAGACATGTTCTGTGTTGCTCCAGGCAGACGGGAGAGTCACATGGATCAGATATCTGTTCAATATCAGGCTTTCATGTTTCAATTAGTATGTGTGAGCTTACTCTATGCAAGGTGATAGGTGCCTTGAGCCATCCGAAGGAAAGACTTTGCAACAAATGGAATTAATTAATGGAATTAACCAGCCACAGTGTTGGAGGGAGATCCTTGACCCTTTATCAGGAAGACTGCAGAGTCGATTCCTGCCCTGGAGAAGAGGTCTAGATTCTGACCTAAAAAGGCCCCCATCTGATGGCAAAATTCTGGTTCTATCATACTATTTTCAAGCCAGGCCAGCTTGCTCAGAAAAGCACTGACAAGAACTAATCTTTTGAATGTAGAAAGAGTGGCAGTCCGCAGCTTGTCACACCAAAAGAATCAGAATGGCCTGCAAGAGCACCTGCAAACACTTCTCTACCGATGCACTTTGCTTCTGGCCCTTTAAGTTAGCCCAACCTATCCCCAGGCTGCACCTGCAGAAGATAAAGCCTGCCTGAAAATAGCCACGGGTGTTCAGAGCAATTTCCCAGAACTTCCACTCTCTGATTTGGCTCGAATTCCATCTCACCCTCCTCCAAGCTTTTGGCTCTGACTTCATCTCAGTTATCTGAACCTTGGCTTTACTTATTCTATAGACCAGAGAGATTTTTGGACCAGAATCACCAAGAGAACTTGTTAAAACATAATTCCTGTCTCTATCCCCAGAGTTTTGAATTAAATAGGTCTGGGATGGGCCCAAGAATTCACATGTCTAACATGTTCTCAGGGAACACTGATGCTGCTGGTCCAGGGACCATGTTTGGGAATCCCTGCTCTAGCCTGTAGCACAGCTCTTGCCTCTGCAGGAACTCCCCAGGCTAACTCAACCCCCATGAGATCCTACTTCTGCCCCCTAAGCTGCTGTAGCCCCAGCCACCCCTCGGGTACCGCTAGCATCTTTGGATGCTATAGACAAAGAATGCCTAAAATTCTCCAGATCACTTCCCCGAAACCCAGGCTTTCTTGATCTCTTTAAATGCAAGTGCTTCAGAAGATATTTTGCCATGAAAGTGAAAGTTGCTCAGCTGAGTCCAACTCTTTGTGACCCCAAGTACTATGCAGTCCATGGAATTCTCCAGGCCAGAATACTAAAGTGGGTAGCCTTTCCCTTCTCCAGATCTTCCTGACCCAGGGATTGAACCCAAGTCTCCCACATTGCAGGTGGATTCTTTACCAGCTGAGCCACAAGGGAAGCTCATTTTGCCATGGTTTTATAGAAATAATTCATCACCGATCCTCTGGGAATGGTGCTCTTTCCTTGAGAGAGTATTTGAAAAAGCCATCACTCCCCCAAGTCTTCCTAAATCAGGTGAGACTCAGCTGGTAGCCTTCTAGGTGCAGAACTGGAGGGCCAGAGCAAACAGCTGAAGGGAGACAGTAAGGGCCATTCATTATTTTTTTAAAAAAGAAACTCTGCCTGTTTTTTTTGTTTGTTTGTTTTTTAATTTATTTATTTGACTGTGGCATCAGTTGTGGCACGTGTGCTCTTCTATCCTCATTGCAACATGTGAACCCTTAGTTGCTACATGTGGAATCTAGTTCCCTAACTAGGGATCAAACCTGGCCCCTACCTTGGAATCACGGAGTCTTAGCCACTGGACCACCAGGGAAGTTCCAGTAAGTTCCAATTATTAAAGCAAGCTCTAACTTAACTTTCATTTTGGGCCTAGACTCTGTCATAAGCACTTTGCATGTATTTGTTATTCCATTCCTCATAGCAAACCCGTAAGGAAGATATTATTGTTATCCTCCTTTCACTGATGAGACAACCAAGCACAGAGGGTCAGGTAACTTGCTGTAGGTCACACAGCTAGATCCTGACAGAGCCAGGATCAACCCCGAGAGTGTGAGCTCCGGAGTCTTGCACTCCGGACTGCATGGCAAACCTGGAGTGACTTGCAGACTCTGAAATCTATGTTCTGGGGTCAGGCTCCTTTTTCTACAGAAACGTGAACCCCAGTTGGGCACCAATTTTCAGGTCTTCTAGCACTTCCTCACCATCTTCATTCACACTGAGACTTGTTCCCATATAAAGGAATAAGTAATTTGGGAACACATAATTTGTAACAAGTAATAAGGGAACACGTAATTTGAAGAGTCAGCAACCAGAGATTTGGGAGAGCCAATGGGGAGGACCTAAGACCATTCCAGGCGGACCTAGCTGACCATGAACATAAACCCAACTTTAATTAGTATCTTGACTGTTTCGCAATGACTTAATTGAGGTGGGAACGCTGAGGGCACAGAGTTCTTGAGGGCTATCTGAGACAGTAGGCATCCCTGGAAGTCAAGGTAGGTCTCAGCCACTTTTTTTTTTTAAGATTTGTGTGTGTGTGTGGACCACCTTTAAAGTCTTTATTGAATTTGTTATAATATTGCTTCTGTTTTATGTTTTGGTGTTTTTTTGGCCATGAGGCATGTGGGATCTTAGTTCCCCAGCCAGGGATAAAACCTGCACCCCCTGAATCGGAAGGCGATGTCTTAACCACTGGACGGCCAGGAAAGTTCCTGAGCCACTTTTAAGTTTTGGAGGTATTTCCTAAAAAGGGGCTTATTACAAATGTTTGCATCAAGGAAACAGACACCTTTAATATAAGTAATACATAGTGCAATGAGGTGAAGTCACTCAGTCGTGTCTGACTCTTTGCGACCCTGTGGACTGTAGCCCACCAGGCTCCTCAGTCCATGGGATTCTCCAGGCAAGAATACTGGAGTGGGTTGCCATTTCCTTCTCCAGGGGATCTTCCCGACCCAGGGATTGAACCCAGGTCTCCTGCATTGGAGGCAGACGCTTTAACCTCTGGCCACCAGGGAAGCCCGTACATAGTGCAATAGCCTGGTGCAATTCACAAGATGACTGATTCCAGGATCTATTGGAATGCGAGTGAATTCTGTGTGCCCTGGGCATGCAGTGGGGTAACAATCTGCCATCAGAGGGTGCTGTGAGGGGTACCTGTCCTGTCGGGTAGCTCAGTGCCTGTGTGTGAAGCCTCGTGCAGAAACATCTACATGCACTGCTGGGGTCGTCCCTCCTGCCCAACAGCCATCCCTCCCCCGGGGCTAGTCCCAGCTCCCTGCAGATGCTGAGACTCCGGGTCTCCTGGAGTCTGGACCAGCCTGTCCCAACACCTCTTTCCACCCTCCATGCTCTGTCTTCAGACGTTCTCCCCTCCTACTTCTCTACTGAATTTCTCCCATCTACTGCTGCCCGAAAATGGAAAATGCATGATGTCCTGGCCAAATACCAACATTTTAATCAGCATCTAATGGTTCCTTTGCTTTTAAAGATCCCTTGTCCTGAATCCAAGAATGTTTCTAGACCTGTATATTATTTCCACCTCTGGCCGTGAACTTGACTGAATAAACAGAATCTGGTCCGCCTCTTCATTGGAACAGAAGGGGCACTGTTTTCAGTTCGCCTCCCCAGCCTTTCAGAGGGGCTGTACTTCCACACAGACCCTGTTCCCACCCAATATCGGCTTCCAAGCAAACCACAGCTGAACCAACCACTAAATTTTTTCCAGGAGTGGGGGCATCTCAGCAGACTGATAGGGTTGATGGACAAAATGCAGGCTGCCCAGGAAAATTTGAATTTCAGATAAACAATGAATACTTTCATGGTATAAGTGTACCCCAGGCAATATTGAGGACATAGTATAAGTAGCACAAAATATAAGTTAGTTTAAAGGTATTTGCCATTTATTTGAAATTCAAATTTAATTGGGAATGCTGTATTTTTATTTGCTAAATTTGGCAACACTAAGGATAAGTAAAGTCACTCAGTCGTGTCCGACTCTTTGTGACCCCATGGACTGCAGCCCACCAGCTCCTCAGTCCATGAGATTCTCCAAGCAAGAATACTGGAGTGGGTTGCCATTTCCTTCTCCAGGGGATCTTCCCGACCCAGGGATCGAACCCGGGTCTCCTGCATTGGAGGCAGACGCTTTAACCTCTGAGCCACCAAGGATAGATCAGATAAAATCCAGTTAAATAAGAGTTCTAATATGGAAGCAACCTATATGTCTATCAACACAGGAGTGCGTAAAGATATGGTGAATGTATACAATGAAATATTATTCAGCCATTAAAAAGAATGAAATAATGCCATTTGCAGCAACATGGATGGACCTAGAGAGTGTCATACTGAGTGAAATAAGTCAGATAGATAAGGTGAACTATCGTATGACATCCATTATATGTGAAATCTAAAAAGAAACGATCCAATGAAAAAACAAGAAAGAAAGTTCCTGGTTAAAGTATTTTAAAATTGAGAAAACAGATGTGGTACAGATACAAAATGGAATATTACTCAGCCACAAAAAGGAATGAAATTGTGCCATTTGCAGAGATCTGGATGGACCTAGAGACTGTCTTACAGGATGCTGTAAATCAGAAAGTGAAAAACAAATATCATATTTTAATGCATATATGTGGAATCTAGAAAAATCATACAGAGGAACCTGTTTGCAAAGCACAAATAGAGATAGACATAGAGAAGAAAACTATGGACAGCAAGGGGAGGAGTGAGGACAGGATGACTGGGAGATTGGCATTCACTTGTATGAGCTACCATCCCATTCCTGACAAGCCAGCCTTTGGGGCTTCCCAGGCGGTGTTAGTGGTAAAGAACCCACCTGCCAATGCAGAAGACATGGGTTTGATCCTTGGGTTGGGAAGATCCCCTAGAGGAGGAAATGGCAACCCACTCCATTAGTCTTGCCTGGAGCATCCCATGGACAGAGGAGCCTGCCCAGCTACAGTCCATGTGGTTGCAAAAATCAGACGTGACTGAAGAGACTTGGCGTGCACTCATTGCATGTAAATTACACTGTGATAAAGCTGATGAAAAGGAAAAAACACTGAAAAGATTTTCCTAATTTTTGGGCTTCCCAGGTGGCGCTAGCAGTAAAGAACCTGCCTGCCAATGCAGGAGACACAAGAGACGCAAGTTCCATCCCTGGGTTGGGAAGACTCCCTGCAGGAAGGGACAGCAACCCACTCTAGCATTCTTACCTGGAGAATCCCATGGACAGAGGAGCCTGGCTGGCTACAGCCCATGAAGTCACAAAAGACTTGGAGAAGATTTAGCGACTAAACAGCAACTTTCCTAAAAGGAAGATAAAGGAGATTGATGCCTTTTTTCTAGCCCCAGGACTGATCACTGCATGATTTGGAGGCACACCTTTTACAGCAACCCCACCTCATCCACAGTGCCTCAATTTCATCCTAGATGCAAAACGAATTTCTCCTGGATCCTGAAATCATCTTGAAGTCTTCAGAAGAAGAGGTGTGGGAAATAGTCAAGGAAGCCTTCTATCATCTCAATAACCAGCAACAGTGAGATGGCCCCACCCCTCAGATGAAAGGGGAGAAAAACGGTCTCCTTAGAAAACATTTCTGAATTAAAAATTTTTATTAGAAACATTCACAGAAGGATTTTAGTCAAATGATGCAATAATTTTACGGCGATCATAACCATACCTTTGAAAGCCAGGGCTGATTACCAGGTGTATTAGAAATGGCCCTGGGAGAAACCTCTGTGCAAATATTCCTTTTTTAGTTTCATTTCAAAGACAACTTAAAAGGGAAAAGGGAGGGTGTCTGAAGCAATAGAGTAGCAGTCATTTGCACCTGGACAGCCTATGTGTCATCTCAGAGTCTGGAGCATTCTCTGCACCTGTGGGAGTGCCCATGTGTGCCCAGGGAGCCTGGGAGCCGGACGGAGGGGTGTGGCAGAGAGACGAGGTGCCTCTGCCAAGGTCACTGGGAAATACAGGTGGACTTGAGGGCTCTGCTCCCACCTGATTACAATCACGGGGCCTCTTGGCTTTGAATGGAGCACAGCCTTTGGGAGGTCCCTCCGAGCTTCGGACTGCAACCTCTGCAGCTGAAGGGAAGCTGATGAGGCCCCAGCCAAGTTTCCTGAGCTCTTGCTACACGAACGGCACCAGTAGGCCTCCTGGGAGAGAATGAAGGTGGACATGATTCAGATCCTCCAACAAGGGTGAGGTTAACACACAGAGACAAGTCTTTGGGAAGAGATGAGACCTGCCACAAGGGTACAGGCGGTGTTCAGACCCTTCCCTTGGCCTCCAAGCCTAGGTGGAAGTAGGCATGTTGTTGTTTAGTTGCTAAGTCATGTTCGGCTCTTTTGTGACCCCATGGACTGGAGCCCGCCAGGCTCCTCTGTCCCTTGGGATTCTCCAGACCGGAGTCCTGGAGTGGGTTGCCATTCCCTTCTCCAGGGGATCTTCCCTTGGCGGGCAGATTCCTTACCACTGTTGAGCCACCAGGGAAGCCCTGGGTATAGATGTAGACGTGGAGTATTTCACAATGTCATCCTGCCCATCCTATATCCTGTCCGACTGGAGAACCCCTGCCTCTTCCCCATGACATGCAAAGTCAGCTCAACACTGGCTTTGAGCGTTGAGCATTGGCCTCCAAGCTGTTGGCTGAAAACCAGACCCTTGCAGTCTCCTCCAAGAAATCCAGAAGGGACTTTGGATGGCGTGTTCCCATTCTGTTTGTGTTTTGCGGGTTTCCCGCCCCACCCGGTCCTATTTTCCGCTCCCTCTTTCCTTCTTTCCCTTCCCGCAGAAGAAAAACACCACGCTTAGACCTCAAGACAAGGAGAGCAGAGAAACTTCTAGATTCTCACCCCACTTTCCTGAGCAGTTGGGGAAACCATGGTTCATGTTAGAGCTGAGCCAGGGCCTGTGCCCTGAGGAGGGTCCGTCTGACCAGGGCAGGACCCCAGGGTGGATCTGTTTGTCCCCATTCTCTGAGTGATCTGGAATAAAGGATGAGGCAAAGGTCAGCAGAAGGCAGTGGCCAGGGGGACCCACCAATCACCCACCACCACAGTGTGGTCAGTGGCCAGCCTGGATTCTCAGAACAGTTCCAGTTTCAAATACTCCATTGACCCCATAAACCATCCAAATGGCCTGGAAATTATACCATTTCAATGTCCAAACTACAGTTTCAAGACTGCCCCCTCGGTTTGGAATAGGTACAAAAATCTCTCATCGCCCAAATGTCTCGGCTGGGTTTTAGAAACTGTGATCACTGCGGCTCGAGACTGATGGGGAAGGGGGTGAGCTGGGTCCTCATGCTGTCTCCCCGTCCCCTGTCATCTGTGTTCTCCTTCCACTCAGCACTGCTTGCTGCCCATCCCCTCCCACCTCCCGCTGGCCTCCCCTTGGAGAAAAACAGCCCCAGGAGGGATCTGGCAAGAGCACATGGAACCCAAGTATCTGAAGAAGATGGTAGGCTCTTTGCACCCTCACAAGAGGTGGTGTCTTGGGCCTAAGGGCGTGTTCAGTCACTCAGTCATGTCCGACTCATTTTTGACCCCCCAGACTGTAAACTGCCAGGCTCTTCCATTCATGGGGCTCTCCAGGCAAGATTCCTGGAATGGGTTGCCGTTTCCTCTTCCAAGGGATCTTCCAGACCCAGGGATCAAACCCTCGTCTCCTGCGTTGGCAGGTGGATTCTTCACTGCTGAGCCACGTGGGAAGCCCCTTGAGACCAAAGGTCGAATCCTGATAAGGAATGAGGGGCTTAAGCAAGCTAATATGAGGGAAGGGAGAGAGGGAGACCCCTGGAGCCCCTTGAAGCTAAGTGGCTGCTACCTGTTCTGCTGTGGGCTAGCTTAAATCTCCCGCCTCTGAAGGGGATGGAGGAAACCGCAGCTGCCATGGTCGAAGGAGAGAGCAGGTGTCAGGTACGTCTGAGCATCCTCCACTGTGACCAGACTCACTTCTGGATGCAGGACCACGAAGCAGGAGTATGTACTGTGATGGCCGGACCCAAGGACCACTGGCTGCTGGCTGCAAGCCTGAAGGGGACTCTTATATATTTTGCTGCACTTCTTCCCCAGGAAAAATGTGACGTTTGTTCACCAGAAAGCTGCAAGTGGCTGATATCAACAGGAAGTACTTGGTCCCTTGGAGTGCCAAACTACCCACCGTGATGGTCTCTATGTCACTGCAGTCGCAGTCACCAAGGACGTGGATCACTGCCAGCCTGAGACCGTGGAAGCAGAGTGTGCTGTAGCTCATCACAGGACTCCTACCCAGAACTCTGTCCCCCTCAGTCGGGGGAGTCTTACGGGGATCCACCTAAAAGGTACAGCCCAGGCTGCCCAGGGCTGGAGGTTTAGGTTTTGAGCAGTTTCCCCTGGTCCCTCCCACCCCATGCTCACTTCTCTTCATTCCCTGATGACAACTGTCTCCTTTCTGCTCTGCCTCCCACAGCCTCAGTGAGGGTCTGCCTGCTGCCTTCCTAGTTGCCTGTTGGCTCTCATTCTCTCCTCTCTTTGTTCTCTGTACGGCAGAAGATAAGTCAACTTCAGCCCTAAAATCCATCCTCTGGTTAAAAAAAAGGATGCACGACCATCTTGGAAGAAAGTCTCCATAGAAGGCTGTCTCACCCTCTGTTTTTTCCCTCCGACTTGTCTTCCTATGAGCCGATATTTTCACACTTAGAAATTAATTTCTTTGACTTTGTTAAAATACGGATAAGTGGAGAAAGGGAACAGCTATTTGTGTTTCAGAGCAAGTACTTATTCTGCATGGATACTTTGATAGAGAAAGAAAGAATCTGAGAGTTCCTTTGATAGGGAGATGCAGAATTGGAAAATAAAGGAGCTGGGAACAGTTAAGAGAGGCCCCAGAGAAAGAGGGAACAACTGGATAACAGAGAGATGGGAAGGAGCCCAAGGCGCACTTTTCCAGTTTCAGAGCTTGGCACTTGCCAAGCGAGTCTGAGCCAGGTCTCAGATCAACAAGGGGAAAGGGGAGGGGTGTGAGGGCACCAGTTCAGGCCGTAGCCACAAAGGCCTCCTGTAGGCCAGGGACTGTGTTCAGTTCAGCTCAGTTCAGTCCCTCAGTCATGTCCAACTCTTTGCGACCCCATAGACTGCAGGGCCTCCCTGCCATCACCAATTCCTGGAATTTACCCAAACTCATGTCCATTGAGTCAGTGATGCCATCCAACCATCTCATCCTCTGTCATCCCCTTCTCCTCCCGCCTTCAATCTTTCCCAGCATCAGGGTCTTTTCCAGTGAGTCAATTCTTCACATCAGGTAGCCAAAGTATTGGAATTTCAGCTTCAACATCAGTCCTTCCAATGAACACCCAGGACTGATTTCCTTTAGGATGGACTGGTTGGATCTCCTTGCAGTCCAAGAGACTCTCAAGAGTCTTCTCTAACATCACAGTTCAAAAGCATCAATTCTTCAGTGCTCAGCTTTCTTTATAGTCCAACTCTCACATCCATACATGACTAATGGAAAAACCATAGGCTTGACTAGGTGGACCTTTGTTGGCAAAGTAATGTCTCTGCTTTTTAATATGCTGTCTAGATTGACTATGTAGGCACCAACAATGCGAAGACGCAGCTCCTGCCCTCAAGAAGCTCACAGACTCATGGGAAGAAGCACAAGGGCATCAACATTTGAGAGTGCTTCAGCTGAGCAATGTACACAGGGTAGGGGCCTGGGGAACGGGGAGGATCTGGCTCATAGGCTATTAACAGACAAGTAAGAAGGAATCTAACAGCAGAGGGAAAGGAATACCTGGCAGAGCGAGCAGCCTAAGCAAAGTCTCATGAACAGGACTTCCGTGGTGTCCGGTGGCTGACTCCACACTCCCAATGCAGAGGGCACAGGTTGAATCCCTGGTTGAGGAACTAAGATCCCTCATGCTGTCAAAAAAGCAGAGTTCTGTGTGTTTGGAATATAGAATCCTTAAGGTGATGGGAGATGGGGCCGGAAAAGTGCTCGGCCATCAGAGTACCAAAGGACACGCCCATATGCATAAGCTTTCTTAGAAAAGCAGTGAGAGGAGCTCTTGGTGGGTTTTAAGCAGGGGCCTCTAGAGGGTGGGAGGGAGGCTCCAGACGGAGGGGATATATGCACAATACAGCTGATTCACTTTGTTGTACAGCAGAAGCTACACAACGTTGTAAAGCAACTATGCTCCAATAATAAAATAAAAATAATAAATAAAATAAAAGCAGGGGCCTACAAGGGCAGTTTGTTTCTGGATGATCATCTGAAAGCAAGCAGATGATGGAGAAGGGAATGAGACCAGGGACAGAGAGAGGCCATTCGGGAGGTGCTGGTAATAGGGGGAGAGGAAGACCTGGCCCAAAGCAGGGGCAGAGGGCCTGGAGGAAGATTGGAAGCAGCACCTATGAGACCCGGGAGCGACACAAGGACAGAGGGATTGTAAGAAGATCGCAAAACGATGCCTGGATTTCTGGCAGGGCCGCTGGTGAATGGTTAACTATCCACCGAGAAAGGACTGCACGGGAGTCATCCAGGGCGGAGGTCCGATTGTCTGGATGTAAGTATAGCCTCGCTAGGTCAACATTCTATTTGAAAATCCCTTCAATCATCCATAAAGTCCAGTTGCTTTGGTTGAATTAGATGAAGTTCCAGGACCTTGCTCACATGGTCATTAAATCCCAGAATTGTACTCAGCATAGAGCTACAACTCATGGCATGAAAAACACAAGGAACCTGCCTCTCTATGGAACAGAAGAGTCATGTCCTCACCATGGGGCTGCCAGCCATGGGTAGGATGCCATTTAAGTCAGAGTTTCTCAACCAAGGCTGAGTATTGGATCTACCGGGGGTGGTTTGAGATGATGGCTGAGTCTCACGCGCAGAGGTTCTGACTTAACTCTCTGGAGCACAGCCTGGGGATCTGAATTATCAAAAGCTCCTGGGAAACTCTAAAGTGCAGACACAGTTGAGAGTCCCTGATTTAGATTATTCTCTCTCCTTCCCAGTGTATTTGAATTCCCCTTCCCTAGAAGCTCAAACAGTAAAGAATCTGCCCGCAATGCGGGAGACCAGGGTTTGATCCCTGGGTCGGGAAGATCCCCTAGAGAAGGAAATGGCAACCTGCTCCAATATTCTTGCTGGGAGAATTCCATGGACAGAGGAGCCTGGCGGACTACAGTCCAGGGGCACAAAGAGTCAGACACGACTGAGTGACTAACACTTTCAAAGGTCAATGAGCCAGGTCAGCGTGGGACCGATGGGGACTGGCAGAGGCTCAGACGGTGACATCCTTGGCCCGCCCCTGATAGTCCCTCTGGATCTCACGGTAAATGTTTATCCAGGCAACCCCGGGTCCAGCAGCAGCTGCTGATTGCTGGGTACACTTGCTGGGATGGGGCAGAGGCTCTTCCAGACACTGGTTCCAGACAGCTTGGCTCTGAAACACAAACAAACAAAAAATAGTCCCTCTGCCTCTCAACCTGTTCTGTACTGGGGAGGTGCTGGGGTGGGGATCAGGGGAAGATTTCAAACCAGGGCAACATTTACTAGGCTTTTCCAACCTGTACTAGAGTAGTTATTACTGCAAATAGCCATTTGGGAGGCCACGAGTCTGTAATTTCAACCTCTGAAGCAGCATGTTCTCAGAACCCTGGGTATCTCATTTCAGTGACGCAACGAGGAAGATGCAGGGACAAGACAAAAGGCAAGTCTCACCCCCCCCCCACCCCCAACCTCCCCTAGCTGCTGGCACCACAACCACCAGGCTATTCAAAATCGGGCTCCAAGATTTTACAAGGAGGCTCCTTCAGAGTCCAGGCTGGAGCTCAATTCGTCTTTTTCTTGTCTTATCCGCATTTGTTGTTCAGTCGCTAAGTCGTGTCCGACTGTTTGTGACCCCATGGACTGTAGCCCGCCAGGCTCCTCTGTCCATGGGATTATCCTGGCAAGAATATTGGAGTGGGTTGCCATTTCCTCCTCCAGGGGATCTTCCTGACGCAAGGATTGAACTCATGTCTCCTGTATCTCCAGAATTCTTTACCACTGAGCCATCAGGGAAGCCCCATTTCAGCATACCTTCCCCTTAAAATGGTTCTACATTCTCTGCCTACCTTCCTGTTAAAATGGTCCTAGTTTCTCTGAGCATCTTCCCTGGAGCATCTCTGAAGCTCTAATCCCAGTGAACCTTGATCCATCAGAGGCAATGGAGATGAGTCAGTTTATCCATGAGTCCGCAGCCCAGCCTCCTCGCTCGGCAACCAGAGCAGAAAAGTCCAGAGTGGAGGCCACCAAGCATAGCAGAGACCCCTTCAGCCACTCTGTTCTTCCCTGACCCCTTGGGTATCAGTAGGGCATCCCCATGAGGGCCCTGAGGAAAGTAGAGGTACATAGTCTTAGTTTTGTGGGGAGGAAGGGTATACACCAGCCCCAGGCTTCGGGACACTTAAATCCAATCAGTGTTCATCAAGCGCAGGGCAGAGAAGGCTCAAGACACCAGATGAAAATCTGAACTCTGGGGGGTCCGTGGGTTGACCCCAAATTCCTAGAGCTGCAGCTTTCCTGTGACTGCTTTACCCCACTGTGAAGGCACCTCTTTAGTAGGAGCCAGTTGCCCCCAGCCCACGAGTGACCCAGGACAGGGGCTTCTGCCAGAGTGACTCTCCCCAGGCTCCCAGCTGACCAACTCCTGTGTTCCTTGCTAGTGTGTCATGTGGATGACAGTGGTCACCCTGAGATAAGGGTCTTCTTTTTTTTTTTAAGGCAAACTATTTGTTCGTTTTCTCTGGCTGGGAAACATGTAGGATCTTACTTCCCCAACCAGGGATTAAACCCACACGCCGTGCATCAGAGTGTCGAGTTGTAAACACTGGATCACCAGGAAAGTCCTGAGACAAGTGTCCTCCAACCTGAGGATGAGGCACAAGGGTTTTCATCCTTCTCTTGGGGATCCCCTAAATGTGCAGTGGCTTCTGCAGGCGGCTGTGAAATTCTCAAAAACCAAAGTCATTTGAATTCATTTTCATCTTTTTAAAGCAATCAGTACAATATCAGACAGTCCTCTGGGGGAGCCAAGGGGATGGAGAGCCGTCACAAATTTAAGATTCCTCCTTGTCCTAGTCGTCATATTTATGGACAAATTCACATAATTCATTCATTTCGACAAACACCCAGCAGGTGCCCAGTTCTGCGCGGTGACCTCCTCCCTGCAGGCAGGAATCCAGCAGGGCCCTGGCCGGCAAGGTCTCACTTGCGGTTTAGGAGGCAGGTGATCGTCAGAGTATGTGAGCAACAGTGTGTGTGAAAAATTGTGGGTGACGACTAACAGAGGGGCAGCCCGCATGGGGAGCTAACACTGTCTTGGGGTGTCAGGAAAATACGTGGGGAGATTGGGAACAATTCACCGGGACCTGAAAATGAGAAGTGCGGAGAAGGATGGCGGGCTCAGAGCCGCAGAGCCGTGGGGAAAGGCGGCCCCTTCGGGAGCTGGCTTCCACAGGCTGGACCTCGCCCTGGGGGCCCGGCTGAGGCCAACCATAGGATGCCCGTGCTGTGCCCGGTCCAAGAGCTTTCCTGGCCCTTTCCTGGTGAGATTTCTTCTTCACCGCACACTGGGTCGGTGAACATATGTCTATAAGCACCGCCACGGGTATGTGGCCTTCAAAGTCACCGACGTCATCCTCTTTGGAAGGCTAAAAATAACTCTTCCATCTGCTGCCTCCATCTCACCTGCCCAGGCAGAAGGCAGCCAGGTGGGCCGCATCAGAAGCAGGACTTGGCAGAGGAGGGAGGACTCTGGCAGCTCCGTAGTTTGATCAACTATCCACCGACTTCCAAGCGTATCAGGAGGCGAGAGTCTTGCCACATGAAGACATGAGCCCAGAGAACCGTCCAAAGGAGAGGAGAAGAGAGTGGGTGCTTACTGAGTGGCCTCTCTCCGTCGGCCCGGGGTCAGCCGCTTTGTGGATGTTACCATCATCTCTGTTTAAAGAGGAACCAAGGCTGCCCATCGCACGACTGGAAGGTTTGAAGTCAACCCCATGACCATCCCTGCGGGCACACACCAGCCCCCGCTCCAGCTTCCTGGTTCCGCACTCCGCCCCCTCACCTGCACTATCTCGGCTGCTGGGTTTGGAAGGGCCTCATTCTGGGCTGCAAGCCCTCCTTTTCTCACAGCTGCTCCAGCGGGAGCTGTCAGCACCGGCCCACGCGGGAGTGGGTGTTTGCAAACGTTCGGAATGACCTTCCTTTAATGACGTAGCATACGGATCCTTTAACAAACGGCACGTGTGTGTATCCTTTTCCAAGAGATGCCCTCACTTGCCTGCATCAGACAAAGGGATGTGGGATAGAAGATGCAGAGGGAAAAGAATCAGGTTTGGAAATTAACTCCTTGCACATTTTTAAAAATGAAACTCACAGGAAATTCCCTGGTAGTCCAGTGGATAGGTCTCGGTGTTTTCACTGACGTGGCTGGGGTTCAAACCCTGGTGGAGGAACTAAGATCCTTGAGGCACGGCCAAAAAATAAAATAAATAAATCAAAATGAGATATAGCTGGGCATTTGTTTTTTTTTTTTTTTTAAAGAAATTAACAAATTCCTAACCCCTTATCCCACACACAAATATCCTCATGGAACCCTAGAGTCTGGGGTCTCCCAAGAGAGGAAATGAGGTCCATTTACTTCAATGCCTTAAACTGTCCACTGGTCTGTTACACATGGACCGTCTCACCCATCAGGTCCTACACGGCACACATTTCCCTTCTCACTTCTGCACCCGCCTCCAGCCAAGGCAACGGGAGGTTCTTCTGATTCTGGTTCTCCAGACTCCTACCCCACTCAGAAAGCTCTGCCTTTAGCCCATTTCTCTTGAACCTTCAGTCCCAGAGATGCTACTGTTCGTCTGCTTTTTAGAAATGATCACCTCCAAGTCATCTCTTTATATTCAGGCTTCTTATCTCTCCAGACTCCTAACTATGTCCTATTCAAGGACATGAACATTCGGTCTGGTCTTTGACGTGAAACATGAAAGAAAGGTGAGCGAGACAAGTGCGTGTGTAACCATATGGAGGATGGAGGGCAGGATGAGAGAGGGGGATGAAGCTAGCGAGCCTTGTGGGTGTGCTGAGGGGGTTGCAAGGGAGGCTGATCAGAGGCAAGAGCTGAAACTCGAGAGTTAGACTTCATTTTTCTCCCTACACTTCTGTTTGCTTTTCATTAACATGGGTAAGTGATACCCAACAGGGAAAGTTAAAGGACTAACTGTATGCACAGAACTTACTTCCATGACCTCACACTCTTAATCTTTTTTTTTTCCCTTAAAAAGTGAAGAAATTGGAGCTTCAGTTCAGTTTAGTTCAGTAGCTCAGTTGTGTCCGACTCTTTGCAACCCCATGGACTGTAGCACTGGAAAAACCATTGCCTCGACTAGATGGACCTTTGCTGACAAAGTAATGTCTCTGCTTTTTAATATGCTATCTAGGTTGGTCATAACTTTCCTTCCAAGGAGTAAGTGTCTTTTAATTTCCTGGCTACAGTCACCATCTGCAGTGATTTTGGAGCCCGCCAAAATAGTCAGCCACTGTTTCCACTGTTTCCCCATCTACTTGCCATGAAGTGATGGGACCAGATGCCATGATTTTAGTTTTCTGAATGTTGAGCTTTAAGCCAACTTTTTCACTCTCCTCTTTCACTTTCATCAAGAGGCTCTTTAGTTCCTCTTCACTTTCTGCCATAAGGGTGGTGTCATCTGCATATCTGAGGTTACTGATATTTCTCCCAGCAATCTTGATTCCAGCTTGTGCTTCCTCCAGCCCATCATTTCTCATGAGGTACTCTGCATAGACGTGAAATAAGCAGGGTGACAATATACAGCCTTGACGTACTCCTTTTCCTATTTGGAACCAGTCTGTTGTTCCCTGTCCAGTTCTAACCGTTGCTTCCTGACCTGCATATAGGTTTCTCAAGAGGCAGGTCAGGTGGTCTGGTATTCCCATCTCTTTCAGAATTTTCCACAGTTTATTGTGATTAAAGATATAACTTGGAACTTCCCTGGTGATCCAGTGGTTTAGAGTCCGTCTTCCAACAGACGGGATGCAGGTTTGATCCCTGGCCGGGGAACTAAGATTCCACATGCCGCAGGACAACGAAGTTTGCGTGCTGCGACTAGAGAAACCTGGGAGGTGAAACGGAGACCCAGAAGGTGAAGCAACCTGCCCAGAGACACGCAGATGGGAAACGGCAGAGCAGAGATTCAAGCCCAGGCTGGTCTGCTTCTGCCATCCTTGCTTCTAGCCACCATGATGCTGCCTCTCTCTGTACATCTGATGTCCAATTGTCAGGAGCACCAGGTGCTTGCTTCAGAAACCACAGCTACTCAGGGAAGGCGTACACACCTCCCAGTCGCCATCCTCTCCAGGAGAGAGATCCTTGCTCCTCTCCCAACAATCTCTCCCCACCCCTCTTCATTCCTGAACAGGCAGGTTGGTCCGCATCCTGCAAGACTGACTGTGACTCTATTATTGCCAGTATTGCGATGCCCCAGAGAGGACAGATACAATCTCCTCGAGAGGAAGGATCATTCATTCCCTTCAGATCTCTCTCCTCAGCTAGTGGGGCATTTACTAAGTGCTTGATTAAAAACAGTCACCCCTGGTTTCTTGGTGGCGGGGGCAGGGGATGGGGAGGGGGCTTGGTTCCAGGATCCCTGAGGATACCAAAATCGAAGGATGCTCAGGTCCCTTATATAAAATGGCACAGTATTTGTGTATAGTCTATACACATCTTCCCTTACACTTTAAATAGTCTCTAGATTACTTAGAAAACCTAATAAAATGTAAATGCTATGTAAATAGTTGTAAATACAAAGTAAATACTATTGGAAATTCAAGTTTTGCTTTTTGGAGCCCTCTGGAATTTTTTTCTTCTTGCATATTTTCAATCTGCAGTTGGTTGAACCATGGATGGGAAGCCTACAGATACGGAGGGCAACTGTACTTTGTGTTTGAAGTACAGCCAAGACAAGGACTGATGGAGGGTGAGAGTGACCACATTTCTCAGAGCTTCTGTGATTCACTGTGAGATCCTGACCTCTTGAAATGTGTCACTGGCAGACAGGCCACTGAGCAGCCTCTGAGTCCCAGGTGCCATTCAATTCTGAAGTCTCGGGGGACCCCAGGAGACTGCAGCAGAAGAGGGAGCCACATATATCATCCTCATGACATTTGTGTGGATTTTAAGTGTTTAGCTTCAATCACAAGTGTGCATGCATGCGTAGTCGTGTGCAACGCTTTGCAACCCCACAGACTGAAGTCCACCAGGTTCCTGTCCATAGGATTTTCCAGGCAAGAATACTGAAGTGAGTTGCCATTTCCTTCTCCAGAGGATCTTCCTGACCCAGGGATCAAACCTGTATCTCTTGCATTGGCAGGTGGATTCTTTACCACTAGTGCCACCTGGGAAGCCCAAGTGGAGGTTTAACTTTTTTAAAAAACGAATCTTTAGAAGTAATTTACATGAAAACATACATCTATACAAAATTCTGCATATGACTGTTCATGGCAGCGTTATTCAAATAGTCGAAAGTGGAAACAATCCAAATGTACCTCAAATGATGAACGGATACATGAAGTGTGGTATCTCCATATAATGGAATACTATTTGGGGGAAAAAAGGAATGAAGCGCTGGCACATACTACAACATGAATGAACCTTGAAAATGATGCTAATTCAAAGGAGCCAGGCTCAAAAAACTACAAATGGTAGGAGTCCATTTATATGAAATATTCAGAGAGAGAAAAAGCAGAGTAGTAGTTGCCAGCGGCTAGGAGGAGATGTGGAAATGATAGCTATTGTGTGTGGGGTTTACCTGAGGGTGATGAAAAATGTTCTAAAAGAGATCATGATGACCACAGCACGACTCTGAGGATATACTGAAAGTCATTGAATTATACACTCCAAGTGGGCGACTTTCTAGTATATGAATTATACCCCAATAAAGCTATTCCGAATACAAAATAATTTACAATGAGCATAACTGTTTCCTTACCATCGATATTGACTCCAATTATGCCAATCACTGAGATGTCATCTCTTCTATGGTTACTCTATTTCACCTTGTTTACTCTCAAATCAGCTACTTTTCAAGGGCATTTGCTGATTTTCTTTTCCTTTCAAGCCCACAAAAAAAGGCACAAGGATTTTTTTTTTTTCAAATCTGAGATCTTTTTATGATCAAAGTGATCCATTGTTAAAAATTCATACCATATAGAAATAGCATAAAAAACATCAAACATCTACTCCTAACCCCTTCCCCAAAGACTGCCACTTTAATAGGTTGCTTTACGCCTTCCTGAGCTTTAATGGATGTATAAACATAAATGTAATTTGCACAAACTTTATCGTCCATGTACACTGTTCTGAAACCAGCTTTTTTTCTTTGACAACCTGTCATAGATGACTTTCAACGACCAAACATTTTGATATACACCATCATTTTTAATACCTGCTTAATATTGTTGAATAGATAACCCCCCAGTTATACTAGTCAACTCCACGTTAATGGATATTTAAGCTGTTGTCATGTTTTTTCTATACTAAACAAGCAACAAGGACATTCACTGAGATATTAGGTTGGCCGAAAGGATCATTCAGGTGTTTTCCATAACATCTTACAGAAAAACCTGAATGGATTTTTTGGCCAACCCAATACATTCCTAGAAATGGGAATGATTGGCAAAAGGAATCACGTATTTTAGAACTGGATGTCTGTTCCTTGATCTCCTAGAAAGGAGGCTAATTGAGACAATCCTGACTTTAAAAGTGACTTAGACCTCAGCAACGGGAGCCAGGGGACTAGCAGGGGGCTCCATTTGGCTGTCCATCACTCCCCACCTGGAGGCAGAGATGAGGACATCACATCTTTTCACTTCTGGTGAATTTCCACAGGTGGAAACCAGCCAAATCCTTGAGTTATGGCCATTTTATCCAGTTCTAAGATTCCAAGGATTTCCTCTCTCAATTTCTGGTAACCTCTTTGCTCACATAGTCCAAAGATTTCATGGTGATTTCCAAATTTAGACAAAATTCATTATGTCTGAAAGTAATTGGAAGAAAGGGTAGGATCACAGAGTACATGAGATGTTAGTACCAACTAAGGATGAGTTCACAGAACTATTTGCAGCAAAAAGAATAACTCTTCAAGGTCCCAAAGAATCACTTGGTTTTTTGTGATCTTCTCCCCAAAAAAACTTATTTTCAGAACCAGGCATCTAGCTACAAGGCCTGCCTGGCTTCCTAGTAAATTTTAAAGCCTGCATCCCTTAAATAAACCCTACCTCTCTTGAGTGAAATAGAAGCTGCTGCTCTCCCTCAAACATGCTATATTTTCCTACATTGTGTCTTTGCCATTAATAATGAAAAGCTGGCACCATTTCCATCTATTATATGTCAGGTACTCTTCTACGTGCTTTTGGGGGGATATTTTAGGTAATTCTACGAGGCAGGTAGTATTTCTCCCCATATACTTGTAAGGAAAAATGAAGCTCAGAAAGGTTGAGTGACTCACCCAGAGTCACGCAGCTGCTCAGGGTCAAGCAGATCACGTCATCCTAATTCCAACACTTCTGCTCTCAGTCTCCCCCTCTGCATTGTCTGACACCCTCCACTCTCTCTGGCTCCCAGAAATCTACATCCCTCAAGAGGGACCTCAAATTCCATCTCTTCTGACAGCTCCCCACCTTCAACCTCATGGAAGTTCTCTCGTCATTCTGAATTCTTACTGTCTGAACTCCGAGGGGCTTATTGTCCTCAGCAGTTTCTTCAGCACCTTTCAAGCACCAGACTCTGCCAGATGTCCAGCCCCAGCCCCAGGTCTCAAGGAGGTGAGGCCAGGGTTGTGTCTGCCACTAGCCTGCAGACCCATCGGAGGCAGGTGTGACGGGTACCTCCCTGTATCTCTGGGGACGGCGGCCGCCCAGGAGGCCCACAGCAGACATTTCCGGGTTCACTGGTGAGTTGGGTGGACGACGGCAGTTTGAAGGGATGGCTGCTTTTCTCCCCCCGCCCCCGAATCAGGGCCTCTGAGTCTCTGCCTGCTCCTGTGACCCACTGTTCTGTGGATTCACCCCTTCCTGTTCTGAGGTGTTTCTCCTCTCACCGGGGAGACAGCTCTGGTCAGATAATTTCTCTCCATGCCGTCTTCTGCAGAGGGCAATGTGCAGCCTGGCAGGTGCCTGATAACAAATCCATTAAACCTCCGTCTCTTCTCCCAGCACGAGCTCCCGGACACCCCACAGTGTTTATCTTCCCCACCCAGCAGCAGGGCGGATGACGAGGGTCTCCTTCCACGTGCGGCAAGTAGGAAAGAGACTGTACTTTGAGCCCCAAGTACCTGAATGACAGCCAAAAGACAGAACAACAGGAATTGTACCCTGCATGGCGTCCCCTCCCCTGAGGACCAGGGTTGGGCTGAGATTACTAGAAAACCAAACCCTGATGTCCACCCATTTTCTCCTTCTGATGGCTCCTCTGACCTCCCACACACACACACAAACATACACAGACGGCCCCTCCTTCCCTGGGCCTCTGACAAGAAAACTCAAAAGGGAACACAGGTGAGGGCAAAGCCAAGGAGACTATGTCATCCAAGGGTCTGGGGTAGGTGGTGCAATTTGAGAGAATAAGGCAGAACTAAGGCCTGGGCTACCTGCCACCAGGACCTGAAAGTTCTCGTTTAGAATTGTTGCCTGGGCTGGCCTCACAGTCTTCCTGAAGGACTGATGCTGAAGCTGAAACTCCAATACTTCGCCACCTGATGCGAAGAACTGACTCATTAGAAAAGACCCTGATGCTGGGAAAGATTGAAGACAGGAGAAGGGGACAACAGAGGATGAGATGGTTGGATGGCAGCACTGACTCGATGGACATGAGTTTGAGTAAGCTCCAGGAGTTGAAGGACAGAGAAGCCTGGTGTGCTGCAGTCCATGGGCTCTCAAAGAGTCGGATACAGCTGAGCAACTGAACTGAACTGGGGCCATCTTGAGATTCCTAACAATTTTTAACAAGAGTGATCCTTTGTTTTCACTGTGGGCTGGGCCCCCTCAAATCATAAAACTGCTTCTACTGATGAGAAGGGAGCAAGATTCTTCAGAAAAGGATGAAGGACAGAACAGGTTCTTAAAGAGGGAAGGGGACGGAAGAGGGCTGAAGGGCTGTCCCTGAGAGCTGGGGGAGCTTCATGGGTTCCAATCAGGCCCCAGAAGCTCAGGGAAGCTGAGACTGGGCCATCCTGTGTCTTGCCCCTCCCCTATCAGGCTTTCCCAAATCGCTGAAGCCGGCAGAGCACTGAGAGCTCTGGGTCTCACTGTGGCCCCAGGAAGATGTCAGAAAGCACCCTCCCTCCTCGAAGGCAACTAGTGCAGCCACTATGGAAAACAGTATATAAATTCCTTAAGAAACTCAAAACAGAACTACCCTGTCCAGCAGCCCCACTGCTGGACATATCTCTGGAAAAAACAAAACCTCCAAGTTGAAAAGATGTTCACTGCAGCACTATTTACAATAGCAAAGATATGAAGCAACCCAAGTGGCCATCAAGAGATGACTGGATAAAGATGTGGTATATATCAATATATGCAATGGAATATTACTCAGCCATAAAAAAGGATGAAATACTGCCATTTGCAGGAAATTGGATGGCCCTAGAGATAATCACACAAAGTCAGTCAGAGAAAGACAAATGTCACACAACATCACTTCTGCGTGGAATCTTAAAAAATAATATAAATATATGAAACAGAAACAGAATCACAGACACAGAAAACAAACTGATAGTTACCAGAGGGGGAGGTGGGGAGGGATCTGTCAGAAGTATGGAGTTGGCAGGTACAAACTACTATACATAAAATAGATAAGCAACAAGGATTTACTGTATAGGGAACTATATTAAATATCTAATAATAATACATAGAGGAAAATAATCTGAAAAATATATACATATCTCTAACTGAATCACTTTGCTGTACACCTGAAACTAACACAATGTTGTAAGGCAACTATACTTCAATTGTTATAAAAAGCATCCCCCTGCCTCCTGGCCCTGGGTGTGCACAGGTAGTGTGATGGTGGCTTCTCCTATACTTACACTCTTCTGTCCATCCCCCAGGCCCGGGGCTCAGCCTCCAGCTCCAAGTCCTTCTACAGTCCCAGAGCCACGGCAAGGCTAACTCTGAGCAATCTGCTGCAGTTTGCCAGGTGCCTTCAGCCACAGCAAACTGGGACTGAGAGCCCCTGGTTCACTGGAGCTGAGCCCATGCCACAGAGAGCCCATTTAAGGCTCCCTGTGATCCAGAGCCTTGTTAGGGAGCAGAAAAGTCATGCCCAACCTCATCCCCAGCAGAAGCCCTGCCCCATCCTCTGGGAAAATCAGCCCTTATTAAAGCGGGGAGCTGGGCTCTGTGAGTGAGAGTGGGGACTTCTTTCAAGCAGGATCCAGGTCTTAGACTCCTGTGTATTCCAGTATCAAGCTTAGAGCCCTGGTAGGAAAGAAGGAAAGATGCAGAAAGGAAACAAGGGAAGGAGGGAAGGATGGATGGATGGGTTGTTCACCTAGGCCTGACTATTCAGAAGAGCACCTAGGAAACCCTCTTGTCTTCTAATCTCCAAAACAGCCTGCCAGATTCCACCAATATTGCTGCATTTCTTAAGAACCTTTTGGTCTTGAGAAGCCCAACTAAAATTCAAATACTCCTGGAAATAAACTCTGTGAGCTTTCTTCCAGGGAGATAAAGGGCGGTGCTCGGAGTCTGGTGAAAGCAGAAAGAAGGCGGGGAGGAGGAGGGACAGAGGCAGCGGTGACAAACACAACTGCCCCGGAAGGAACACATCTGTGGCCACGGTGGGGAGAGGCCCTGTGCGGTCACTGCCAGCTATAGAGCAGATGGATGGGGCTCCAAGTGGTTCCTGAGCTGCGGTTTGCTGAGTTCTGCTTGTCCTAAGCTCCTTCGTGTCCCAGCTCCCTGAAGTCCAAGACCCTGAATCCTTCTCCCTTCCTGAGCAACCTAAAAGCAGGGCCTCCCTTCACAGAGGGGAAGATCCAAAGCTACACAGTGGTGGGAGCACGGATGCTCCGGGGAGCCCTGCCTCCCGGCCCCTCTACCCAGCACCCTGCCAGCCCTGCTGAGCCCCCAGCCGAGGTGCTCGGAAACGGGCCTCCCACTTGGCCCCACCGCAGCAGGGGCGGCGGGAGAGGATGACTTGGAGGGCCTGCTCCCGAACCTTCCCTGGAGACCCCATCTCCGCAGGCTGTGACCTCGTTAAGGGGGCCTGCTGGAAAGCGGATTAGGCATCCCAGTGAGTTCCCGTCGTGTGGTTGTTATTATCCGCAGTTTTCATCGGAATTCGGAACCGGTGTCCTCTGCCCAGCTGCAGCTGCCCCCGGATCAGCTGATCAGCATCAGCCCCCTACCGTGCACCTCCCCCACCCCCCAGCCCTACCCACATTCCCCCTTTCACTCCATGTGGATTCATCA
>SJXQ01008927.1:0-180824 GCA_006408695.1 Aepyceros melampus | reverse complement strand
TAGGTGCCAAAGCCCTGAGGGACACAGAGGAGCAGAGGTCTTCAGCCTGGGCAGGGTGGGGGGGGGGGACAGATTTCCTGTTTATTACTCTTTGATTTGAATGACTGGCAGTCTCTCATCAGATACCATGGAGGCTAAAAGGGGGAGGAACAACATTTTTAAAATGCTAAAAGAAAAAAAAATCGAACCAAGAATTCTATACACAATTCAATGCAATCCTTATCAAAGTTCCAACTGTGTTTTTGTCAGACATAGACAAGCCAATCCTAAAATTTATACAGAATTGCAAGGGAGTTTTAACAGTCAAATCAATTTTTTAAAAGAGGAATAAAGTTAGAGAACTCATACTTCCCAATTTCAAAATTTACTACAAAGCTACAGTAATCAAAATAGTATAGTACTTGACAGATGAATGGCTACAAATGTGATGTATATATATGCACAACAATGATATACAGTGGAATATTACTCAGCCATAGAAAACAATGAAATAATGCCACTTGCAGCAACATGGATGAACCTAGAAAGTATCATACTAAGTGAAGTAAGTCAGAAAAAAAGACAAATATCATATCATTTATATATGGAATCTAAAAAAATGATGCAAATGAATTTATTTACAAAACAGAAACAAACTCACAGACATAGAGAACAAACTAATGGTTACCAAAGTGAAAGGGGGGTTAGGGATAAATTATGAATTTGAAATTAACATATACATACCACAATATATAAAATAGACAACAATGATCTGCTATTAAATATATGGCACAGAGAGTTATATTCAGTATCTTATAATAACCATAATGGAAAACAATCTGAGAAAGAACATACATGCATATATATATATATTCTTTATTATATATTCTATATCAAAGACCCAACTGTAAGGGCTAAAACAACAAATCTCTTAGAATAAAACATAGATGTAGATCTCTGTGATCTTACATTTGATAAGGAAGTCTTCAGTTCAGTTCAGTTCAGTCGCTCAGTCGTGTCCAACTCTTTGCAACCCCATGAATGCAGCACACCAGGCCTCCCGGTCCATCACCAACTCCCGGAGTTCACTCAGACTCACCTCCATTGAGTCAGTGATGCCGTTCAGCCCTCTCATCCTCTGTCGTCCCCTTCTCCTCCTGCCCCTAATCCCTCCCAGCATCAGAGTCTTTTCCAATGAGTCAACTCTTCACATGAGGTGGCCAAAATACTGGAGCTTCAGCTTTAGCATCATTCCTTCCAAAGAAATCCCAGGGCTGATCTCCTTCAGAATGGACTGGTTGGATCTCCTTGCAGTCCAAGGGACTCGTAAGAGTCTTCTCTAACACCACAGTTCAAAAGCATCAATTCTTTGGCACTCAGCCTTCTTCACAGTCCAACTCTCACATCCATACATGACCACAGGAAAAACCATAGCCTTGACTAGACAGATCTTAGTTGGCAAAGTAATGTCTCTGCTTTTGAATATGCTATCTAGGTTGCTCATAACTTTTCTTCCAAGGAGTAAACGTCTTTTAATTTCATGGCTGCAATCACCATCTGCAGTGATTTTGGAGCCCCAGAAAATAAAGTCTGACACTGTTTCCCCATCTATTTGCCATGAAATGATGGGACCAGATGCCACGATTTTCATTTTCTGAACAGCTTTAAGCCAACTTTTTCACTCTCCTCTTTCACTTTCATCAAGAGGCTTTTCAGTTCCTCTTCACTTTCTGCCATAAGGGAGGTATCATCTGCATATCTGAAGTTATTGATATTTCTCCCAGCAATCTTGATTCCAGCTTGTGTTTCTTCCAGTCCAGCGTTTCTCATGATGTACTCTGCATATAAGTTAAATAAGCAGGGTGACAATATACAACCTTGATGTACTCCTTTTCCTATTTGGAACCAGTCTGTTGTTCCATGTCCAGTTCTAACTATTGCTTCCTGGCCTGCATACAGATTTCTCAAGAGGCAGGTCAGGTGGTCTGGTATTCCCATCTCTTTCCCTTTTGGGCATATCTAAGGAAGTCTTAGATATGCACAAAAGGCATAAGCAGCAAAATAAAAATAGATAAACTGTCAAAAGTTTAAACTTTTGTAAATCAAAAAAATGAAAAGACAGCCTACAGAATGGGAGAAAATATTTATATATCATATATCTAGTATCTTTGATATATAAAGAACTCTTACAACTCAACAACAGAAAGACAAGTCAATTCAAAAATGGGCAAAAGACTTGAACAGATAATTACCTAAAAAAAAATACAAATGACCAATAAGCACATGAAAAGATGCTCAACATCATTCATTATTGCTGCTGATGCTAAGTCGCTTCAGTTGTGTCCAACTCTGTGCAACCCCATAGACGCAGCCCACCAGGCTCCCCCATCCCTGGGATTCTCCAGGCAAGAATCCTGGAATGGGGTGACATTGCCTTCTCCAATGCGTGAAAGTAAAGTCACTCAGTCGTGTCCTACACTTAGCGACCCCATGGACTGCAGCCTACCAGGCTCCTCTGTCCATGGGATTCTCCAGGCAAGAGTACTGGAGTGGGGTGCCTTCTCTGTCATTCATTATTAGGAAAATGCAAATAAAAAAATGGAGATACCACTTCACACCCATTAGGTTGGCTATAAAAAAATAAAATAAACAGGAAATAACATGTAAGAGTAAGGATGTGGGAAAATTGGAACCCTGATACATTGCTGGTGGAAATATATAATGGTGCAGCCACTGTGGGAAACAGTTTGGCAGCTTCTCAAAAAGTTAAACAGAGAATTACTATATGACCTAGCAATTCTATTCCTGGATCTATATCCAAGAGAATTGAAAACAGGTGTTCACACAAAAACTGGTACACAATTGTTCATAGCAGTATTTATTCGTGGTAGCTAAGGACTGAAAACCACCCAAATGTCTGTCAACTGGTGAATGGAAAAGCAAACTGCGATATATCCATACAATGGAACATTATTTAATCACAGAAAAGAATGAAGTATCAATACATGCTGCAATGTGGATAAACCTTGAAAACATGTCATGGGAAGGGAGCCAAATATAAAGATCATGTATTATATGATTCCATTTATATAATGTGTCCAGAATAGGTAAATCCACAGAGACAGAAGTAGGTTAGTGGGAATGGGGAGAGGGGGACTAGGGAGTAACTGCTCAATGAGAAGAGTTTTTTTGGCGGGGAGGGGGGTTTTAGAGGTAGATACTGCCAATAGTTGGGCAACAGTGCTAAAAGCCACTGAACTGTGCAATTTTAAATGGTTACAATGGTGGATTATATATCACAAATTTTACCTCCATTTTTAAAAAAGCATTCTAAATCCAGTGAAAGTATTCTTCAAGAATGAAAGTGAAGTAAAGACATTCTCAAATAAACTAAGAGAATTTGTCTGCAGCAGACTCATTCTAAAATAAATGCTAAAAAAAATTCTTCAAATAGAAGGAAAATAATACCTTAAAGAAATTTAGAACATCAGAATGAAGAAAGAGAAAAAGTGGTAAATAGAATAGACTATCCTTCTCTTAAGTTCTTTAAAATATGTCTGACAATTGAAAGCAGAAATTATAACATGGTTCAGTGAATTTCCAGTATATATAGATGTGATACACATGACAACTACAAGATGAAGGGGGAGGGTAAAGGGACCTATATGATGGTAAGGTTTCTACAGGCTACATGAAGAGGTAAAATACTAAATATATATTATAATCTCTGGGGGCTTCCCTGGGGTGGTCCAGTGGTTAAGACTTTATGCTTCCAAGGCAGGGAGTCCAGGTTCAATACCTGGTCAGGGAACTAAGATCCCACATGCCACAGCCAAGAGTCACAGGCTGAAACTGAAAAGATCCTGAGTGTAAGAACTATTCCAATCCCACACAGCCAATATGCGTATACTAAAATGTATATATGTATACATGTGTATGTAGAGAGAGAGTTGGACCCTAAAGAAAGCTGAGCACCAAAGGACTGATGCTTTTGAACTGGTGTTGGAGAAGACTCTTGAGAGTCCCTTGGACTGCAAGGAGATCAAACCAGTCCATCCTAAAGGAAATCAGTCCTGAATATTCACTGGAAGGGCTAATGTTGAAGCTGAAGCTCTAATACTTTGGCCACCTGAAGTGAAGAACTGACTCATTGGAAAAGACCCTGATGCTGGGAAAGATTAAAGACAGGAGAAGGGGATGACAGAGGTTGAGTTAGTTGGATGGCATCACTGACTCAGTGGAGATGAGTTTGAGCAAGTGCCGGGAGTTGGTGATGGGAAGGGAAGCCTGGAGTGCTGCAGTCTGTGGGGTCACAAAGAGTCGGGCACAACTGAGTGACTGAATGGAATTGAACTGATATATATAATAATCCTTGGAGTAACTACTGAAAAAATTCATTTAAAACTATACTAGAGATATAGTTAAAAGCTCAACAGATAAAATAGAATACAAAATACTAAACATGTAGACTTAGTTTTAAACATATCATATATATATATATGAAATAAAAGTGGTCTGAAAGACAGGGACTGTCAGATTTGATTTAAAATCAAACAACAAGACCCGACTATTCGCTGTCTATGATTTTGTAATATAAGTAGGTTAAAAGTAAAAGAATGGGAACAATACCATGCAAACACTAATCAAAAGAAAGCTGAAGTGGCTGCATTAATATTAGACATAAGACACTGCATAGCAAGGATAATTTCCAAGAATAAAGAGGAGCAATACACAATAGTTAAAGAGTCAATTCTCCAAGAAGACGTGGTAATTTTAAATATGTTTGCACTTAGCAAAAGAGCTTCAAAATACACACAACAGATGCTGATAGAACTGAGTTAGACAAATCCATAATTACAGTTAGAGATTTCCATATTCTTCTCTCGGTAATTGATAAACAAGCCAATAGGAAATCAGCAAATATATCAAAGAACTAGTCCTTCTACCAGCTGATCTGATTGATATTTACAGAATACTCCACCCAACAAGATCAGAATATACATTCTTCTCAAATGTACATATACATTTCACTATGACAGTTTATATCCGAGTCATAAAACAAACCGTAATAAATATAATAGACTTGAAACCATACAAAGTATGTTCTCTGACCATAATGGAATTAAACAAGCAATCAATAACAGAAAGATAGCTGGAAAACCTCCAAACACTTGGGAATTAAACAACGTAATAATCCATGGGTCAAAGAGGATGTCTTGAGGGAACATCAAGTATTTTGATGGGACTTCCTTGGTGGTCCAATGGTTCAGAATCCACCTTGCAATGCAGGGGATGTGAGTTCGATCCCTGGTCGAGGAACTAAGATCCCACATGCCACAGAGCAACTATGCTCAAGCACTGCAAGTACTGAGCCCAGGCACTTTGGAGCCCACACACAACTAGAGAGTCTCTGCGCCACAACAAAAGATTTCACCAATGAAGATGCTGTGTGCCTCAGCTAAGGCCTGATGCAGCCAAATAAATAATATATAATTTTTTAAAAAACTTCTGTTTAAAAAAATATTGACCTGAATGAAAATACCACATGTTAGAGTTGGTGGGATGCAACTAAAGCCATGCTCAGAGGGAAATGTATGCCGTTAAATGCCTACATTTGACATAAAGAAAGATCTCAAGGCACTAGTCTAAGCTCCCACATTGAGAAAAGGGCTTCCCTTGTGGCTCAGCTGATAAAGAATCTGGCTACAATGCAGGAGACCTGGGTTCAGTCTCTGGGTTGGGAAGATCCCCTGGAGAAGGGAAAGGCTACTCACTCCAGTATTCTGGCCTGGAGAATTCCATGGACTACAGTCCATGGTGTCACAAAGAATCAGACACAACTGAGCAAAATTTCATATTAAGAAAAACTAGAGTAAAGTAAGCTCAAAACAATAAGAAAGAAGGACAGAACAAAGATGAAAAAGAAACCAATGAAATTAAAAGCAAATACAATGGAGAACATCCATAATAAAACTAAAAGCTGATTCTTTGAAAATTTCAATAAAAATGGATGCATCCCTAGTTAGAGTAATGAAAAAGGGGGAGTGAAACAGGAGAGAGGACACAGATTATGGTCCTCCCTCATTATCTCGAAGGGATTTGTTTCAAGACCCACCTTGGATACCAAAGTCTGCAGAAAGTCTGCAGATTCTCAAGTCCCTTATATAAAATGGCAAAGTATAGAAAGCTGTCTGGATCCATGGGGTCTCATCCACCCATAGAAAGGAAAGATCATACTAGCTTCCAGAGTGAAAGAGAGGATCCCCCAATAGACTCCACAGACATTAAAAGAATAATAAGAGAGTACTAGGAACAAGGAACAACTCTACACAAATAAATTTGACAACTTAGATAGAATGAACCAATCCCTTGACAGCTACAAATTAACAAAGCTTCCCAAGGAAGAGGTGAAAGTGAAAGTGAAGTCGCTCAGCCGTGTCTGACTCTTTGCGACCCATGGACTGTAGCCTACCAGGCTTCTCCGTCCATGGAATTTTCCAGGCAAGAGTACTGGAGTAGGTTGCCATTTCCTTCTCCAGGGGATCTTCCCAACCCAGGGATCGAACCCAGGTCTCCTGCAATGCAAGCAGAAGCTTTACCTTCTGAGCCACCAGGGAGATGACCCAAACAGTTCCTATCCTTTAAAGACATCAAATTCATAGTTTAAAGTAGTCTCATAGTGTCTTTCAATTTCATTGATTTTTTTTAACATGTGTTAAAAAACTCAGAACTGCAAAACTCCCTCTGCTCGAAAAAAGTCAGTTTTACTCTGATTTTAAAAATCAATTAAGAAAAAAACCAAATGAACAGATATTCAAGTAGACATAAGTAGGAAAGTCACACAAGAAACAAACAAAATCTATAAAGCTCTTCAACTTCCCTACCAGTCAGAGGATGCAATTCAAATTCAATAAGAAGTCATTTGGTACCCAGAGGTTGATCAGAGCAAGTACTGGGAAGCTGCAGAACCACAAGGCTGTCACTTACTGCTGGCCAATCCCTCTGGAGAGGCATTTCACAAGAGGAAGCTAAAAATGGTCCTGCCCTTTCCCCAAGCAATGTCCCTTCTAAAATTCTCTAAGGAGTGCAAAGAAGGACATGCCAAGAAAGTTCATTTCAGCGTTGTCTGCAATAATACTTTATGCAAAATATTTTAAGCCAGAGATTTATACATGGTGTATTATTCATACAATGTAACACTATACCATATTCTTAAATACTATTGATTTTATGCAGTTTTAAGTAAATGAACTTTTAGCTATGTGAACTCGAACATAGATAAAATCTCTTAGATAGAATGTCCAATGCAAAAGCAAATTGTAAAAATGACAAATGACACTCTATATAAAGTTTGAAAATATGCAAAACAATGTTATATATTGTTGATGGATACATAAAAATGCTTTAAAGGTATAAAAACATGTCTCTAGAAAATTGTACAGATGAACCGAGTTCCAGGGCAGGAATAGAGATGCAGAATGGAGAAAGGACCTGGACATGTGGGGAAGGATAAGTTGGGAGACTGGGATTAACAGATATACTCAATCACATGTAAAATAGATAGCTAGTGGAACTTGCTAAACAGCACAGGGAACTCAACTCAGTGCTCTGTGATGACCTAGAGGGGTAGGTTGGGAGGGAGGTCCAAGAGGGAGGGGATATATGTACACATTTAGCTGAATCACTTCGTTGTACAGCAGAAACTAGCACAACATTGTAAAGCAATTATATTCCAATTTTAAAAAAAAGAGAGAAAAAAATCATGCCTGGAAACATAAACACAAATTCAGGACAGGCACCACCTCAGGGGCCAGAAAGGAATGTACTCAGCATAGCATACACAAAAGGGCTTCTACTGGACCTAAAATTTCTTTTCTCTTTTTTTAAGAAAACTATGCAAGCAAGGCCAAAGACTGAAATTCGGTGGAGGCGGAAGATGGATTTATGAGACTTCGTTATGTTATTCTTTGTATTTTTTTTTTTAGATAAGGGATATTGGAAGTGTTTCGTAATGAAATGGAAAATTACCTTTGCACACAATAATGAGCCTAGTGGTTAGCGTCCTTAGCCACGAGCAATGTGGTCTGGCTTCCCAGGCTCTGATCCTACTTGGTCTGCTCTCTGGCTGTGGGACTCAGGAAACGTTACTTAACTTCTCTGAGCCTCAGTCTCCTCATCCATAAAATAGGGATAATATTAGGACTTTCCTTACAGTATTTTTGTGGGGGTTACAAGCGATGAAATGTAAGCCGCTTCATGTAATTCTGGACACAGAGCAAATATAATTTTTGTTAGTGAGGCAGGAGATAGATGGGCCCCCAGGCTGAAGGGTTTCTCCCCTGTGGACAGAAGCTGCGTAGCAGCAAAAGCTCCATAAAAGCAGGATGATGGAGGAGGCTGGGCCCAGCTCAGAAAAGAGACAAAAGACCACATATTCCTCATTCTCGAAGTCAAGCAGACCTCCCCGACTACGCATGTACAGAAAGGCTCCTTGGCGGCCCCTGCGTAATAAGTGATGCCAGCTACCCATAAGCCTCTTCACTAGAACCCATTTTGGCTAAGAAATGCGCACGCACATATGGGAGGACCCTGAAAGATACCAAATACGGGCTGAGACCCAGGCAAAGCCAGATGAACCGTCAAAGAAAAACCCAGGACGAATGCCCCGTAAACGTGAGTCAAACTGCGAGGGCGCGACTCTCTGAGCCCACCCCCTGTCGATCCACACGTACTGAACTCTTTTTCTTCCTAATAAATACTTTACTTGTTTCACTACTGTTCATCTTTCCAGGAATTGTTTTCTGCACAGCGGAAGGACTGGGACCTTGCCATTGACCACTGGTAAGTGGCTAGGATTAGCTCCCAGCACCAAGACCCGGCCTCAGTCTCTGGCTGAGAAGTCCCACTTCAAGCCGTTGCAGGCCGAGGCCACCTGAGATCATTGGTTCTTTTTAATGATTATTCCTCAACCTTTGCACCTCAACTATCACCTCTGTGAAACCTTCCCCACCCAACACTGCTTCCATGTCAAATCCATCTATCAACCCTGGACCCAGGAGAACTGGGCATTCCATTCTGACTGTTCACCTTGCTTATCTGTGTAGCTTAACTGTTTGTTTGTCTGTCTACCTGACTACGCTATTTTCTCATTTACCATTTTATCTCAGCGTCTGGCAACGGTAGGAATGTGAGAATTGTGATGAATGCCTAAAAGAACAAACAAACCACTGACTATCCTTCCTGTCTCTAAATAAATCCACTTGTGTTTTCTCTCCCTATTCCCTCCTCTTCCCCAAGAGCCTGAGACCCCTGAGAGCAACTTATGCTAAGTCACTTTAGTTCTGTCTGACTCCTTGGCAACCCCATGGTCTGTAGCCCACCAGCTCCTCTGTCCATGGGATTCTCCAGGCAAGAGTACTGGAGTGGGTTGCCATTTCCTACTCCAAGGAATCTTCCTGACCCAGGGATCAAACCCGTGTCTCTTACATCTCCTGCCTTGGCAGGCCAGTTCTTTACCGCTAGGCCACGTGGGAAGTCTGGAGATCAATTTAAATCCCTCTAATCACAGGAGAAATACTTAACAGTCAGTGCTCTGAACATACACTCTTTTTGGATCAGAGAAGACAAGCTTAAAACAGAAAGAGTCTCTGATGGTGAAATTTCAGACCCTAAGGGTTGCACTACACACACACACACACACACACACACACACACACACATATCTCTGCTCCGAGAGGGACTGTCTCAACCAGTGAGACATGTTGAAAAATAACGAGGGAACGGAACTCTCAGGAAAAGAGTTGTGAATGTTCTCTTGAAAAATCGTGATGAATCACATTAAAACACACACACACACAAATCATATTCTTTGTGAATAAAAGAATGTTTCTCATTTACTGGCAAAAGCAGGCTAGTTAAGCCTTCTAGTGAATTCTTTATTAAAGACTGAAGTAAGGAATTCTTTTGTTAAGTAAATATTCAGGCTCTTCCTTGCCAGCAAGCTTTTGAAACCCTTGCTGTAATTATGCTGATGTTTTCTGTGTTTATATGTTAAATGCCTAGGGTTTAATTGTTAATGGGTAAATAAGAGAAGCCGCAGGTCCCTGCCAAAAGAGGCCAGATCACTGGGGCCGGGAGGACAATGGCTCGGCGGGACTCCCCTGGACGGGCTGGAGGGCAGTTAGGACAGAGCGTTGGCCCCAGCTTTGCCCTGCATGGACACAGCTCCCCTGGGCCGGGGGTGACACGCACCTGCGGGGAGAACAAAGGTGACGGTCAAGTCCTGGCCCTGGTCCTGAATTCTAGCCTGAGCTTCCTTGCTCCTCATCACCCCCATCCAGGTCAAGAATTCCTATTTCCCCAAGAAACCAACCAGAGCATATGATGCTGTTCCAGCAACCATCAAACAGGCGGAGAGCTGGGTCCAGTGCAGGCGGTACCGAGGCAGGAGGCCTGAGCTGGAGACCCACACCCGCCACTCACCAGCCATGTTTGCGGTTTCATCTCTGTACAGGGTCCTCATAGGCCTGATAGGGCTTCCCTGGGGCTCAGTCAGTAAAAAGAGTCTGCCTGCAATGCAGGAGACCATCTGCAGGGCACGAGACCTGGGTTTGATCTCTGGGTCAGGAAGATCCCATGGAGAAGGGAATGGCAACCCACTCCTGGGAAATCTCACAGACAGAGGAGCCTGGTAGGCTCCATGGGGTCAGAAAGGACTTAGCTACTAAGCTACTACTACTACATCAGCATGATGGGGATGAGGGTACCTACCTCCTAAGGGTTTCATGACAACTAAATAAGTGAATATTGTAGAAACATGCTTAGAACCATGTCTGGCACAAAGTAAGTGTATTCAAGTTAAAGATCTAGCTGAGAGTTAAATAAACATTGTGTTAAGTTTCCAGGTATCGAATTTATCTGGAACAGAGGCACAAGTCACACCCTCTGCGTGGATCTTACGGACCGTTTGCTGAGTACAGTGAATTGCCATACATATTTCATGGGTCCTCCTTCACATCAATGCATATTTAATTATAGTGTAGCCTTTCTCGTCTCTGCCAGCATCCTCCGGAAGATTACACACAGAGGATGGCAATTAGTGAGAAAACTTCCATAGATCCTTGTTGAAAGCCCAACAAGGCTTGTTCGGATCAACTCTTGTCTTATCTTTCCCTTAAATTCCTCCCCTTTAGGGATGGAGGTCCTGCCGGGAGCAGGCTGAGAATGCTTAGCCTGCTAGGGTATCTCCAAGATCATCTTAGCTATTCTAGGCAAAGTAACCTTAAATCCCAAGTCAGAAGGTCCACTGGAAGGAAGGAGTTAACTGGAAATCTCTCTAAGAATGTTTGTTGAGAATGCTTTCCAGGGCTGGTGTGGAGAGGAGAGGGCGGTGATTCCAGAGGGTACAGGCTCAGCTAAGGCTAGGTAGTCCCCTGCAGAATCCAGACCTTCAGGTGGGTTGGATGCAGTCAGAGATAAGATTCTTAAACAAGCAGAAGCGGGGAAAAGTTCTCTGGGATTACTGTTGCTGTTGTTCAGTTGCTCACTTGTGTCTGACTCTCAGTGACCCATGAACTGCAGCATGTCAGGCTTCCCTATCCATCACCAGCTCCTGGCGCTTGCTCAAACTCATGTCCATAGAGTCAGTGATGCCATCCAGCCATCTCATCCTCTGTCGTCCCCTTCTCCTCCTGCCTTCAATCTTTCCCAGCATCAGAGTCTTTACCAATGAGTCGGCTCTTCGCATCAGGTGGCCAAATATTGGAACTTCAGCATGAGTCCTTCTAGTGAATGTTCAAGATTGATTCCCTTTAAGATTAATTGGTTGGATCTCCTTGCAACCCAAGGGACTCTCAAGAGTCTTCTCCAACACCACAGCTCAGGGCTTATTAGGCTCTTAAAATTTCAGAGTTGAAAAAGGGCATCTCAACCCTCAGCTATCAGCAAGGCACCAAGAGCTGAGTCTCCATGTTTCCAGGCACAGAGGGCCCCCTAGTTCTCCTATCACTGGGCCAGCGCCTGCTTGGGTGTGAACTCCCTCGGAGCATAGACTCCACCTGCTCTCTCTCCTGGAGAGAGGAATTCATCAAAGCATTGTCAAATAATCTCCCTAGCTCCCCACAACCACATCTTTGAGGGTAGATGTATGTGCTAAGTTGCTTCAGTCATGTCCAACTCTGTAACCCTATGGACCATAGCTCCTCTGTCCATGGGGTTCTCCAGGCATGAATACTGGAGTGGGTTGCCATTTCCTCTTCCAAGGGAATCTTCTCGACCCAAGGATCGAACCCGTGTCTCTTACACCTCCTGCACTGGCATGGAGAGCTGCTATTAAGGCATTTGACAGCCAAGGAAGCAGATGCTCATGGCGGCTAATAACACACCCAGAACCACGTGGCTACTTCACCTGACATGATAAACCCACTCTCAGTTTTCGAGAGAGCCCCAAGGGGATGTCGACTACAAATGGCACTTGCTGTGGGCACTTGCCATCCACCTGTATAAGGATTAGATCAGGTGCTGCTGCAGCTGCTGACCTTCACCACCCCAGAAGGAGTTCAGGGTGGAGACCAGGAATGAGGCACTCTGGCTCAGGGTAAAACTGGTAGGACCAGTCTTCAGATAGTTGGATATTCTCAGGAGCTGGCTTTATGAGCCCAGTTCTTGTATCTCCTCCTATCTGGAAAAGCACTAAAATCCTTCATGATGATGACTGTTTCTCATGACCAGCAGAAGCTTCATGAGTCCAGGAGTACACTTTTGGAAAAATATGTGCTTGATTGCATGTATTTCCCCCTTCACCAAAATCACATTATATACTGACTTTTCCCTGCCTCTCTGGAGCAGTGTCTCAGAGCTATCTGAGCTGCCGTCTCCTGGGCTGCAGTCCTCATTTTGCCCCAAGTAAAACTTAACTCACAACTCTCAAGTTGTGCATTTTGTGTGTGTGTGTGTGTGTGTGTGTGTGTGTGAACAGGGAGGAGGAAAAGCAAGGACTCTACTGTTTGTGTGAGCACAAGGGCCTGATCCCCTCTTCCCCATTAGAACCGCAGCTGGGGCCCACATCAGGGGAAGGCAGGTCAGCGAGGACCCCTCACAAACCTCAGAGCGCAGCGAGCCCCTCCTTCCTTGGCACCTTCAGGAGTGGCTGGTCCTGCTCGATGCCCAGCAATGGGCTCTCCAGACACCCCTTTACTCCTCCTGCCTGGGATACTGGGAAGAAAGGTGCTCCCAGAGATACTGGGTATCACGCTCCACAGGTGCCAGGACTTCTACCTCATGACAGCTCAGTGGAGACCCCCCCACGCCAAGACCCTGGGAGGAAGTCAGGAAGAGGTACCCAGCCAGATAGGAGGTGAATTCCTGTGGGGAAAGAAGTGCTCACAGTCTAGAGATGTATTCAAAGAGCCTTGGACTTGGAGAGGGCCCTGGAGATGGCGGAGTCCAGCCCCAGAAACTGCTTGAGGAGCGTTGGAGCAAGGGACTGAAGCCAAGGAAGGGAGGATGGGAAGGAGAGGGTGGGAAAGGGAGCGGAAAGACAAAGAACAGGCGGTTCAGAAGAGCTGAGAGCGTAAATCGTTTGCAGACGCCCGTGTAACGCACAACCGAGGTTCAGTGGGGGTGGGCCCATCGCTGTGGGCTCAGGCACGTCACACTGAGTGTGAGCTTGCGCGTGTGAGCAACCCCATGAGTCATCTCGTGTGTGTAATGGTCCTGGCAGTTCGTGAATCACAGAGCGTGTGTCAGAGCTGTGTGTGTGTGTGTGTGTGTGTTTCAGTGCACAAGGCCATGATGCCCAGAGTGACGTGGGAGAAGGACGAACGCCAGCCCTCCCGGGGCGAGCTGTGTTTAAAGGGCACCACGCTTCATTCACACCATGCATCACGCTCCACGTTTCTGAACTGGGTCCAGAGAACGCCATCTGTCCCCCTTCCTGCTGAAACCTCCCCCGTCCCCTGGCGTGGAGCAACAGTGTGAAATTCTTTGGGCTTGAGGGGCTGTTTTCAGAGTCAGAGATGGCCAGGATCCTAGAATCCCAAATTTCCACCCCTCCGTTTTAAAGAGAGAGGAACCTCGGCAGGGAAAGGCCAGTCCCAGAGTCACGGGGAGAGCTTACAGCACAGCCACGTGCAGCCACGGGTCCCCTGGCCTCCCCACCACCCTGCTGTGCTCGGTCCACCCGGACAGAGTGGGTCTTTTTCCCCTTTCGGCTCAAGGATGTAATGAGATCACTTCTTTTTACTGAAATGCACCAGACCCTCCCATGGAGTGAAGCACTGATGTTGCATCTTAGAGGCTGGATGACCTCACGGGCAAAGCTGGGGCGTCTCTGGCCAGATGGCTTCAACTGAGCGTCATTCTACCTCTTCTCCCAGAGCCTCCCTCTCACCGCACCCAGGTCAGGAGGAACCCTTGGGGAGACCGCTCTTGGGTCTCCATCTGTAATTGGCGGGGCCCTTTGGCAGACAACACTATGATTCAGAAGCTGCTTATGAGCCATCTACGAATGCCTCACCCGGGACTCCTGGCTCTGTCTACTTTCACCCTCCTGCTCCATTTCACCAGCTCCAGAAAAAATGAAAAGACAAGTACAGCAGCGGGTTTATTTTGGCAGTTCTGAGGAAGGGTTTACAGGTAAAGGGCCTGAACCTATTAACTATTAGGATGAGGTGTGGGATTATCTATGAGTTTCAATTATCCATTCCATTCATTCTTCCCCAGTGGCTCAGAGCTGACTTGAACTTCAAAGGGAGCGCTCCAGCCCCCTGGATTTATTGTTCTTATTTCATATTAATTAAGTACTTACTACACACCCAGCACGGCTGAGGCCATTCAGGAGGCACCGACTCAGCTCAGCATCCCTGGAGAGCAGAGATTGATTATCTCATCTACCGGGACTTCAAAGCCCTTTCCTCCACAGCATCTTGTCACTGACTGTGGGGGCGGCTGGGATGCTGAAGGCACAGCAGGGCAGAGGGAATAAAAGGAGCAGAGAGGTCGAGACTCTAGGGCAGGCGTGGAGTGAGGTGGATCTTGTATCTGAGTCTAGGTTCCACAGTCACAGGAAAGTGTCTTCCAAACATGCTCTGCTAAATGCACGCACTCAGGAAGGAAGTGAAGATACCTTCTCGTGTGGGGGACAGACGGACGGACCCAGAAGACCTTAACAGAGGCAGTGTCCCTCATACACATGGCACATGGGCCAAAGGAGCATAACCACTTGTTTCTTTAAATATAAGGAAGGTATTTAAATATTCAGGAAGGTATTTCTTTCAGCAGCATACATAATAGCAAAAAGCTGTGAATAACCCGAAAAGTCCGTTAAACATCAATGATCAATTAATCAATTAATCATGGTACATCTATACAATGAAAAACAACACAGCTGCAAAGAAGAATGAGTTATATCTACGTATGTTAACTTGGAGAGATCTAGTTATTAAGTTTTTTAAAAAAAGCAAGTTTACAGAAGATGACTTATCTGTATGAAAACATTTTAAAGGGTAGCCTATAAAGAGACACATATGGGGCTTCCCTGTTGACTCAGTTGTAAAGAATCTGCCTGCCGATGCAGGAGATATGGGTTCAATTCCTGATCCAGGGAGATCCCACGTGCCACGGAGCAACTAAGCCCATGCACACAGCTTCTGAGCCGTGTGCCCTAGAGCCTGTGCTCTGCAAAAAGTGAAGCCGCTGCCGTGAGAAGCCCGACGACCACAACCAGAGAGGAGCCCCTGCTCCCCACAGCTAAAGAAAAGCCCACGCAGCTACGAAGACCCAGCACAGCCAAAAATATAAATACATAAATAAGATTATATAAAGAATGTCAGATGACTACGAGAGCTTGAGAAAAATGAGAAATCTTTTAAAGTGTTTAATAGAGAAAGAGATACATATGTTTATGAATGCTCGTATATGTTAAAAAATGTAGGGAAAATCTGGGAACGATGCATATGAAAAATGTGGAAAGATACTCATGAATGTGGTTACACTGTTTACTTCAGAGGGTGGAGTTGGAATGGACAAGAAAATCCATTTTTCTATACCGGACTCTATTGTTTGACTTTAGGTATGAGCTAGTTTTATAACTTCAATAAAGAAGAACGAAATGTATTGTGAAACTAAAGAGAATAAAAATAGGCTTGTCAATGCTTCCCGGCTGCCCTCGACCCCAAAGCTTGCCCCCAAGTGAAATGCCTCGCCAGTTATGACATTTGGAGAGCTGGCAGCGTCGCTTGAGAAAACATGGCCCATTTGGCCTCTGCTGCAGCGTCATGGAACAAACAGAAACTTCAGCTGTCAGCTCCAAAGAAAAATACTGATTTGCATAAACATATGTGACCCAAAATTACTCCGTAACTTTGAGATATCTCACTCTATAAACAAATAACATTAATTAAAAGGAGCGCAAGTTTCTGGCAACTGTACCCTACCTCCTTTATTTTTTTTAATTCATTTTTAATTGGAGGATAATTGCTTTACAGTGTTGTGTGGGTTTCTGCCATACATCAACAGGAATCAGCCACAGGTATACATACGTCTTTTCCCTCTTGAACCTCCTTCCCACCCTCCTCCCCTACATGATTGATCCTTTGAAAACTGGAACACATCACAGATCCTTAAATCCCATCCTGAGTCAGGAGGAGGGAGGGGGCAGGGAAAGAGGCCTTGCTGTACTGCCAGGCCCGGGGCTGGGCACTGGGCCTATGCCATCCCACAGGACCCTGTGATCATTCAGCAAGTTTGGAGGAAAGCATACATACACACACGCGCGCGCACACACACACACACACACACAAGCATGCACTAGAAACTACAGAATAAGGTGCAAAGGAAGCGCCTAAGACTCAAGGAGGCAGTATGCCCATGGCCTTAGAGTGGGTACCTGGCAGACTATCCATCAGGGCAGGAGAATAGGGATGCTGGGGTCCCTTGGACACCTTGGCGAGGAGACTGGCTAGTTTAACTCTGCCTGGGTCTACTTCATCCCCACTGAGGGTCTGAAGCTCTGGAGGACGGAGCCTCTGCAAGAAAGGAAGCTGCTATTACTAGTACTGAAATCTAACTCAAACCAGCTTTGGCAAGACACTGAGTTATTTGACTCTTAGAACTAAAAATGTCCATAAGTAGATGGCTCCATGGGCTCAGGACTCAACTAAAATCAGTTACGTTTCATTCTGTCTCTGTATTTTTCAGCTCTGCTTTCTTCTGTGCTGTCTTCATTTTTCAGGCAAGCTCTTTGACTGTTGTAGCGAAGATGGCCTCAGAAATTCCATGTATTACTTGGTTTCTTGCAACTACCCATTCCAATGAAAAGCAAGCATTTGTGCAAAAAAAAAAACAAAAGAGGTGAGGACTTCCCTGGTGGTCAGGTGGTTGAGACTCCACTATAGAAGGTGTGGGTTCAATTCCTGTTCAGTGAACTAGGATTCTGCATACCACGCAAAAAAAAAAAAAAAAAGCAAGCATTTGTTTCCCAATCGTTTCAGCACAAGTGCCAAGGATGGCTCTCACGAGGACAGCTGGGGTCATGTGCCCATTTCTCAATTAATTACCGTTTCCCAGCCTTCTCCAGATCACGTGGATTAGGAATGAGGGCGTGGTCTCCCTCTCCAAAACTGGAAGAAGAGTAGCAGTGGAAGAAGGGAAGGATGTTGGGCAAGCAGACCACAGATGTTTATCACAGCGTCTCAGGGAACCTGCCAGGAAAATGTAAACTGAGAAACTGGGAGCTGTTGGTTTTTTATACCTGTCATCTCTTGGCAACCATAAAGCTCTTGGAAATTGCTGAGGTTCTGAAGACACTAAGGATCCGGGTCTGCCACGATTTGCCCTCCACTCTTGGAGACCCAATCCCTACTCTTCCCTGCTTTGAATCTGGTATAACCCCTTTACTTAGTGGGAGGATGAGGGTGGACACAGAGGCACAGGCTGCCAGGGGCACCTGTATCCTGGCATCAGTGGGGAGGGGCAGGCAGGGAGTATGAGCAAGTGGGGATCTGGGCAGATGTGTGTGGTCTCAGGTGGGACTGCCTCGTGCTAGGGTGCAGGAAGGCTCTCTGCTGGGCACAGCCAGGATAGGGCTGCCTTGCGTACTTATTCGAGCTGGGCCATAATATACTAAATTCAACCAAATTTTCCTTGAGGAAGGGGCACCCTCATCTGCTCAGAGAAGCTATATGGGCAAGCAGAAGCCCTGCTAATCAAAGACCCAGACAGAACCCACTCCGTTGTCAGCTATGTGCTTTGGGGGTGAAAATATAATCATGGAAGTGACGGTGCTTTTTGCAAAGTCATAAATATCAGAGATCATTCTCAATCACTCTCCAATTCTCCAGCCAGTGGAGTACGGGACGTTACCTAATCTACTCCTGGGTTCTGGGCATATGAGAGCACCAGCCACTGGGAGCTACTGACGCCTGTGGTTCCCTTAAAATCACCACACCCACAGCAACCTCTCATCTTTCCATTTCTATTACATGTAGGACTATATCAGGTATTTAGAAGTTAGGGCATTTCACAAGGTTAATAACCTTTGTTTAAGTGGATGTAGTGAATGTGTTGGGAGGTCTGTGTGGGGACAGGGAATGAATAGGTCCATTCTCAGTCAGATTTTAAACTCCTAGAGAATGCACATTTGTCCTTCTTTGTGTCTCTCACATCAATTACTTTTCTCCCTTGGTTACTGTGTTAAGGGTTAAACAAATGAAAATGCTTCTATAGAGATGAAATTAAATAACTTATAGATGATGCCTAAACAGTATTTGGTCCATAGAGGATGCTTATATTTCTTTCCCCTTACTCGTCTTCTCTCTGACCCTCCTCTTACTTCAGATGCTGAAAGAATAAGAACATTCATTTAATAATATTAATTGGAAAGGAGGGATAAATTGGGAGATTGGGATTGACATACACACTCTGCTATATATAAAATAGGGAACTAGTGAGGACCCACTGAATAGCACAGAGGACTCTACTCAAGACTCTGTACTGAATGTGTGGGAAATGAATCTTTAAAAGAGTGGATATATGTACACGTATAACTGACTCACTTTTGTAACGCATCATTGTAAATCAACTATACTCCATTGAAATCTAATTTTAAAAAACAATATTAATATGAGGCCACTTGTTAAGAGCTGGGCATTACGCTGTGTACTGGAGCTACAATGATACAGAAGAAATAATTTGTTTTCTTCTCAAGTTCTGTGGGCTATCTGGCCTGAAAAATACCCTTGATTGTAATCTTTCCGTATTATATGGAGTTGTAAACAAGATGCTCTTGGATAGAGGACAGTGGAAGGATAGTTTGATAGTTTTAATGATTTTCTGGGGTTGGAAGGAGAGCAGGAGAATGCCAGTTTGGAAGGTGATGTTTGAATGGGGTCTTGAAGGATGAATAGGAGTTCACAAAGCCAAAAAGAGGCAAGAGTGTTACAAGCGGAGGAAAGAGAATAAGCGAGGCTAGTTTCAAGACTAAAAGTTAGCTTGACAATAATCACCTTCTTGAACAGAACTATGATCCATTGCAATTGCCGGGGAAAGGGCCCCAAATCAAAGGCTATTGGTGGGAAGACAGAAAAACACTTTAGAGCTGGGCTCCATCAATCATCTCACGCTTACAGCTCTTCAGGCCCTGGTACTAGCTTTTACATACTTTTAGTTTGAGGATGTTCAGAGCTCTTTAAATGATGCAAGTTATTCTTCTCCATTATCTAGAAAGGAACTGTTTTTGAAGCCGAGACCAAAGACTGAATTTATTTTAAACTCAGGAATTTCCTCGAGGCCTGGAATTTGGTGTCTGGGTTCCAGATTTGGGGGTAACTGTTGGGCTCCCTTCTCAGACTCTGCCTCCCATGTGTGTCTCCTGCCTCCCCCGCCCCTACCCGTACCATCTGTTCAGCAGGGCACAGCTTTCCAAAGCCCTGGGTCAGCCCTTGCCTGGTAACTCTACCTGGGGAGAGAGGCTGCTCTGATGACCCACCAGATCAAAGATAAAGCCCAGAGTGTTTACAGCATCAGCTTTCACTCCCTGGAGAGAAGGACTGTATCTTTCTAAATAGCTGCAAAACCCAACTGTGGCTTTTTGAATGACTGGCCCTGTTGACACCTCCAGGCCCAGGCTCCCAGCTGCTGCCCTGGCCCAGCCCAGGGAGGGAGGGAGACTGCTGACAGGACACCCATCAAGAGAACAAATCTATCAGCCCCATCTTCGCTGAGTACCAGCCTCGCCCTCACACCTGCCAAGCGGCGCCTCCTCTTTCTTGGTAAACGTCTTTGTCCCTTAGTTGGGCCATGTGGGAGACTCGGGGCTTGTGGTTAATTAGCAGCTAGGTCTGTGTCCAGAACCTGAGATCTAGAATCCATAGATCTGGGCCGATACTCTTCTTCCAACTGTGGCCCATTGTGTGCCGGAGCCTTGGATAATTATGCCTCTCAAAGCTGTTTACTCATTTACAAGGAGGCCAACACAGAGCAGAAGAGGCAGACTGGGGTGGATGAAGGCCAGGGCTCAGCTCCCGCTTGTCACCCTGCCCAGCTTTGCATATAGCCTGCCATTTCCCAGTTAGGGGACCCTTTGGTGCCTCGGTGTTCCTCATATGTGAAATGGAACTGTCAACATTCCTCCTTCACAGGGTCACTAGGAGGATTAAGGAGGATTAAATGAGAGATACCAAGGGAACATTTCATGCAAAGATGGGCTCGATAAAGGACAGAAATGGTATGGACCTAACAGAAGCAGAAAGTATTAAGAAGAGGAGGCAGAATACACGGAAGAACTGTACAAAAAAGATCTTCACGACCCAGATAATCACTCATCTAGAGCCAGACATCCTGGAATGTGAAGTCAAGTGGGCCTTAGAAAGCATCACTATGAACAAAGCTAATGGAGGTGATGGAATTCCAGTTGAGCTGTTTCAAATCCTGAAAGATGATGTTGTGAAAGTNGTAGTTGGAGCATTCTTTGGCATTGCCTTTCTTTGGAATTGGGATGAAAACTGACCTTTTCCAGTCCTGTGGCCACTGCTGAGTTTTCCAGATTTGCTGGCAAATTGAGTGCAGCACTTTCACAGCATCATCTTTCAGGATTTGAAACAGCTCAACGGGAATTCCATCACCTCCACTAGCTTTGTTCGTAGTGATGTTTTCTAAGGCCCACTTGACTTCACATTCCAAGATGTTTGGCTCTAGATTAGTCAACACATCATCATGATTATCTGGGTCATGAAGATCTTTTTTGTACAGTTCTTCTGTGTATTCTTGCCACCTCTTCTTAATATCTTCTGCTTCTGTTAGGTCCAGACCATTTCTGTCCTTTATCGAGCCCATCCTTGCATGGGCTTGATAAAGGACAGAAAAAAAAAAAAACCCTGAAACTTAGTTTTTTTTTTTTAATTGATAAAATGTTATTTTTTAATAACGTAATCTTTTACTGAAAACTCTCAAATAGAACTGAATCAAGCACTCGGCTTCTTTTGCTGAAGAAAGGGCTATAAGAGCTCAATAAATTTTTCTTGTTAGAATTCTCAAATGCAAGGTGGCCAGAATAGATTTCTGAATAGCTAAGAAACATGACAACCTCTTTTCCTCATTAAAGTATAAAAATGTGCTTTAGCTTGCCTGGATTTCATGAAGTTTTGCCTGCAGGTATAGAATTGGTATGTGTTAGGGGCCACAATTTGTTTGAACTTGGATGGTTTTATAGCCCATTTTAATTAATTTTCTTTGTCACATTCCATATATTTCCTTTATAGCATCCAAGAGACTGTGTAGAGATGCCCCAGGGTGGCTAATTTAACACCTGAAATTTCTATGTTTTTTGCTTTTATGTCTTACATCGACTAGTGGGCAATGATGCCATTGAGTGTGGCATAGAAAATTCCCATAGCAGGCATTTGGTTTTGGATAACTGTGCATTAAGAGTTCTTAATAAGGATAGCAATATTTCCTTTGAAGTTCTGGGCAGGACCCTTGTAATTCCCCATGTTGCTTTTATTTAGCCAGAACATATAGCTGCCCTGATGTTTGTACTCAGTTCAAATTTCATTAGCTTGGTGTTTGCATTCACTACTTATGTAATGATGAAGAATTTTTGATTTGAGTAAGGCCGCTGGGAATATATCCATGTGCCATGTGTACATGATTTGATTAGAAATTCTCTGTGTAGTTAGGACTGAGAGGCTGTGAAATGAAGACATAATAGTGTATCTTAGTCTCTGACCAGGGCAATGATACCATGGGCAGATCACACACAGACCTCCAATTCCCTCACCTATAAATAGGGGAGCAATAGTGCTTTCTTGATAGAATTACTATGTGGATTAAATTAAAGAACAGGTAGAACAGTACCAGGTAAACTGTAAAACAATACATTTGTTGTTTTACAGTCAGGAAACAAGCATAACATGAGGCGTTAGAGTCAGACATGAGTCTGAGCTCATTTTCACCCCTTTTTAGCAGCTTAACTTCTATCTGGGCTTCCCAGGTGGCTCACTGGTAAAGAATTCGCTTGCTAGTGCAGGAGACTATGGTTTTTCCAGTAGTCATGTATGGACGAGAGAGTTGGACTATAAAGAAAGCTGAGCAACAAAGAATTAATGCTTTTGAACTGCGGTGCTGGAGAAGACTCCTGAGAGTCCCTTGGATTTCAAAGGAGATCCAGCCAGTCCTTCCTAAAAGAGATCAGTCCTGGGTGTTCATTGGAAGGACTGATGCTGAAGTTGAAACTCCACCACTTTGGCCACCTGATGTAAAGAAAGGACTCATTGGAAAAGACCCTGATGCTGGGAAAGTTTGAAGGCAGGAGGAGAAGGGGATGACAGAGGATGAGATGGTCGGATGGCATCACTGATGCAATGGACATGAGTTTGAGTAAGCTCCAGAGTTGGTGATGGACAGGGGAGACTGGTACGCTGCAGTTCATGAGTCAGAAAGAGTCGGACATGACTGAGCCACTGAACTGAATGCAGGAGACACGGGAGACACGGGATTGTCCTCTGGAGTAGAGAGTAGCAACCTATTCCGTTATTCTTGCTAGGAAAACACCATGGACAGAGAGCCTGGCATGCTACAGTCCATGGAGTTGCAAAGAGTCTGACATGACCAAACAACTAAGTACGCACACATTAACCTCTCTGCCTCAATATGTCATCTGTAAAATGGGAATAATAGAGCCTCTTCTTGTGAGTTATTGTGAGGCATGACTAAAATACACATAAAGTTTTGTTTACTGAGTACCATAGTGGAAGGGGGCTTCCCAGGTGGCGCTGTGGTAAAGAACCTGCTTGCTAATGCAGAAGACTTAAGAGAAGCAAGTTCAGTCCCTGGGTCTAGAAGGTCCCTGGAGGAGGACCTGGCGACAAACTCCAGGAGAATCCCATGGACAGAAAAGCCTGGCGGGCCATAGTTCACAGGGTCACGAACAGCCAGACATGACTGCAGTGACTTAGCATGCAGGAAACCATCTCCGAAAGGTGATTAAATAAAAATTGAACAGACCACCGAGGACCTTCAGATCTGTTCAAGGTGCCTTTTGAAAGAGAATGGGCTTCCCTGGTGGCTCAGATCATAAAGAATCCTCCTGCAGTGTGGGAGACCTGTTCCATCCCTGAGTTGTGAAAATCCCCTGGAGAAGGGAACAGCTATCCATTCCAGTATTCTGGCCTGGAGAATTCCATTGGCAGAGGAGTGTGGCAGGGTACAGTCCCTGGGGTTGCAAAGAGTCAGACATGGCTTAGAGACTTCACTTCACTTTGGAAAAAGAATAATGAATGATTCTCCCTTTTTTTAAAATTGACTTTATACCATATGTTAAGCAGGATAAAAACAAACTCTGAAGGCTAAAATCTTATCTATTAAAATGCAGCTGGGCTTCCCTGGTGGCTCAGTGGTAAAGAATCTGCCTGACAATGCAGAAGACATGGGTTCGATATCCGTTCTGGGAAGATCCCACATGCCGTGGAGCAACTAAGCCCATGAGACACAACTGTTGAGCCTGTGCTTTAGAGCCCGGAGTACAACTGCTGAATCCTACATGCCCGAGAGGCTGTGCTCCTGAACAAGGGGAGGCACGGCAGTGAGAAGCCCGCACTCGGCAGCTAGAGAGTAGCCCCCACTCACAGCCGCTAGAGAAAAGCTCACACGGCAATAGGACCCAGCACAGTAAAAAATAAAGAAATACAATTATTTAAAAAATGCAGCTATAACCTAAATGAGGGTACATATATTAGTCTTGTATTTTTTATTTATTTTTGGGCCCCATCATGCGGCACGTGGGATCTTAGTTTTCCCCAAGCAGGGACTGAACCCGCAGAGCACTTGCCCTGCAATGGAAGCAGAGAGCCTTAACCACTAGATTACTGGGGAAATTAGTCCTGTCTTCTTTTAAAATGCAAAAATGAATATTGGAACATTATGATCAAATCATAAGCTGGGGTGTAACAAGCTTTTTTCTCTCTCTCTCACCTCTGTGTTACCAAGTACCTACTATTTTCCCACCAAACAACTATGAGAGGCACTCAACTTACAGTTATTGAAAGGAGAAATTGGAGAGGGCTCTATCCAACAGTCCAGGGAATTGTACAGCTATCTCTACCACTTCTGTTTCCCAAGCTGACCTCTGTTATCTTTGGTCATTTGTCAGACAGAGAGTTGCAGCGATTTCTCATTTCCACACTCTCATTTCCCCTTGCTCCAACTCTTACTCTCATATACGAGCTTTCACTTGGTCAAACATAAGACTTGCTCTTTTATTCAAAGTTAGCTTTCTCTGATTCAGTGTAATAGTTGTGGGGAACCACAAACAACCCAGCATATCATGGAAATAAAAAATAAAACCACTCAATTTTGTCAGAAAAATAAACTACAAAGCTGAGGCAATCAGTTGTTAGACTTAGGTGTCAATCAATTGCCTACTTTCCAGACAAGATCTGGACCAACCTTAAATATTAGATTATTAGTCCCTATTTTCCATAGCTTTGGCATTTACTACTATGGTTTATTGCGAATATTTCTCCCACTCTCCCATTTTATTGCTTCTTTCTCTGTAATACTTTTTATTTCAAACTTAACATTTTTCGTATGAATTAAGTCACTTATGGGGAGTCATTATTTGTCTTCGTCCTTCGGATGACTGACCTGAAACTAAGTGCCAACGTGGATAGTTAGGGTCACTAAGCCAGTGCTTTTGGTTGGCTCACCGAAATGTTCTTAGAAACAGCTTCCAAATTTCTGAGGCTTTTGCACAATAGAGGCTCATTTCTTGCTCATAAAACACATTGGGGCAGGTGTTTGATGGTGATTTGAGGACCCTGGCTCCTTCCATCTGTGGCTTCATCATCCCCTTGGGTGCCATTATTTTGTCCTGGAACTTTGCATCCAGCTGGCTATAGGAGTACAAGAGAATTCCGAGAAGTAATGTAAGAGCATTTAGGAGCCAGCCCTGGAGGTGAAGAACATCCCTTCCATCCTCTTCCACTAGCTAAGACTCAATTAACCAACCATATATAACAAAAGGGGGAAAGAGACAGGCAGGCAACCCCAAAGCCAGTGGGAAAGTGAAATATACTGATGAACAACCAGCCAACTTCTTCCTTTTATGGTCTTCACCTTAGGAAACAAAATGTCCATTTTACTCATTCCCACACCATAAAATACACACACCGTGTCCTTCAGGGAGCCAACGTAAAGGCCCACTTAGTAATTGCATCCAATTCAGAGTCCAAGATCCACAGGAAATACAGAGTCATTAGTAGCTCCTTGTGATGTAATGATACATGAACTGAAGGGAGATATCATCTACCACTCCCCAACACCCAATATACAATCTTAGAAAAAGAAAGGGGATAACTCAGAGAAATTCCTCATTTAGAAAATGAAAGAGTGACAGAAAACAGCAGACTTTGGAATCTTTTCTGAAATCCACTTGGGTCATCATTATGAAAATCCTCTACCCAGGAGATGTGGAAAACTTACCCATTAGACTAGATTCTGCTCTCCAGAGATGCTCCATTGTCTCTTGCCTTCAGTGGTACCTGGCTCTTCCCTCCAGTGTATACCTATTTTCCGCTTTTTTCCCATGACAAGGGATTGCTCAGAGCATCCTGGCAGGTGCCTTTTGTCTCTGGATTATTAATAATAGCACCTCCTTCTATTCTTCGAAACATCAGGTCAAGCAATAAATTATATGATTATACCCTGCATGGCCATAAATAAAATGGGTATCAGCGGATATCGCCTTCTTGAGGAACATGGGCTAAGTTGCTTGAGTTGTTCATAACTCTTTGCCACCCCATGGACTGTGGCCCACCAGGCTATCTGTCCATAGGATTTTCCAGGCAAAGATACTGGAGTAGGTTGTTATTTCCTTCACCAGGGGCTCTTTCCTACCCAGAGGGATAAACTTGTGCCTCCTGTATTGAAGGTGGATTCTTTAACCACTGAGCCACTGGGGAAGCTTCCTTGACTATAGTGCTTACCAAATTCACTTCTTACCTCTGGCTTTGGAAATTAAAGCTTGTTTTATTGCTTGATCAATCAGATGATTTTTGAAAGAGTAGAGTCTGGATTACCCACTCCAGTGTTCTTGCCTGGAAAATCCCAGGGACAGGGGAATATGGTGGGCTTCCGTCTATGGGGTTGCACAGAGTCAGACATGACTGAAGTGACTTAGCAGCAGCAGCAGCAGCAGAGTCTAGATTGATTTTTTTTTTAATATAATTCCTTCAAAGACTTAAGATGCTTCTCTTCCAAACAAACAATTCTTACTCCAGCAACCTCAACCTAACTTTTTTTCCTAGATGTAAATCCTAAATCCTATTTATTTAATCAAGCTAATGCTGACTATTCTGAAGCTATTTGGAAATTTAAAACAAGGTGGGAAGGGAAGTTAACACTAATAATGTGTTACTTGACATTTGACTTTTTTTAAACCATGAGATCTCGATTCTTGTGAAATTTATGCTCTATTGTATCTATTGTTTCTTCAGTAAGTTGTGTCCGACTCTTTTGCAACCCCATGGACAGCCGCCCACCAGGCTCCTCTGTCCGTGCAATTCTCAAGGATGCTGGAGTGAGTAACTATACCTTCTCCAGGGGATCTTCCTGAGCCAGGGGTCAAATGCACGTCTCCTGCATTTCACGTGGATTCTTTACCACTGAACCACCAGGGAAGCCCACCATTTGGGCTTTAGAAGGAACTGGTTTTTTGGAAAGCTTTAAGGCTCTTGATTGCTAGACTTCCCTAATGTTTTTTCAATCTCTTACTAAAATATCGCTAATTCTCACCTACAAGTGTCTAATTATACTTTAATTGGAAAGCCAATAATGATCAAAACACAGCATCAATATGATTCTATCCAATGACTTACCCGAGAGCTATAGACTCAGTAACCATATTGTCTGCTAGACGTCTTTACGGGCAGTTGTCTGTTCCTTTGCTGAGTGCTGCCTATCAGCTAAATCACTACTGTATATTTCAGGTTTTTGTTATATTGTATCCTAATTAAAAGTATTAATTTCTGTATTAATCAGGATAGACTAACAACCCCAAATTTCCTGTGACTTGACATAAGTTATTTCATTCTCATTTAAAAAAATAGTTCACGCAGTTCTTCACTGAGAATCCTTAAATATGATAACTCAGAGGCACTGAGTGAGTGAGTGAAGTCGCTCAGTCATGTCTGACTCTTTGCGACCCCATGGTCTGTTGCCTACCAGGCTCCTCTGTCCATGGGCTTTTCCAAGCAATAATACTGGAGTGGATTGCTATTTCCTTCCCCAGGGAATCTTCCCAACCCAGGGATTGAACCCGGGTCTCCCTTATTGTAGACAGATGCTTTACCGTCTGAGCCACTAGGGAAGTCCTACTGGGGTTTTCTTGACCTCTAAACATTGCTGTTCTTTGCAACTAGCCTACAGGCAGGAGAAAAGGGAGGGCTGCATGGAAACTTATCATCCATGTTCAAAAGTTATATGTCTCATATTCAATCATATTCAATTGGTAAGAACACATTCACACGACCTTAACTAACTGGAAAGATAGAGAATAAAGAAGCCTCACTCTGAACCTATAGGGAAAAAAAAGATAATTTGATAAACAACAATCAGTCTTTATCAGTAAACATGTAGCTGAACACAGTTTTGTACACTGATCCTTGATAATGAATCTCATAGGTTTTTTTTCTTCCCAAACAATTTCATCTAAAACTTTACACCTCCAATAAGTCTTTCTTCACTAAAAATATTAGCTCTCATCAAACTCCACAGCCCAGAAAGGTAACAATTTAATTATTGAAGTACCTGTCTTTATTTTACTTAAAAATTAATTTGGCTAATTTTTGGTACTGTAAAGCACTATGGCCCTGCAACATGTTTCAAGGAGCCAGGAGCTCTCTAGGTAACAAGTCTAGCTGAAAATGCTCTTGACTCTGCTACCCAATAAGATAAGTTTAAGAAGTACATTTACAAGATGACATATTAACTGCTACTTTATTTTCTTAAATTATGGCTTTTGTTGATTAGATATTTCCATGAAAATATTCACTAAGATACATGAATAAAACTAATTTGAAGCAATATTTTTTTTCTTTAATTAAGTAGGTAGTATATAGTCTGTTAGTTGCTCAGTCATGTCCAACTCTTTCCAACCGATGGACTGTATGTAGCCCACCAGGCTCCCCTGTCCATGGAACTCTCCGGGCAAAATTACTGGAGAGGGTAGCCATTCCCTTCTCCACAGGAATTTCCCAACCCAGGGATTGAGCCCAGGTCCCCTGCAGTGCAGGCAGATTCTTTACTGTCTGAGCCACAGGGGAGTTCCAAGTAGTATATGCTTGTTATTAAGCATTATAAAATATAGAAACAATAAGAAAATGCAAATCACCCTTAACACCTTTTAAACCTTATTTATAAATTATTGAAAAATGATTGGAAATAAAATTTTATGTTATGTTAGCTATTTTAAGTATGAAACAAAAATGTTATGTATTATTTTACTTATTATTACATTGTTAACATATCCTTTGACAGTAAGTGATCTTAGAAGTGAGAATATTTAAAAAAAAAATATTTTGGATGAAGGATCATAGATTCTACAAATACCCTCAGTTTAGATATTTAAGTTGTTTTAATTTTTCTATTCTTATAAATTATGTTACAGCAATCATTCTTTTATAGACAGTATATCTTTCAGTATATCTGGTTATATCTATTATATAAATAGATAGAGTTGTAATATGCTTATTTTTCAATTACTCTTGATTTTAATCCATAATTGTCCAAAACTGCAAATCAATCCCTTTCTGCTTAATTCCGTTATTGTTTTATTTATCACCATGGGTCCTACAAATAATTATACCACTGAATGAAAATCTTATATATGTTTTCTTATTTAATATTTTGATACTTTTCTTAAGCATACTTTTATTCCAGCTTAATATGATGTGAGGTTTTTCTTATAATATTGCATTGGCAGGGAATATTTGATGTTTTGGTAGCAAAGGCTACCAATGAAGTCTCTCAGTCATGTTTGACACTTTACGACCCAATTCTCCAGGCTGGAATACTGGAGTGGATAGCTATTCCTTTCTCCAGGGGATCTTCCCAACCCAGGGATCGAACCCAGGTCTCCTGCATTGCAGGCGGATTCTTTACCAGCTGAGTCAAAAGGGAAGCCCAACAATACTGGAGTGGGTAGCCTATCCTATCTCCAGTGAGTCTTCCTGACCCAGCAACCGAACCAGGCTCTCCTGCATTGCAAGCAGAGTCTTTCCCAGTTGAGCCACAAGGGAAGCAATGAAATCTATAGCCATAACTATTGAGAAGCCTGTGTGTGTATATATGTATACGTGTGTGTGTGTGTGTGCATATATATACAAGTGTAGTAAATGTTATATAAAATATATTTCCATATATACATACTTCAGATGCTTAAAAACTCACAGAACATTTCTAATAGCTATTGTTTAATAGATACAAAGATATGATTTCATTACATACATGGAAACTATTTTATAAATCTAGACATGTTTCTATGTAAATTGTCCATATATATATGGACATATATATATATTATATGTATAAAAAAGAATATATGGATGCTAACATAAATAACATATTGCATGTTTAGGCTTTAATTTTATTTACTCCTATAGTTAGGTAAACACATGCTTATTTCTTAATTCAAGTTAATCTATATGAGCTGAAATTGGAGTTTAAATTTTAAAACTATACAATTTATAGAACTTTAAATTGTTTTATTTGTTGTTGTTTAGTTGCTAGGTTGTTTCCAACTCTTTGCAATCCATGGACTACAGCATGTTAAGCTTCCCTGTCCTTTATTATTTCCCAGAGTTACCTCAAAATCATGTCCATGGAGTCGATGACGCCATCCAACTATTTCATTCTCTGTCTCCCATCCTCCTCCAGCCTCAGTCTTTCCTAACTTCAGGATCTTTTCCTGTGAGTTGTCTTTTTGTATCAAGTGGCCAAATACTGGAGCTTCAGCTTCAGCATGAGCCCTTCCAATAAATAAAAGAGTTGATTTCCTTTAGGATGGGCTGGTTGGATCTTCTTGCAGTCCAAAGAACTCTCAAGAGTCTTCTCAAACACCACAGTTCAAAAGCATCCATTCTTTGATGCTTAGCCTTCTTTATGGTCCATCTCTCACATTTAAATATTAGCTAAATTATTTTAATATTATTTAAATAGTGCATGTATTATTTTAATGTGTGTCAATAATTTAAAGCAATTAATGCAATTATTTTCAATGTGTTTCTTTATGTGGGATTGAATTTTCTAAATTTTGTGCTTCACACATGGTTTGTATTTAATTAATACTAGTTTCATTCCTCCTATAGCACAATTTTAAGGCATCTCATTTAGGTACTTGATTCTAATAGATGAGCAAATATCTTCACAACTACGGATTTAAAATTTCTACATATCATTTTAAGTTTTGGACTAAAAATATTGTATGTTTTGTTTCTGCTTTAATATTTAATTGGTTGCATTATTCATTTTTAATTATATCAATCATACTTTATGACATATGTCAGCAACTATTTGCATTATTATTCTTTATTGTATTGATTTGATTAAATTACTTTTTCTTGGAAAGTAAATTTAAGGGCTATCTCAATGACTAGATTAAAGAACCAAATATTTTAACAAACTTTCAGAAGTGCATTATTTGTCTTTCCAGAACTGATGCTTTATTATAGTTTTTGAAACAACTTGTCACTTTTATATTGATTTGACTCTTTTCAAAATGTTTAATTGCAAAAATTGAGTGAGTGAGTGTTAGTCCGTTAGTTGTACCTGACTCTTTGCAACCCCATGGACTGTAGCCCACGAGGTTCTTCTGTCCATGGAATTCTCCAGGCAAAAATACTGAAGTGGATTGTCATTCCATTCTTCAAGGAATCTTCCTGAAACAGCGATTGAACCCAGGTCTCCTGTATTGCAGGCAAATTCTTTAACGTCTAAGCCACCAAGAAAACCTCAATTGTAAAGAAACACTCCAACTGTATGAAGGTCTTGTTTACCTAGAAAAAAACAACTCAAGAACTTCCAGGGAGGGAAACTTGTAAGGGAGATATCCTTACAACAATTCCTACAATCCATACTAAGAAAAACTTAGTTTCAGAGTCTTAATCTCTACACTGCTAATAATAGCAAATTTCTTTGTGTGAAACTTCCTGGGCATTCTCAGTCATATCTGTGTTAGGCCATCATGTCCAAGTCTTTATGCCCCCATGAACTAACTGCAGGACTCCAGGCTTCCCTGCCCTTCAGTATCTTCCTGAGTTTGTTCAAATTCAAGTTCATTGAGTCAGTGATGCCATCCTACCATTTCATCCTTTGTTGTCCCCGTCTCCTCTTGCCCTCAATTTTTTCCAGGATTGGGATCTTTTCCAATGAGTCAGCTCTTTGTAGCAGGTGATCATTTACTAGAGTGAGTTAAGTCACTCAGTCGTGTCCAACTCTGCGACCCCATGAACTGTAGCCCACCAGGCTCCCCAGTCCATGGAATTTTCCAGGCAACAGTACTGGAGTGAGTTTCCATTTCCTTCTTCAAGGGCTCTTCCCGACCCAGGGATCGAACCTGGATTTCACGCATTGCAGGCAGACGCTTTACCATCTGAGTCACCAGGGAAGCCCAAAGTCCATCAGAAGTGGGAAAGTCATTTACGCATTATGTTGCAATTTAGTTGGTGGCATGCTTTTCTTCTCCAGTAGAATTCAAGTTTCTCAAGAACAGAGAATGTATTTCGTCTTCTTGTATCCCTATGTATTTCTTCAGAAAAGTCTTTAACCTTATCATATTCAAAAAGTGCTGAATAAAGAAATTAATAATTGAAGCAGCAGCAATGAGCCACGTTCGAGTCAGAAAGGTTTTTCGATGACTCTGCTGATTCTATACTACTTCCAACACATTTTTACTTTGTTGATTAAACAGCAGGTATTTGCTTAAAAGGAGGAAATGAAATAGCTTGTTGATTTCATTCAAAATGTAAAAAGTTTCAGAATAAAAGGACCATTCACAATTTTAAAGAAAATATACCTGGAAATACGAATATTTAGCCTTGATAGGCTGTGGAGTAGGGGGAACAATGAGAGGAAATTGTAGAATGATGTTTATTTAAAATGCAGAGAAACTTTTGACTAATATCTACAGGAACATTGGTTTCTAGGGTCATCTAATTTGAAGGACTCCATATTTCATCAATGATAACTATTCTGAAATGTCCTTAATGCGAGTATTTTCTCTAAAGGCAACACGATAGATGCTCTCCAGAGAATAATTAATTGCTTTGAGGAGTTATTTCTAGTCCCTCTCTCTTCCTCACTACAGTATGAAAAGTCACCTGAAAATTTTCAAAGAGTAGAATTCACGTAAGTTTTACAGTCTTGATAGGTCTATTATAAATATTGAACCTTTTCCTTTCAGCTAAGAAAACAGAAGATGATGACTTAGAATACTTCTTTGAAATAAGTTGAAGTTCTTGACCACCAAACTCCATCATTCAGTCAAAGTTTAAAGTATGTTTTAGAATATATGCAGGAAAAAATTAGCAGGTATAGTTAACGTGTCCTGGTTTCCCAGGAGAAAACTTGCATTTATAGGGTCGTATACTCAGAGTTCACATTCATGTGAGACTCACAACACAGCAAGAAACAAAGAGTCATTAGGAGATCTGAAATAACACTGCATTTATGGTTTCCAAGGACATTGCATAAAGGCTCTGCTTTCTAAGAACACTTCTTTGATTACTCTCTGATCCTATGACCCAGACCCAGTTTTATGCATATTTTTATAATTTAGTATGGAAAACAGTATCATAGAGAACACAAACTCATAGCTTTACCAATCCTATTCAGCTGTTTTTCAAAAGGAGTTTACCACAATTCTAGGTGTTCTCTAAATCCCCAGTAATTTGAATATTAACAGAAATAAAATTATAATAATAAAAAGTATGGGAAAATAAAATATGGGAGAGAAAGAGATTAGAAATATTATTTTCAAATTCAGACCATCATCAAGATACATCATTTTCCTCCTATTTTAAGTTCCAGGAGATAAAGTGATTAATTCAAGACCGTATTTCTAATCATTTTCAAACATAGAATACTTTCCTTGTTCAGTTTTTCACAATGCTGTGTTTTCTCTACTTCATTCATGTTTTTTTTTTTTATTATTCCATCTATAGACTGACAGCTTTATAAATAGGTGATCTGATCCAGATCAAATCCTACATGCCACTCAGACTCTGTTACTTTCCTGGTACTCTGTAGCAGGACTCAGAACTGACTTTTTATGGAATACTGACAATGAAATTATTAAGATGTGATTCAAGCGGAGAAAAACTTATTTGAATCTTGGGCATGCAGTTAACAGAATCATAATGTTTTGAACTGTATGAGCATAAGAAGGAATACAGTAATGGTAGCAATCACTTCCATAACTCATTCTTATGAATCAAGCTGATACTTCCATGTATAAGACAAAGATGAAAGTATGTTGTTAAAATTTTTTTCATGTATCATGCTTGTTAAGTACAAATGGAAAATGTAATGTTAGAAAGACTGATCTTCTGATTGCCAAAGAGTACCAGTTTTCTCTGGTTTTATCTGACCGAGATATTCACAAAGATGTGATCACTCACACTCACCTAGAGCTGGACATCCTGGAATGTGAAGTCAGGTGGACTTTAGGAAACATCATTATGAACAAACTAGTGGAGGTCATGGAATTCCAGTTGAGCTATTTCAAATCCTAAAAAAGATGATGCTGTGAAAACGCTGCACTCAATATGCCAGCAAATTTGGAAAACTCAGCAGTGGTCACAGGACTGGAAAAGGTCAGTTTTCATTCCAATCCCAAAGAAATTAATACCAAAGTATGTTCCAACCACTGCACAATTGCACTCATCTCACATGCTAATAAAGTAATGCTCAAAATTCTCCAAGCCAGACTTCAGCAACACGTGAACCATGAACTTCCTGATGTTCAAGCTGGTTTTAGAAAAGGCAGAAAAACCAGAGATCAAATTGCCAACATCCACTGGATCATAAAAAAAGCAAGAAATTTCCAGGAAAACATCTGTTTCTGCTTTATTAATTCTGCCAAAGCCTTTGACTGTGTGGATCACAATAAACTGTGGAAAATTCTGAAAGAAATGGGAATACCAGACCACCTGACCTGCCTCTTGGGAAACCTGTATGCAGGTCAGGAAGCAACAGTTAGACCTGGTTCCAAATAGGAAAAGGAGTACATCAAGGCCGTATATTGTCACCCTGCTTATTTAACTTCTATGCAGAGCACATCATGAGAAACAATGGGCTGGAAGAAACACAGGCTGGAATCAAGATTGTCGGGAGAAATATCAATAACCTCAGATATGCAGATGACACCACCCTTATGGCAGAAAGTGAAGAGGAACTAAAAAGCTTCTTGAAGAAAGTGAAAGAAGAGAGTGAAAAAGTTGACTTAAATCTCAACATTCAGAAAACTAAGATCATGGCATCCGGTCCCATCATTTCATGGCATATAGATGAGGACACAGTGGAAACAGTGGCTGAGTTTATTTTTCTTTGGATGGTGATTAAAGCCATGAAATTAAAAGACACTTGCTCCTTGGAAGGAAAGTTATGACCAACCTAGACAGCACATTAAAAAGCAGAGACATAATTTTGCCAACAAAAGTCCATCTAGTCAAGGCTATGGTTTTTCCAGTAGTCATGTATGGATGTGAGGTTGGACTGTGAAGAAGGCTGAGCGCAGAATAATTGATGCTTTTGAACTGTGGTGTTGTAGAAGACTCTTGAGAGTCCCTTGGACTGTAAGGAAATTCAACCAGTCCATTCTAAAGGAGATCAGTCCTGAGTGTTCATTGGTAGGACTGATGTTGCAGCTGAAACTCCAATACTTTGTCCACCTGATGTGAAGAGTTTATTCATTTGAAAAGACCCTGATTCTGGGAAAGATTGAGGGCAGGAGGAGAAGGGGACGACAGAGGATGAGATGACTGGATGGCATCACCGCCACAATAGACATGGGTTTGGGTGGACTCTGGGAGTTGGTGCTGGACATGGAGGCCTGGTGTGCTGTGGTTCATGGGGTCACAAAGAGTCAGACACGACTGAGCGACTGAACTGAACTGAGCTGAACCAGTTTTAGGTAGAACCAAATTCTAAGTATTGTGTCTCTTGGGATCTGTGTCCTTTATTTTAACAGTTAAATTTTTAATAGAAACTTTAGAATGCCTCCTGCAGCTTACTTCTAGGAATCAGATTAATTAAGGAAATGACAAGGGGACACTTAGCTTTATTCAAACCAGGCAGTCCCAGAAATAAATATTTTGCAACAGCACTGCCAGCAATATTTTGGGAATACTTAGATACGTGTACTTACGCGGCATTTAGTATGTATGTCCTCAAAGAGTATTTGGGGATACAGCCTTAGTAGGTAAAGAATCTTTTTTCAAATGATAGGAAAATAGGCTGTAAATTTTCAGAAAGATATAGATTGATATCAGTTGGAGGAATTTGAACGATCATAGAGAATATGAAACTTGGTCAAGCTTGAAAGTGAAATAGAGTTTGGATAGATAACAATGGTGATTCATTTCAGACAAACATGGGGGAATGCAAATATATAAAAGCCAATACACAAAATATTTTAAGATATATTATATAGACCTATCCCCATAGATGTATAAGAAGTTAGTTAAGAAGAGAGAAGACTGCCATCATTTATAATGTCACATGAAAATTTTAATCATTTCTCTTCAATAATATAGAGTGCTGGAAGAGGAAGAGATTAGGCATAAAATTTGAAACACTATTTGGGGAAAGATGGGACCCGCAGTAGATGGCTTGGATCTGGGTACTATACATTAATGAAATTTGAGCACATATTCATTCTAGTGTTCAGCAGTGAGCAGGGAGAGAAATCACCTTGCATACTTGGTGAAGCAATACATTTGCAATAGAAGCTCTATGCAAGAAAAGAGAAGTGGGCCGCATGCCCAGAGGCTCATGATTGAAGAGAAAGGGGGTCCTTTGAGATTCACAATGTTCTTGAAGAACTTTTAAAAAATAAGAATGCTGATTTTCAGTTTGGATTTCCCAGGTGACTCAGCAGTAAAGAATCCACCTGCCAAATAGAAGACACAGGCTCCATCCCTGGGTTGGGAAGATCCCCTGGAGGAGGAAATGGCAACCCACTTCAATATTCTTGCCTGGGGCATCCCATGGACAGAGGAACCTGGTAGGGTACAGTCACAGATATCATTCTTTTGAGTCACAAAAGAGTTGGACACAACTTAGCAACTGAGCTACAGCATGAAAATATTCAATTCACACGGCATGAAGTGTCTCTACCTCTCCAACTGTCCAGGCAAGTCTGCTGCTGCTGCTGTTGCTAAGTCACTTCAGTCGTGTCCGACTCTGTGCAACCCCATAGACGGCAGCCCACCAGGCTCCCCCATCCCTGGGATTCTCCAGGCAAGAACACTGGAGTGGGGTGCCATTGCCTTCTCCAATGCATGAAAGCGAAAAGTGAAAGTGAAGTCGCTCAGTCGAGTCCGACTCTTAGCGACCCCATGGATTGCAACTCACCAGGCTCCCCCATCCCTGGGATTCTCCAGGCAAGAACACTGGAGTGGGGTGCCATTGCCTTCTCCAATGCATGAAAGCGAAAAGTGAAAGTGAAGTCGCTCAGTCGAGTCCGACTCTTAGCGACCCCATGGATTGCAACTCACCAGGCTCCCCCATCCCTGGGATTCTCCAGGCAAGAGACTGGAGTGGAGTGCCATTGCCTTCTCCAGTCAAGTCTGCTAGCCACAGAAATTGTGTGATGACGTTTTGAAGAAAAGCAATGTAAAAATACTGATTTCCACAATCAACTTTGTTCAGACCAAAGGAAGAGAATATATGCAAGAATTAAAAGTTCAGTCATATCAGGGGTTGTTTATGCTTGGTTTGGATAGTATCATGGGGTCATATTTCAGGAACTTAAACCGTTCAAGTGTTTGCTGTCTTTGCAATTGAAAAGTCAAATTGAAGAATTTATGAGAAGAGTGATGATACATTTAAAGCAATGTTCCATAGTAATCACAGCTTAGACTTTTGAAAGTTACTTTGAAACTATTGTTCAAATAGAATTAATAGCTATTATATGTTTACCTTATTTTCTTTTCCAGAAAACCATAATGTTTCTATTTTCTTAATTTTTTATTTGAAGAATGTTTCATTTAACATCCTCTCTATCTAGAGCTTTCCTTTACTGGATAAGCTGGTTTTTCAGTACTTCTACATCTTTCTAATTGTATGATGCTCTGAGTCCCACATGATATTATAGGGTAACTAAATCAAGGTAGAGATGGACATATGTACTGTAGTGTTTAAAACATGCCACATAGAAATAACCCAAGTTGATGATAACTAAATGTGAAACTTTGATGAAAAAATAAAGATTTAAGACAATCATTATAAAAGCAAGTAGATAAAAACTGGTTTCACAATCTAGCACTAGGTATATAAAGATCCCTGGCTCCACTGACTGTAATATATTAAAAATAATGATATGGCTTTTTAATAAGCTTAAGTCTAGTGTTGCCAGTATTAAGCTCAATATTAGTAAAAGTAAAATCCATTCTATGAAAATTAAATTGATGGTTTCTAATTGCTATAAATAATATATACTCCAGATATGAAGTATTTACAGTTTGCCTAATAATATACAAACAACTATTGACCATTTAGAAGAAAGCAATTTGAGTTAAAATGTGGAAAACTAGTTAGTCATAGAGAAAGTTGACACACATGTTTAAATCCATGGTTAGGTGCTTTCCTCCACCCCTGTTTTTTGTTTAGACTAGGAAGGAATTGGTTCTGTATTTGTGGAAAAACTTGCATACCAAAAAACTGTAAGCAGATAACAGAAATTGCACAAAACTTTACAAAGGAAAAAATGTGGGTATTTCCTAATAGCAAATGAGTATGAGTTAAAAAAATAATTAAAAAATGAAGATGGACTATATTTTGTATATTCTGTTTCACATGTACTTTATTCACAAAATATTTGTTAATTCTTGAAAAAATGTATATTCCATTTATTTGTTAAATATTCCCTGATGGCTCAGAGGGTAAAGAATCTGCCTGCACTGCAAGAGACACTGAAGACTTGGGTTTGATCCCTGGGTAGAGAAGATCCCCTGGAGATGGCAATGGCTGCCTACTCCAGTGTTCTTGCCCGGAGAATCCAACGAACAGAGGAGTCTAGGGGGCTGCCACAGTCCATGGGATCGCAAGGAGTCTGACATGACTGAGTGACTGAGCACACTCACATACTGATTTAAGCACTGGAGAAATTAACTCAAATAACTTAATGTTTCCAAAAATTGTATAAAGTATTTGACATTTAGTATCTGATATTTATGATATGATAAGATACTCTTATTTTCTTTAATTAATAAACACTGCACTAAAACTTTGCCATTGTAACAACAATTTAACAAAGGACAATATATTGGATATCCCTACAAATCAAAATTTCATTTAATAATCCCAGTTTGGAGATTTACCAATGTACTGGAAACATTTGGACCTATGAAGTGGATACTTTTTATACATAAAGAAGAGTTTCTCAAGAAGAGATATTGTTTTAAAACCAAGGCAGTAGTTAGATGAGAAGAATGAAATCCAATATAGAGCAGTGTTAAGATGTCAAGGAAAAAGTGTGGTTTAGTGATGTGACATACACCAGAGATTAAGAATATGAAGGGGGGGAAAGGTCACTGGAATTAGCAAGAAGAAAGCCATTTGAGGTCTCTGAAGGATCTTCAGAAGAATGATGGGCCTGGAATTTAGAGAGCAGGGGCTTTAAGGGGGCACGGATGACGGGACATGGCAGTGTGAGTGTCGATGAATCATGAAAGTGGATAATGGCAATGGAAGGGGGAGCAATTACACGAGAGCGGCAACTGAGCCAAGTAAAGGTTTTCTTTCATGACTTTGCAATATCACTGAAGCCTCAGAATATTTAAATATACCCAGAGAAGAAGCACTTAGAGGGAGAGAAAAAATAAGAGACAGGCTGGTGGGGACTCAAAAGCAATGAAGGGATCAGTTCAGACTTAGATTGGTCCTAAGTGGACATAATCAAGTGTTGGGTAAGAGTAAATATTGAGGATGCTGAACCTAAGAAAAGGATCCTTTTATAAACTATCTCAAAATCTGGGGCCTCATGAAACTTTGTATGGACAGTTAGGACAGGGTGACTAAAGCCGATGTGTCTTGTCTCTGATGCTGTTTTACTTCCTCATAAAGTCTTTGAAAAGTCCTCTGATTCACTATATCAACAACTCACCTAATTGCTCCAGGGATGGCGTTTAGCATCCTAGCCCCTGAGTGGCTTATGATCCCTCTCATTGCCAAGGTTTTCACTGAGAAGAAATAAACAGGAAACACTCCCTACAATCCTTTCGCATCTATTCCCACCAAACATAAAACGTCCTTTCCAGTGCAAGAGAGTCTAATCAACAGAGAATCAAACACGCCATTAAAAGCCTGGTGCCCTCTGCCAGCTACGGGGCTCAAGCTCTGCCTGGACCCCGGCCTAACCCCTGCTCTCCAGCATCAGGGAGAACATCAAGCTCCTTCCTCTAGCACACTGTGCTTTCAGATGCCGACACTTCTGTCTGCCTTTGACATTCCCTTCTCCTGTTTTCTGGGTATCCTTCAGAAATGTGCTTAGTAATGGCATCCTAGAAACTTTTTTTTTGAAAGTTCTAATCAGTTACTTATTTGGCATGCAAGAGCCTTGGTCCCCAACCAGGGACTGAACCTGTGTCCCCTGTATTGAAGCACAAAGTCTTGACACTTGGACTACCAGGGAAGTCCCCCTGTAATGACGTTTTGACATCTGTTTAATTCCCCTAGGAAAGAAGAAGACCTACATTCAGAAGCTGTCAGTTTTCCCATAAGCTTTGCCATCTCCTAGCAATTTGGGTGAAAGGAACACAAATCCATTAAATGCATAAAGAATAAGAAAGAAGAGGAAAAAAAGAAAATAATGATGACAATGTTAACTGTGCAGTAACCACCTAAACTTGCCAGGGCTGTTTTTATCTACATATAGCAGATACCATATTATTATCTTTGTTGTTGTTGTTTGGTTGTTAAGTCATGTCAGACTCTTTGTGACCCAATGGCAGGCATATTCTTTACTCCCAAGCCATCAGGGAAGACCAATTATTGCATTACTATATAATAATGCAGGTAGCAGTAAATTAAAAATATGAGTAGCATAACAATGTATTTTTATGGTTAAAACATCATTTATTTCTGCTTTGTATGTGAGTCATTGTGTAAGGAGTTTGCATACATTTTATGCTTTAATCACTACAGTAGCCCTATGAGATAGAAGTTTTCAGCTTTATTTCACCATTTAGGAAAATGAACTTGAAAAGGTTAAGAATGTTTGTTCAAAATCAAACAGGTAAAGTTAGGATCAAATTTAAATCCAAATCAAAGCCTGGGTGCTTAATGAATGTTCTACAAGATCAGTGCAGAGACTTTTTCAGGACATCAGAAAAATTACTCAGTGTAGAAATATTTAAACTGTTCCTTTTACAGAAATCTGATTTGTGAAATGATTATACAGCAGTTCTGCTACAATGATTGTTTTCAAGACAGATTTCATTCTAACACCACTGATTTATTAGGGGACAATCTCAGCATAACAGAAATGTTACCTGTGCTTATTTAATTCATGAGAAACACTGTGTGAACACAGAAAATGGCACTCAGCGAAACCCAGCACAATGGAAAACACAAACTGCACACACCTCAAACATTTATGGGTTTTTCATCCACTTTCAGAAATCCTTCTGTCTTTTCACAATAATTCGTGAGTTGCAGCTCTTTCCAAGTGCACTCCCACATGAGTCTGGTCTCTTACAATGTGTGGTGCCATGTTTATTATACCAATTATGTCTTTCTTGGGGCTTCCCCAGGGGCTCAGTGGTAAAGAATCTGCCTGCAATGCAGGAGCCACCGGAGATGCAGGTTTGATCCCTGGATTTAAAGATCCCCTGGAGGAGGGCATGGCAATCCACTCTGGTATTCTTGCCTGGAGAATCCCATGGAGAGAGGAAGATGGTGGGCTACAGTCCATGGAGTTGCAAAGAGTCAGACATGACTGAAGTGACTTAGCACATCTTCCGTATCCAGGTAGAATGCATTAGCTATTAGTTTTATTAAGTTCCTAATGTTTTTTAATGTTTCATCGATGTGTCTGAGTGCAGCACCCTGATTCATTTATCTCACAAGCCTGCTGGGTTTTGTTGTGTGATTTTGGACAGCACAGTGTTTTTAGCAACACACATGGATTATCATAGCAGAACTAGCTGTACTTCTTGAGTAAGCAATATGCAATGGGCTTGCTTGGGTATCTGAGAGACTATTTTTTTCCAAAAATTAATGGTCACTAGTCAATAGCACAGCTAGAGTGTGGAATTAGGAATGAAAAGTATAAGTAATCATAATTCTTTCTATTTTGTTGATACACACTAAGTAAACAGCATATAAAACCAATTATTACTGACATCTCTGAAAATGAAAGGTTGGCTAACATTGGTAAAAGATGCTATTTCTAAAAACCCACAGTATTTCCCTCCTACTTTGTCAAACTTGTAGTTTAATTGTTTGTTTTAAAAGGCTAATGTTGGTATTTTTTAATGAAATCTGTTTATTTAAAAAATAACTCAGCTGTTGGTCATATGGCAAGTGTTTCATAAAGCAAGATGGGAGAAAACCTGCTAAGATTAAGCTCACCCTAATCAAGATGCCTTCCCCATCAGGTTAGAAGAAAACTTTTTTGTTAATGGATAAAGGTCTAATACATCTATATGTGCCTATTTTATAGAAGGTCACATTCTGAGAATACTCACAGAATTCACACGTCTGTCAAGAGATACAAATGAGATGTGTATCCAAGTCAAGAAAAATGCACTTAGAATAAGAACATGATCTGCATGATTTCAACATCTGTCAGAGAATCCTTGTGTCTTTTGTCCTAATACATCCACAAGACGGCAGGAAGGTAGAGATGATGCTTGAAATATCTCACAGCCTATATGACAGAGGCGCTGACCAGGCAGATGGATATCAGCCCCGTAAAACAACCGGCCCATCCTGGCATGTGCTGGTAAACATCATCCTCACTGGAAGAAAGGGAAGGGAAATGCATAATTGGTGAAATGGGTGTCAGGTTTCAAGCAAGCGCATGCAAACTACCATAGCCTATTACAACCATCTATGTTTTCACTGCATTATATGCTGTTACTGCACTCAGGCTTCCTGGGCGGCACTAGTGGTAAAGGACCCTCCTGCCAGTTCAGGAGACATGAGACATGGATTCCACCCCTGGGTCAGGAAGATTCTTGGAGAAGGGCGTGGCTACCCATTCCAGTATTCTTGCCTGATGAATCCTACAGACAGAGGAGCCTGCTGGACCACAGTCCATGGGGTCACAAAGAGTCAGGCATGACTGACACGACTTAACACAGGACAGTACAAGCTTTTTTAAAAAAAAAATTGTCTTTTTCAGAGATAATGTCTTACCCTTCTTTAGTATATCTAGAAGGGAATGCTCTCCTGAGCCATATAATAATGTTTAGAAATGCCAAAGTAATCAAATCACTCACTGGTTGAGTGTTCATTCCTCTAAGTGAGAACAGGATTAGATGCTTCATATGCATGACCTCTAATGACTCAAAACTCAGAAGGTAAAAGTGAGTGTCCCCATTTTATAGGTAATAAAGCTAAGTCCTCAAAGGGTCCATGGACTTGACTTGGGCCACAGTGTCAGAGAGGGATTTAAATCAATGTGTGACTCCTCCAAGGTCCTGCTAGTTCATGTCCAGCTAATGCAAATATGCTTCATGTTGATTGGATTGAATTAAATCTCTTCATTTCAAACTGACCTTCACAAAATCTACATTAGACCTATTTCCTAGATCAAGGGGAATTGTTCCAAGGTTGTCATTTAACACACATACAGGATGGAATCGTAAAGAGACAAAAATATCTTTGTTTCTCAAATTGATTTACATATCAAAGCTTCTTGGAGAAGCCTGGAATAAACAGTTAGGTTTCTGGAAACTTATTTAAATCAACGTTCACATTCCTTGGAGAAGTTAACCACAACATTTTAAGGGGAATGTATAAGCATCGCGAGTTGGCACAAGATTCATTCACATTCGTATGGCCAAACATGGCACCCATTTTTCCTGCATGACCTCACCAGAATTGTGTGATCACACTGCAGAAGTTTCTCACTTTAACTCTGTCTGCCATTCATCCTAGCTTTTGTTTTCCTTGCCTGGAAACTTTAAAAGTTTAAAGCTATTGAATTTATTCTGTGACAATGTGCCTGATACAGATGTTTTGCATATGATCCTTTTGAAGTCACATTTCTTAGGAAAGGCCATTTACCTTGAATGACAAGTAATAGAGAAAAAAATGAATAAGCAGTTTTCAAAATACAGTATATAAGGAGGTAGCTTTGCGTGATGATGATAAAAAGAATTATTTTAAGCCAGAATCCTAGAGAGTAGTCCTCAGCTCTGCCATTTTTTAGATGTGATCCGTTACTCCTATGGTTCAATTTCCACAATAATATAATATATAAAAAGCAAATTATCTCTATACTCTGAAATGCATGAGTTTTACACAAGTAAAAATAATACTAAATGACATACCAAGTTTCTACTAAGTGATGTAACTAACTTCAAAAGAGTTAATACTGTGAGAGTAAAAGTGAAACTATTAACTTTTTATAGTGCAGCTCAAACTACTTAATATAAAAATATAAGAAATTAAAGTTTGACAGTGAAAATGAGTTTAAAGTGTTATTCAAAATTTGGTAATGTATCACACAGAACTAGAAATAAGAAAATTTGGAGAAGAACCAATTCAACTCTTTCCTATCAACACTACAAGTATCTCCATAGGCTGCTATGAAAATATAATGTATATGTTCTAGATAATGTGCCAAGAATTTGTATTCCATATGTATTATAAATTAGCCTGAAAGCTGAGATTATGTCAAAGCTTTAAACATCTATTATATGAGAGTTTGGACATTACAAATTTTCTCATTACTTTGGATTTGTATAGCATATTCATAAAGCTGAATGTAAGAAACAAGATTTATCATCTTATAAGACACATTCAAATAAAAACATTTTAGGAATTTATATCATTTTATTGTATTAAATTAATGCTTATAAAATAAAATAAATAATAGTATATTACAAACTAATGCATCTTTATTCAGAATTAAATATATATGCATATGCAAAGCTATACACATACATAAGTCTTAAAAACTACAACTACAATACTTTATTAATGTATACAAAAGATACAAATATTTAAGTTGATACATCAAAACAATATATGGAAGACAGAGTGTAAAAATTTAGAGCTGCTGCTAAGTCTGCTAAGTCACTTCAGTCGTGTCCGACTCTGTGCGACCCCATAGACGGCAGCCCACTTGGCTCTGCCGTCGCTGGGATTCTCCAGGCAAGAACACTGGAGTGGGTAAAATTTAGAGCAATAGTACATATTCAAAATTAAGTTGTTATCAGGTTAAAATAGATTGCTGCTACTGCTACTGCTGCTAAGTCGCTTCAGCCGTGTCCGACTCTGTGCGACCCCATAGACGGCAGCCCACCAGGCTCCCCCATCCCTGGGAGTCTCCAGGCAAGAACACTGGAGTGGGTTGCCATTTCCTTCTCCAATGCATGAAAATGAAAAGTAAAAGTGAAGTCGCTCAGTCGTGTCCGACTCTTAGCGACCCCATGGACTGCAGCCTACCAGGCTATAAATATGAAATGTTTTGTATAAATTTCATGTTATACACAAAGCAAAAACCTATAGTAGATACAAAAAACATAAAAATAGCTTGTGGTGCCGTGCTTAAGAGCATCTGATGTTTTCTCACCCCATGGTCTGTAGCCCTCCAGGCTCCTCTGTCCTTGGAATTCTCCAGGCAAGAATTCTGGAGTGAGTTACCAAGGCTTCATCTAGGGTATCTTCCCAACCCAGGGATCGAACCCAGGTCTCCCACATTGCAGGCGGATTCTCTACCAACTGAGCCACCAGGAAAGCCCATCAATACTGGAGTGGGGAGCCTATCCCTTCTCCAGGAGATCTTCCTGACCCAGGAATCAAACCGGCTCTCCTGCATTGCAGACAGATTCTTTACTAACTGAGCCAGCAGGGAAGCCCCCCAAATAGGCTTACCACTGCAGAATTTCAAAATCACAAAGAACCAGAGAAGAGATGAAGAAAGGAATTACAAAGTAGTTGGAAAATAATTCACAAAATCACAATAGTAAGTCCATATCTATCAATTATTAAGTGTGAATAGACTAAATGTTCCTATCAAAGACATATGGTGGCTGAATGGATTAAAAAAACAAGACCAAATTATATGTTGCCTACAAAAGATTCACTTCAGCTTTACAGACACAGGCTGAAAGCGATGGAGTGGGAAAAGATATTTGATGCAAACGGAAACCAAAAGAAAGCAGGGGTAGACATACTTACATCAGACAAAATAGATTCTAAACCAAAGACTATAATAAGAGACAAAGTAGGTCATTATATAACAATAAAGAGTCAATTTAACACGAGTATATGACATTTGCATAGATTTACATATCTAACATAGAAACATCTAAATATATAAAGCAAATATAAGAGACCTAAAGGAAGAAATTGGCAGAAATACAATAAAAGTAGGAAACTTAAATACTCCACTTTCAAAAATAAAAAGACAACTCTGACATAAAATTAACACAGAAATTTGGACATAACCTATAGTTTATACCAGATGGACACACAGACATTTAGAGAGCATCAACAAATAGCAATAGAATATAAAATCTTCTCAAGTGCAAATGGAATATTCTCCAAGATAATCATACATTAGGCCACAAAATAAGTGTTAATAAATCTAAGACTGAAATCATATCAAGCATCTCTTCTAATTACAGGGATATGAAACTAGAAATCAAATATAACAAGAAAACTGGAAAATTCACAAATATGAAAATTAAACAGCATGATAGAGAACAACTTATGAGTCAAAGAAGACACACAAAAAGTACCTTGAGACAAATGGAAATGGAAATACAACAAACCAACCTTCACAGGTTCCAGCAAGAGCAGTTCTAAGAGAGGAGTCTATGTTAATAAACACATACATTAAAAAGCAAGAAAGAGCTCAAATATGCAATCTAACTTAACACCTAAAGGAACTAGGAAAAGCAAAACAAATAAAGCTCAAAGATAGTAGAAGGAAAGAAATAGCAAAGAATGGAAATAAATAAAAGCTGCTGTTGCTGCTGCTGCTGCTGCTAAGTTGCTTCAGTCGTGTCTGACTCTGTGCGACCCCATAGACAGCAGCCCACCAGGCTCCCGCGTACTTGGGATTCTCCAGACAAGAATACTGGAGTGGGTTGCCATTTCTTTCTCCAATGCATGAAAGTGAAGTCATTCAGTCTTGTCCGACCCTCAGCGACCCCATGGACTGCAGCCTTCCAGGCTCCTCCATCTGTGGGATTTTCCAGGCAAGAATACTGGAGTGGGGTGATATTACCTTCTGCAAAATAAAGGCTAAAAGCACAATTAAAAACAAATGTTAGTGAAATGTGTTGTCATTCAGTTGTTAAGCTGTGTCCGACTCTTTGCTACCCTATGTCCTGCAGCACTCCAGGCTTCCCTGTCCTTCACCATCTCCTGGAGTTTACTCAAAGTCATGTCCATCGTGTTGATGATGCCACCCAACCATCTCATCCTCCGTCATCCCCTTCTCCTCCAGACTTCAATCTTCACCAGCATCAGGGTCTTTTCAAATGAGTCAGCTCTTTGCATCATTCAGTTCAGTTTAGTTCAGTTGCTCAGTCGTGTCCCACTCCTTGCGACTCCATGAACTGCAGTAGCCAGGCCTCCCTGTCCATCACCAACTCCCAGAATCCACCCAAACTCATTTCCATCGAGTCGGGGATGCCATCCAACCATCTCATCCTCCGTTGTCTCCTTCTCCCCCAACCTTCAATCTTTCCCAGCATCAGGGTCTTTCCCAATGAGTCAGCTCTTTGCATCAGGTGGCCAAAGGATTGGAGTTTCAGCCTCAACATCAGTCCTTCCAATGAACACCCAGAACTGATCTCCTTTAGGATGGACTGGTTGGATTTCCTTGCAGTCCAAGGGACTCTCGAGAGTCTTCTCCAACACTACAGTTCAAAAGCATCAATTCTTCTGTGCTCAGCTTTCTTTATAGTCCCACTCTCACATCCATACATGACCAATGGAAAAACCACAGCCTTGACCAGACGGACCTTTGTTGGTAAAGTAATGTCTCTGCTTTTTAATATGCTGTCTAGGTTGGTCATAACTTTCCTTCCAAGGAAATTTCATGGCTGCAATTTAATTTCATGGCTGCAATTCACATCATTAGACTTACAAGAAAAAAGAGAGAGAGAGAGAGAAACAGAGAGAAAAAAAGAGGACTCAAATAAATAAAAGTATATGAAAGAAGAATTATTATAATTAATTCCACAGGAAAAAAATGATCATAAAATACTATCAAAAACAGTTATGTTCCAATCAACTGGACTGACTAGAGTGAACAGATTTCTAGGAACATACAAACGACCATGACTGAACTGTGCAGGAATATAAAATCTGAACAGACCAATTACTTACGAGATTGATTCAGTAATCAAAAACCTCCTGCATATCCACAAGTTTGGAAGCCGCAGAAACCATTCACCTTTCAGGCGTCTATGGTGCCAAAGAAGGTAGTTGGGAGTTTTCATGCTAGTTCTGGTTTCCTGTCCTTGTTTCAGAGATTAAGGAATTAGTCCTCTCCTGATTTCTGTTCCTATCCTCCTCTATCATTTGCCAATCTGAACCATTATGCATGCTCAGTCATATCCTACTCTTTGTGACTTCATGAACGTAGCCCACCAGGCTCCAGGAATTTTCCCAGTGAGAATACTGGAGTGGGTTGATATTTGCTCCTCCAGGGGATTTTCTTGACCCAGGGATTGAACCCATGTCTTCTGTGTCTCCTGCATTGGCAGGTGGATTCTTTTCACTGAGCCATCTAGGAAGCAATCTAAGCCATTTAGGGGCTGCCTTTTTCTCATACAGACCCTTTCAATACCTGGTCTCCTGGTTTTTATATTGGATATTCCTATGTCTTCAGCATCTTCCCAGAACAATCTCTTCTGGAAGCTTGCCCTAACTGGAACCTCACTCTCTCATAAACAGACTTTTCCTCAAAAGGTAAGGTTGATATTCATTTTGGTTTTAGATTATTACTTTTTGCCCAATACAATGTTTATTTATATTCACCTATCTTTTCTTAATTGCTGTCATTGGCTATGTATTAATCACTCCCTTTCACTGTGAATTTGTTTTTGCTCCCATCTTCTTTTCCACTGAATATCTTTTGATCATTTTCAAGGACACTAAGACCTTCATGAATAAAGCATTCAAAACTCACTTAGCATCTTGGCATCTCCTCCAAAACCTAACAATTTTAGCCCCCGAGTCCCTTGATTATGCCTTAGATTTAATGTGTCAGAAAGCGAGACATAATTGCATTTTTAATTTCAGATATTCTACTTTGCAGCCAGCCAGCATTTTCTATACGTTGGATTCAATTGCTCATTTACTTCCATGCCAAAATTATTTGACCTAACAACAGCTCTGATCCATTTTTCCCCACCCTCATTCATACTTGCTTAAGTCTTCAAGAACTTGGTGGATGAACTTCCTTTTAAGTGGAAATCTTTCTATTGGATAGGAACTCCTTTCTCTTTTTGCTATTCCAATTCAAGCCCGTCTCTTCTTCCTTTCTGATATAATACCTCCCTTCTGTAGAAATCCATGCGTCCTCTCCTGCTGTACCATGCCCTCCAGATTTTAAGAAACTCAGCTGCTTTGGTTTTATTTTTCAGTTTCCTGTACCAGCATCCCTTATTTTCAAATGGTTATTCCCATTGCTTTTAAAGAGCTTTTCTAGGGAGTTTCACCTTTAAAAATCTTCAAATCTTTCTGAGGAATTTCATTTTTTTCACAGAATTCCTTTGTGGTCAAACTTCAAACTTTCAGAAAAAAATTGTCTCTACTGTATCCTTGATGCAATTCAATGAGGTTTCTCACCTATATTATTTAATGAAATGGCTTCTGAATCCTATAATGTCTTTGCTTAAAGTGACATAATATTTAATTTAAATATATTAAATTATATGTAGTTAGGTTATTTTTCTTTATTTTTTGTCTATATAAATTACTTCAAGACGTGGAACCAAATCTTTCTTGTTTATGATTATATCCCAGGACTTTGCCTGTAAATAAATATTTGTTGACTGAATTAATGAAATGACCAGCTTAGAAAATATCATACAAATAGACAATTTTCATTTAAGTTTAGGATATATATATATTATATATTTATAAATGGAAGCAATACAAATTATAATGCTATTAAGAAATCATTTTTATTATTATGACTACACAAATGTTATTTTGTGCAAGTTGAGGGAATTTAAAATATGGCTGTAAATTTCAGATCAATACAATAAAAACATTCTATAACACCTAAATTGTATTATCAATGTTTGTGACATCAAGAAATTACTTGTGGTCTGAATAGGCTTTCTAATAAGAAATACAAAGACCAGTAGTTCACATTTCCTTGTTCCATATATACCCTCAGGCTCCATAATGTCTCTTTCTGGACTTAAAGCCTGCATTTTATGTTCATTTCACATTGACTTCATTCATTAATATACAACAACTTTACCCAGAAGAAATATAATGTGAGTCAATGGGCAATTTTAAATTTTCTACTAGTCACATTAAAAAAAAACAGTTTTAAAAATTGAAATTAATTTTAATTAAATCTTCAATTTAGCTAAATATATGCAAACTATTATTATATCATCTTATAACCAATATAACATTTTTCATATTTTCATACCAGCTTTTAAAACCCAATGAATATTTTATATTCATACCACTCTCAAGTTGGATGCTAAATTTTCATCTAAAATATAGAATTGGATTTAGATTTTATAAAATTTATAGTGAAACAACAGATTCACATTTTCACACATGCTTATAAGTATCCCATTAACTGAAGTGTTATTTTCATATTTAAATTAATTAAAGTCAAATAACAAATTCAGATGACTTTTCATACTAAACCCATTTCTAATGTTCAATAGTCCTATGCCACCAGTGGCTGCCGGTTTAGATAGCCCAGGTATAAAGAAATGATGAGTCATAATCCGATTACCTTTCCCTATGAGAGCTTATATACAAGTGAACTGCCTTAGATTTTAAAATATGTATTAACTACTTGAGGTGTGTATGTGTGTATAAACAAGCACAGACAGAGTTACTTTAAACATCCGACACAGAGCAACACTCAAGTGGAAGCTTTTATTTCTATGTTTTAGATAATTTCTCTTGAGCCTGGTGGAATGACAAGCATTATCCTAATTTTATAAAGCGAGTATGCAAGAGCTAGATGATAAAGTTACCTCAAACGTCCACTGGCATTTTTTTTTTACAAAGTCTCTCAAAGGAATAACAAGAAAAGCGAGAACGAGAGTCTCCCTTGTACGCTTTATTATCACTCATTCTTATATCCACAGATACCTAATTCCACGTCCACAAGTGCTCATCGAGGGCTAGCTTTGTTCTCCTACGTGCTTATTGCAGTAGTGGACATTAGAGAAAAACATTTAAAACTTCTATAGAGGAAACTTACATATATGACTTGGTCCATTTCAAAAAGTACTTTTTTAAAATTAATTTCATTTTCCTTTGATTTATTAGGGGAAAAATCATTGGAAAAGTTACACTTAAAAATGCTTACTTGCTCGTTAATGAAAAATGCTTTAAAACAACTTCTTGTGGGAAAAATCCAGTCTAGAAATAGAATACTTTTTTCATATACTGAATTGGCAAAAATTAGTTAATAGCAATAAATTGGGTTATAAGTCCAAGCTGTAAAATGGCATAAAATTGTGTATTACTATTTTTTGGGAACAGGAAATGGGAGGAGTGTGCTATATACTGCCATGGAAAATTAATACAAAGAAAGACTGAGAATGGGGCTGCTTTAAGACATAATGTAAAAAAAAAGAAATTAAAAAAAAGAAATATACAGATGGTAAGTGTTTTCATCAATTTGATTAAATTCCTTCTAACATTTTGATTTCTCCCCAACATATCATTATAAATTTCACTTATTTTTACGTAAAATCTAAACATGTCCATAAGAAAGACCTGTATGGGAAAGCAGTATAATACCAATTATTATGGGCTATTGAAGGGCTCTCATTGCTAACTTGTCAGGTATGTGAAGAAAGGCAAGATGTTTAACTCTGTGCCATCTTGGGAAAGAAAGCATTGTTTAACTCTTCAGAGCTTGTTTTGGAGAACAGAGTGGAATGCGTCCAGGCCGGGTGCAGTGGGATGACTGGAAAATGAGATACTCAAAGAAGCAGATGAAAGAGAGTTAAGAAGAGGAGAAGATACATTTTCTGTGATGTTGCTATGGGTTACAACTTATCCCTTTTAAAGTTCTTTGTGAGTTGTAAGTGGAGACAGGATTTTTTTTTTTAATTTTTTTTTTTTTTTGGTAGCTGAGTTGTCCTACTTGGGCTGTTTCAGGCTGAGACAAAAACCACTCAGGGTAATTTATATTTGCTCCCATTACATTCCAGAGTGTACGGTTCATGGTTTTGAACCTAAAATATCCAGATCCAAATGAAGACCTTCACTGTAAACCTAAGCCAAATACATGTGCCCTGAAACTGCCACACTGTTGAGCTCCTCAGGAAACAGAGCAGGAATCAATCAGACCGGAGCCACTGCAGTTCTTAGAAAGTGACGGCAAAGTCACAGAGACAACGTGCGGATGACACTAAACAGAAAGCAGGATTTTTGTAGAGAAAAAGGAGGCTTATGTGGTATTATGTGGGTTTACTCCACTGATGAAATCTTAAAGCCTTCCTGCAAAACTGACATTGAAAATGAAGATTTCGGCAACTTCCTAGACACATGCTTTCTTAAGGAATGACAGGCTCTTTGGATGGAAGGAATGGTCAATGGCTGCTGTGCTGGAATCAGTTTAAGCTTCTTTCAGACCTCGCCACCAAAGAGCAGACACCCTTTACTACTTCGTCTCCTGGAACTTGAGGTCCATTAGCATTTTTGCAGCCCATAGTAGTAGGGTATAACTGCTAATAGAAACTAGAGAAATTCAGTGCATTAAGAGCTGTGTGACTCACCAGTAATGAATTAGCCAGTAAGTGCTGATTAATTGGTAGATAATATTAGCATTCCTGATGGGGGAATTTTCAATGTTTACCTAAAGTGGAATGGGTTCATCCAAGGGAAAGGCACCTATTACTGTTATAAACTGCTTTTTAGAAGCAGCTATCTTCAAGTTTCACTATGTACACTTTTTAAACATTTTAGCCTTGCAATTTTCAAATAAAATTGTATGATTAAGTATAATACATAAAATAGATCACAGCAAACATGCTCCCTGATTGAAGGGCGAGCAGGAAAGATTGCCTGCTTGCCCTTCACTCCGTCTCTTTCCCTTGCCCAGCATGGGCCCACAGACACCTCCAAAAACTGCTTTGGGATCCAGCTAAGTACATCTTGAAAATCACAGCTCTAAACCATTCCCTTTTAATTTCCTGGATCCCAGCCAGTTGGTGCCAAATTATTAGGCAAAGCCCTAACTTCTCATTTAATAGACTTGTCTTCTGGGAAAGAGTCTATTTTTCATTTGATTACTTTGTGCTTTCACTAACTAAATGTCATTAATAATTATAAGGTTACACAGTTACTGAGTGCGTACTCTGTGCCTGCCCATCTTCTAACCTCTGATCACAATACGTAATGAGGAGATGCAAGAGACACAGTTTCAATCCCTGTGTGGGGAAGGTTCCTATAGTAGAAATGGCAAGCTGCTCCAATATTCTTGCCTGGAAAATCTCATGGACAGAGGAGTCTGGTGGGCTACAGTCCATGGGTTGCAAAGAGTCGGACACAACTGACTGACTGAACACAAGTCTATAAGGTAGGTGTTATTACTATTATTATCATTACTAATTTTTCAGTTTTCCAGATGAGGAAACTAAAGCTGATGAACATTAAAATATATTCTGCTACTGCTGCTGCTAAGTCACTTCAGTCGTGTCCGACTCTGTGCGACCCTATAGATGGCAACCCACCAGGCTCCGCCATCCCTGGGATTCTCCAGGCAAGAATACTGGAGTGGGTTGCCATTTCCTTCTCCAAAATATATTCAACGCATCAGAATTCAGCCAGGGCTTTGAATCCAGGTCTTTAGGTCTCCAGCATCCTCCTAGATAACCACCAGCTGCAGCTGTCACCTTTGTCATAGTTTGAGACTCAGATGGTCCTTCTAAATTTCCAAATTAGAAGATTGATCTCTTCTCCCTATGCTGCTGTTTTTCCATCATTAATTTTATCTGAATATGCTCGTATTTATTGTTGAACATTCAATACAATTAGTGACCATTTTAAATGTGACATCAAGATACGTTAAAAAACAACGTGGGTCAAAATGCTCGCTTACAAGGTGGACGGGTGCTGATTTGCACGAGTGACTGCCATTTGCCTATCTTGATAAGCTGATGCAGAGAATGCTCCAGACTTTGCTTGGCCAAGGCAGGCATTGTTTATGTTCAGCTCCATGATCTTTCCCAGCTTTCACGGGGAAAAATACAACCATTTAGCAGATTTTTGCTGCCCCAGCAAAGCGTGCTAATCAGGTGCAGGCTGGGCTCCTTTCTGCCAAGATGGAAGCAAGGTCTCTGAGTTTTCTGCATTCCGCAGACTCACTGGAGGGCGCACCTGGTCTTAGTTAATTGGGTGAAGGAGTTTTGCCTGTGAGGTGAAAGGAATTAGTGACAGGTTTCCTATTCTCTCGACCCCCTGAGGTGGGATAAAAAGCATGACTGGCTCCCCCATTTTACAAGACCAGTTGGGGGAAGACATAATTAAGGGAAATATGGTGAGGCATGAGTTTTCTCTTGTTTGGGGATGATAAAGTTAAAGTAACAAGGTTGGGTTAGCTGGCTATATGTTTAATATTTAGTTAGCCAGCAGTGGAGACAATCAGCTAGACCATTTAGCACCACTGGGCTATAAACTTACCATTATGTGATTTAGTTGAGTGATGTTGAATAGGTCTTGTAAAGTTTATTGGAGTTCAAGAAAGGAAACCATCACACCTGGCTAGCTCTGACATAAGGGAAAGTGCCTTGTGGGAGCTGGTTAGACCTTCTAATATGATCAATGGCCTGATGTTACCCAGAAGAAAGAAATAAAAGACTTGACTTGGAAAGTGTGTTAATTCTTTCAGGCTATTTAGTATAATATAATGTACTTAGAGTGCCCCAGGGTATTGAAAGAGTTAAACTCCCTGGACGAAATGAAGAATTACTCCCTTTTTCCTGGAAAGATCAGGCCTATATGTATAGAGAGAACTTTATTAGCAAGGGTATTAAAATTGGTTTCACTGTAAGCGATTTTCCTAGGTTCCATTTCCGTGCCACCTGTCCATTTTTTTCTTACCAGTAAAAGCAATAAAATGGACACATTCACTGGAAAAGAATAGAGGTTTATGGTGTCCAAGGGACATTAAAATTCTGTTCTCTTGTGGAATATTTCTTGATCTTTCAGAATACTGGCCTAACAACTGATTTCTAATGTATCTGTCTCAAGTTATTCATATTTTATGTTAATGGTCACATAGATAAACCGGGTAAAAACCATGGAGAAAACAAGTCCCATTAATATAACCAATAATTGCCATTGAGAATACAAATTGCGGTTATAGTTTGACATAGAAAGGAAAATCCCAACATATAAGACATGAAATAGGGCTGACCTTGCCTTTCTGGTCAGTTTATATTGAGGAAAAAATAAATAAATAAAGGCATTGAAATGAATAGGAATTGGGTCTTTCAAAGAAATACTCACAAGTTCCTAGAATTGGGGCCTAATCACAATAGAAAATCATAGGTAAGAAAGAATCAAAAGATTCATCAGCCATGACCTTTGACATTGCTTTTTGTTAATAAAACACCACCTCAATGCAAGTTGATTAGGCCTTGTACCTTTCCCTCCAATCTGTACCTCTGCCTGGATTTAAGTTTTGTTATGAAGCATTTTCCTGCACTTGCTTAACCTTCAAACTACTAGTACTTAGTTTAAATTGAATAAAAGTTTTCAGTTGTACTTTTAACATCCAATCCAATATTCTCTAGTTCTGTAACAGGACCATATTAAGTACTACCTCCAAGGAATTTGGCCCAAATGAAGACAGAAATCCATACACATGTTTGGAGCTAGAGTTTTGACCTCTATATAATTTAGCTATGTCATTTCCTAAAATCTTGTGGGCTGGAATATGTCATCCTGTGATAGTAATAGTATTCTGAACTGAACGCTTTTAATGCACGATCTCAAATCATTTTTCAAAGAAATAAAGAGCGTTACACATGTTATTCAACAAGGGAAAGTCAAGGACGGGGAACTTAACTTTCCTTTCTGAAGCTGTTCTCTGAGTTGGAAATATTTCAAGGATAGTGCTTAAAATAACATAGTATTGATTTTTCTGGGCCATTAGATCACAAGTATTTTATCCAACTGCATGTTTCACACTTTACCAGAATGTGCTGGTATCTTATCTCTGAGGGCCTTTCGGTGTTTTAAAACCCACTCTTGTCCATTATCTAATCTGATCTGCAGGACAGCCCTATGTGCCAGTTGGTTTCTCTGAACCCGTTTTCCCTGGCCTAAGATGAGGATGAGTAGCTTACCTGAGTAGCAGTTACCTGGTCAACTGCTGAGCAAGCACAGGGCCAGAAGACAACTCTGCCCTGCGCTGAACCCTCTGCTAGAACACTGAAACTGATGCTTGATTTTTCAGAACAATACTTACAATAGCTGGGTTTTTTAATAGCATAGGAATACATGACTGTTGTCAAATATACAGGGAATATGAAGAAATAAAAGGAATCGTCATCCTCATATGCCTCCATCAAGACAAAAATACTGTCAACGTTCCTTTCCAATCCCTCAGCTGTACATTTGTGGCATAGCTGGCACAATGTTAAATTTTCATTTCTGAGAGCTGATTATTTCCATGAAAATTATAACATAAATGTAATACTGAAATATTAAAAACTTTTTAAAAATTCAATGGCAACTGATGACTGCATATATCAACATAGATTTCACTGGTCTATATTTGGACATATAAAACTGGAGTATGATAACACAGACAGCTTTGTTCATATAGTAGGGAATGAATTTAGCATTGGTTGCTTAGAATTTTCTAGAGTTATAGTTTTACATTTATGAAAATAAACATTTTATAGACTCCTGATTATTAAAAGTTCTCCCTAGTACAATAGTCTTTGTTCTCTGAAAGTCTTCATTTAGGTCCCAGTTCTAGCTCTTATTCTTATTAAGGTTAAGCAGCTTAATCAAAATACTTAACTACTCTGATCTTTAGTTCTTCCTGTTTAAAGCATAATCACAGAGTTCTCAGAAGCCATTGCTTTGAGAGTTAGAAAATACAGATGCAGAACTGAGGATGATGCTGATAAGCATCAAAACATTGCAGTAAATAGTATATATTATATAATCCTCTTGCACATATAAAGACAGTTAACATGCATTCCCCTTGATATCACAGTATTTGCTATTGAATTAAGAGGCTAAATGGATATTTCATCTGAGTCCCAAGGAAAATAAAATAACATATGGAAGAATACTAAAAGGCATACAAACACTTGTAAGTATCTCACCTACATAAAGAGGTAAAAAAATTGATATCCAATATAATCTCTCCATTATATCAAATTTACACATTTTTAAAAAAAAATTTTGATCCATCATTCTCTGTTCTGTTCCTTTGCTCATTTTTTTCCCTTTGTTCCATTAGCATAGGAGATACAGACATTAAAAAGATAATAAAACAATATTAGGACCATCTTTGTGGCAAAATTTTTTAAAGTAGTTGAAATGAACAATCTTACCTAAGTCACTGAAACTGTTTAAAGAAAAATTGAGAAATGAGAAAAAATATTCATCTAGTTTTTAAATAAAGATAGCACTTTCTTTGTCAAATGACTTTTTTGCTTTCTCTCTCTCTTTCTGATAATTGTCAGTAGTTTTTCAATATTAATCTTACCAAAGAACCAAATTTTGGTTTTGTTGAATTACTCTTTTATATCTTTTATTTCACTAGTTTCTCCTTTTTTTTCTCCTAATTAACATTTTGTTACACATTTTTGACTAATTTTCATTTTGGTCAGAAGTATAATCAATATTATAGAAATATAAGTTGCAGAGAGTGTTAAGATCAAATTATATCATCTAATATTATTAGACAGGAAATCCATATATAATCTATAAGGTGTTTTTGCATTGTCATTATTGTTTAGTGGCTAAGTTGTGTCTGACTCTTTTGTGACCCTATGGACTGTAGTCCCACAGGCTCCTCTGTCCATGGGATTTTCTAGACAAGAAGACTGCAGTGGGTTGCCATTTCCTCCTCCAGGGGATCTTCCCAAGGATCGAAATAGGGATCAAACCCAGGTCTCCTGCTTGGCAGGCAGATTCTTTGCCAGTGAGTCCCCTGGGAATATTAACTAATCATACTAATTAATAAACTAAATGATTGATCTTTGTTATTTAAGTTATTATCTGAGCATGTCAAGCACAATTGTAGGTGCAGGAGAAAAAGGAGAAATGGCCTTTAATATGCAGAGACTAATAATCTTGGCAGTCTATTATTTCCTCTACCCAAAGGCCATATCTCACTTTAGGAAAAAATACTAAGTGGCTGTGGGTTGGAGGAAACCTTCTCATACACAGTCTTTCTGGCAACATTTTTGACTTATTTGTTTGGCAGAAACTTCGATAGCCTTAAGCAGCCCTATATTCATTCATATAAAAAGTGGCTGTTAGTCCATGCTTCTTTACCCACTGGTGCAGCAAAAATTCACAGGCCTCACAGAAATGTTAAATCAAAACTCAAATGATATCTGCTATCATGTACTTGGCTTCTATTTCACCTTGAGTGAATAATCAGCTTCAGGAACTTCCTTGACTGTCCAGCGGTTAAGATTCCATGCTTCCACAGCAGAAGACACAGGTTCAATTCCTGGTCAGGGGAACTAAGATCCCATATGCTGTGTGGCCAGGCTAAAAACACAGAAAAGTCAGCTTCAGTAATATAACTTTTAACACCATCTTAATTTTTTTTTTTAGTTTAGGAATTTAGATTTATGAATAACTTATCTCTAATGCCATATAGTCATATAAACAAGATTTAAACATCTTTGTAATTTCATGTTTTTCAAACTCCTTCCTAAAACATTATAACATGGCATTTACTTGTAAGTAAATGTTTCCTGTTACTTGACTTGATATCTGATTTAGTAAATTCTTCTCCTACTTAATATTTGGGTCTTTCTTAAAAGATATAATAACTACTCATCTTCCTCAAAATGCAACACATACTGTATTCATTGGCATATATTTATTATTGATACAATGACAGCTTTTTAAAAAATTTCACCCCAAATTCTCCTTAAGTTTAGAGGACACTCAGATAATACTCTTACATGACAACTTTTCATTCGTGTGTGTGTGTGTGTGTGTATATGTGTGTGTGTGTGTGATCATAGGTTTCTTTTGAAAGCAGTGGTATGAAACGGAATGAAAGAATTCATGTGGAATGTTGGCCCAACTGTGAATGCTAGGATACATGTGATAAAGCTTCCTCACTTCCTTCAACTGACCCAAGAGAATTTCTTCTGTGATAAATGTGGGAACATCTTAATGGACCAGTTTCTAACAACAAAAGAATGTGCCTTATTCTCTATGCTAAAATAAGTGCTCAGTATAATCCTATGAACTTTTAAGTACCTTTTAGCTGACCACCAAAGGCATTTCAAATTCTTGGATGAGAGGACTATAGTATTTTTCAACTCAGCTTCCTACTTAAAATGATGATAGTAATGGTAATGGTATTCAGGAATCCCAATTGCCTCATTAAAAAAAAAGTTGAAATTATTAATAAAGGGTAAGGTGCTAAAAGTTGAAAACTTAAATATGGTACAAAGTAGAAATATAAACAGAGAACTCATGATATTATATGAGAAGAAATACAGCTTCTTGCAAACAGGCCGAATTTGTGACAACAGGTTTGTTTTTCTTGGTGTCAGTGTCTTCAGTGAGTACTTTGCCAAATTTCCATTCTAGATCAAAGAGGGAAAAGAAAGCCACAGAGATAGTAATAACAAGACTTGAAAGGTTTGCATGATTTCTCTCATGTGAGTTAAGATTATTTTTAAGAGTAGACACAATGAAGCAGATTTTTTTTTTAATTGAAAAGTTCTGCTTTATGCTGAGAGCTAATATTTTTAAGAAGCATTGTTGAATTTGGGCCGTACATATGAGATTGGGGAGGTGTTCCTGTCAGACTATACACCACATCTTTTTTCTTTTTCTTTCAAACTGTTGAGGTTATGAGGGGCCTGAATACAGTCATGTAAAAAAAATTATAATAATAAAATATGTAATAGGAACCAGGATCTTGGGATCCTTTAAGAGTCTGAACTTTTTACCCTTCTAATGTTGCTTTTCCTCCCTCTTTCTCAAGATGTCAATCTATCCATTAATCACCACTAAATAATCCTCTGAGGATTATTTATAAAAATGTGTGAATGTGTATGTGTGTGGGTTCATTCCCATTTGAGTGAACTAGATAGGTGGAAGATGGCTGAGAAAGCAAATGAAAACAGCAAATATGTTACTGAAATTTAAAGTCCAGATTTATCTTTCTTATCTTTGTTTCCCTCGTTTACTTGGTAGTTTCCTAGTATTTTAATCTGTATCTTTTACTGAGGATGTCTGTCTGCAACATTACTACTGCTGTACACTTGGCCCATTGACCTCAGAGAAGGCCATGGCACCCCACTCCAGTGCTCTTGCCTGGAAAATCCCATGGACGGAGGAGCCTGGTGGGCTGCAGTCCATGGGGTCACTGAGGGTCGGACATGACTGAGCAACTTCACTTTCACTTTTAACTTTCATGCACTGGAGAAGGAAATGGCAACCCACTCCAGTGTTCTTGCCGGAGAATCCCAGGGACAGGGGAGCCTGTGGTGGGCTGCTGTCTATGGGGTCGCACAGAGTCGGACACGACTGAAGTGACTTAGCAAGAGGGCAAAGGGGCTTCCCTCCTTGGGTCAGCGGTAAAGGATCCACCTGCAATGCAGGAGATGCGCCATGTCGTGCCAGCTACAACCCATGGAGTCCCAAAAGTCAGACGTGACTGAAGCAACTTAGCACGCAGTGCAGAGGGCAAAGAATACACCTAAGTAAAGGGGAAATGCTGTAAACGTATCCAGCACTCTAAATAGCAGTTCACTGGAATATCTGACAACGGGCCACATGCCACTTAGCCTGTCTTAATGTTGCTTGATGAAATAATCCCTCCGTGGGGCTCACTTTCTTACCCATGCTGAGTCGTTTGAGTCTGTCTGACTCTGCAACCCCATAGACTGTAGCCCACCAGGCTCCACTGCCCATGTGATTCTCCAGGCAAGAATACTGGGGTGGGTTGCCATACGCTCCTCCAGAGGATCTTCCTGAAACAGGGACTGAATCTAAGTCTCCTGCGTCTCCTGTACTGCAGGTGGAATCTTTACCCACAGAGCCACCTGGGAAGCCCGTATCTTACAGCTCTTCCTTTACTGACAAGATGTCTCCATACTACTTAACTGAGTTGCATTATAGAAACTCTAGGTGGTAAAGAACCTGCCTGCCTATACCAGACACATACGACATGCTGGTTAGATCCCTGGGTGGGGAAGATGCCCTGGAGGAGGGTATGGCAACCTACCCCAGTATTCTTGCCTGGAGAATCCCATGGACAGAGGAGCCTGGTGGGCTACAGTCCACAGGGTCACAAAGACTTGGACAGGACTGAAGCGACTTAGCACAGCACAGTGCATGCCTGAATAAGCTTTTCTTCTCCCTCCTACCTTTCTATTCCTTGCTCCCTCCATGATACTTACACAAATAAGATAAATTTTACAAAATAAACTAGGATTAAAGTTTGGATGTTTGTAGTTTAAAATTTGCATATTTATCATTGGAAGGTGGTAGACATTTCTTCCTGTGTTTTGCAGTCTCTAATTATCATGCTCATTGGTCCTTCAAATGCTAATTTTCACATGCGAGTTTTATTAACTTTTTTGTATTTTGAGTTCTCAACTTTGTTCAAGACATTTTGAAGCATTACTTTTTGACCTGGTTTATAGTTGTAATGCTTTACTTGGCAGAGGGGGAAGAAAATGATAAGCTTGGATCTCAGCATACAAACTAGATTTTTGAGTGTGATAAAAGTTTCTTTAAAAGGTTTGTTCTTATTAAGTTCCCAGTAACCTTTATAGTAAACACTTCCATGTTACCTTTCTGCATATATTCTTAACTCTCAAATTAAAAATTGAAATGAATCATAACTAAGTATTGCAATGAGGAAGGCATTAAAAAAAAAAAAAACAATGTGCTCTCAGAAATGTTGGATAATCTCAGGAAACCTGTATTATGGTAACAGTATCTCATTTCTCACTCAATGAAACTTCTTTTCATTTTGGTGTTTTGTTGATATTAAAGAATTAACGTTTATTTGGTCCTTTAATCTCAGTGATGGTTTCAGTTCAGTTCAGCTCAGTTGCTCAGTCATATCCAACTCTTTGCGACCCCATGGACTGCATCATGCCAGACTTCCCTGTCCATCACCAGCTCCCAGAGTTTACCCAAACTTGTGTCCATTGAGTCAGTGATGCCATCCAACCATCTCATCCCTTGTTGTCCTCTTCTCCTCCTGCCTTCAATCTTTCCCAGCATCAGGGTCTTTTCAAATAAGTCAGCTCTTCTCATCAGTTGGCCAAAGTATTGGAGTTTCAGCTTCAGCTTCAGTCCTTCCAATGAATATTCAGGTCTGATTTCCTTTAGGATGGACTGGTTGGATCTCCTTGCAGTCCAAGGGACTCTCAAGAGTCTTCTCCAACATCACAGTTCAAAAGCATCGATTCTTCTGTGCTTAGCTTTCTTTATAGTCCAACTCTCACATCCATACATGACCACTGGAAAAACCATAGGCTTGACTAGAGGACCTTTGTTGGCAATGTCTCTGCTTTTTTATATGCTGTCTAGTTTGGTCATAACTTTCCTTTTAAGGAGTAACCGTCTTTTAATTTCATGGCTGCAGTCACCATTTGCAGTGATTTTGGAGCCCCCTAAAATAAAGTCTGACACTGTTTCCCCATCTATTTGCCATGAAATGATGGGACCAAATGCCATGATCTTAGTTTTCTGAATGTTGAGCTTGAAGCCAACTTTTTCACTCTCCTCTTTCACTTTCTTCAAGAGGCTCTTTAGTTCTTCTTCACTTTGTGCCATAAAGGTGGTGTCATCTGCATATCTGAGGTTATTGATATTTCTCCTGGCAATCTTGATTCCAGCTTGTGCTTCTTCCAGTCCAGTATGTCTCATGATGTACTTTGCATATAAGTTAAATAAGCAGGGTGACAATATACAGCCTTGGTTTATACCCTATCAAAACAGTTTATCCTCAAAAGGTATATAGCACTTAATTGAATATTTTTATATTCACAAAACTAGCTTATTAGATAAACATCCCTTAAGTAAATGAAGCCTCAATCACAGATTGGGGGAAAAAAAAATAAAGATCTACAAATTGTTAAGAGCTATGGATAAAAAAAGTGTTATTAAATTTGCTAAATTTAAAGCAACAAGAAAATATGGTCATATTGCTATTGTTCTCAAATTGCAGTAAATATTGAGCTTACTGCAATTTTCTGATTATTTCAACTCCTTAACTGTATTAATTTAAAAAATAAAATCTTCAGATGCTGTGTAAGTCACATTGCTCAGTTACATCTGACTCTTTGCCACCCAGTAGACTGCAACCTGCCAGGCTCCTCCGTCAAGGGGATTTTTCAGGCAAGAATACTGCACTGTGTAGCCCTTCCTGTCTGCAGGGATCTTTTTGACACAGGAATTGAACCTGGGTCTCCTGCACTGCAGAAAAATTCTTTATCAACTAGTTGTAGCTATATGCAACAATCATCCATATGAAACCTGATTTTGATATTAGGACCAGTTATTTTAGTGGCCTCATAGTACTCTAATGATTCAGTCCAGTTCATTCCCTTAGTCCTGTTCGACTCTTTGTGACCCAATGGACTGCAGCACACCAGGCTTCCCTACACCAATCGTTTTAATGCTTAGAGATGTAGTACACCAATATACCAATCATTTTAATGATTAGAAATGTAATTTTTATCTGATTTCCAGGGAAGTAAATAATAAGGGAGTGAAATGATGAAAGTAATATATCTGTCTTGAAATCAGAAATGTTAAAATGTTGAACTCTATAAAGCAATCTAATTTGAAATAAAATATAATAATAAAAAAAGATCAGTTATAGCATATGTGGCTTCTGGATTTCATTCATAGATTCATTTTATGCATGAAACTATCCTCTTAAGATTACAAATACATCTTGGGACTGATGGGCAACTGCTAGAGACTTCACTTCCTTTGTCTTCTTTCTAATCAAATAAAAAAAAATAGATAAATAAATGGAAAATATGAATGAGCTTCCCTCATAGCTCAGTTGGTAAAGAATCTGCCTGCAATGTAGGAGATACAGAATGTGTTGGTTCAGTCCCTGGGTCAGGAAGATTGCTTGGAGAAGGAAATAGCAAGCCGCTCCAGTATTCTTGCCCGGAGAATCCCATAGGCAGAGCCTGGCAAGCTGCAGTCCCTGGGGTTGCAAGGGTCAGACTCGACTTAGTGACTAAACCACCATGACCGAAGATATTAGGTTGGGCTTTAATATGGATATTTAGACTATAATTTCCTGGTATTGCCCTCTTCCACACTAGTTTTATTATTTTGGGAATTATTGCAAATGCATAAAAATATACATTATTTAAACACATATGAACATAATTGACTTAGATAAGCAAGGGAAAGAAATAGATCACCAGCTTTGCATCAGTATGTTCCAATGCCTATATTCTGTTATATTCTGTTTTTCCCTCTGGATAGGTGGATCTCAACAGGCTGAAGAGAAGCATGTAGAGCTAATCATTTTTAAGGGCATATCATGCAATTGTGCATAGTCAATTTTCTTGAAATATACATTATTAGGAAAAGTATGCTGGTGGCGAATATTCAAGAGATTAAATTCTAGAGTAAAGGAATTCCCTGTTGATCTAGTGGTTAGAATTCTGTGTTCTAAATGCCTAGGGCTTGGGTTCAACTTGTAGACAGAAAACTAAGATCCCACAAGTTGTGGCATGGCCAAAAATAAAATATGTTCTAAAGTAAAACTCCTGCACTTTACCTTGTTTATAATAGAGAACTGTTTATATGATTATATTTTACTCCTAGGGTATAAAGCGTTCTTTATGTACCTTTAGAAAATGATACACAAATAATTAAGGCTGATTTCAATGAAAATGCTACCTACCTCAGAAACTGATGAAAATACTTAAAATACTTAATACTAAAAAACATATCTATAATTGTAAGCATTCTTTATGGAATAAATAAATAGGATAGTGCTCGATCACAAATAAAGACATTGCATCCACAATCTATATGATTTTTCTACATACAAACAGCCCTCAAATCTACAAACAAATTATCAGAAATAATGATAGAATTTAGCAAGATAGGTAGATAGAAAACTGTAATCCAAAAAACAACAAAAAATTTCAATTGCATTTATATTTGAGCAAAAAACTGAAGTAATTAAACATCATCCCATAATTTTTAAATTATGTTCATTCAAACTCATGTCCATCGAGTTGGTGATGCCATCCAATCATCTCATGCTCTGTCATCCCGTTTTCCTCCCTACTATAAGTATCTACAAATTCAGAATCTACAAGTTCAGTAGGCCAATTCTTCTTTTTTTTTTTTCAGTAGGCCAATTCTAAATTGTATATGGAATAGCAAAAGTCCAAGCATAGTAAATATTTATTGAATAATAAGAAAAATGTGACAGGCTTCAGTTCAGTTTAGTTGCTTGGTCATGTCCGACTCTTTGTGGCCCCATGAATTGCAGCACGCCAGGCCTCCCTGTCTATCACCATCTCCCGGAGTTCACTCAGACTCACGTCCATCGAGTCAGTGATGCCATCAGTCATCTCATCCTCTGTCGTCCCCTTCTCCTCCTGCCCCCAATCCCTCCCAGCATCAGAGTCTTTTCTAATGAGTCAACTCTTCACATGAGGTGGCCAAAGTACTGGAGTTTCAGCTTTAGCATCACTCCTTCCAAAGAAATCCCAGGGCTGATCTCCTTCAGAATGGACTGGTTGGATCTCCTTGCAGTCCAAGGGACTCTCAAGAGTCTTCTCCAACACCACAGTTCAAAAGCATCAATTCTTTGGCACTCAGCCTTCTTCACAGTCCAACTCTCACATCCATACATGACTACTGGAAAAACCATAGCTTTGACTAGACGGACCTTAGTCGGCAAAGTAATGTCTCTGCTTTTGAACATACTATCTAGGTTGAGTATAATAAAGCTATAGTACTTTAAAGGTATGTTATTGACTCAGTTCAGTTCAGTTAGTCACTCAGTCATGTCCAACTCTTTCCAATCCCATGGATTACAGCACACCAGTCTTCCCTGTCCATCACCAATTCCCAGAGTTTACTCAAACTCATGTGCATCGAGTCAGTGATGCCACACAACCATGTCATCCTCTGTCATCCACTTCTCCTCCAACCTTCAATCTTTCCCAGCATCAGGGTCTTTTCCAATGAGTCAGTTCTTCACATCAGGTGGCCAAAGTATTGGAGTTTCAGTTTTAGAATCAATCCTTTCAATTAATATTCAGGACTTATTTCCTTTAGGACTGACTGACTGGATCTCCCTGCAGTCTATATGACCCTCAAGAGTCCTCTCCAACACCACAGTTCAAAGGCATCAGTTTCCATATCTGTGTCTCTTTTGCTGTCTTGCATATTGAGTTATCATTACCATCTTTCTAAATTCCATATACATGAATTAATATACTGCATTGGTGTTTTTCTTTCTGACTTACTTCACTCTGTATAATAGGCTCCAGTTTCATCCACCTCCATTAGAATTGATTCAAGTGAATTATTTTTAATAGCTGAGTAATAGCCCACTGTGTATATGTACCACAGCTTTCTATCCATTCATCTACTGATGGACATCTAGATTGCTTCCATGTCCTAGCTATTGTAAACAGTGCTGCAATGAACATTGGGGTATACATGTCTCTTTCAAGTCTGGTTTCTTCGGTGTGTATGCCCAGCATAAACCACTACAATATTGTAAAGTAATTAGCCTCCAACTAAAATAAATTAATTGACTTTAAAAAAGCATTAATTCTTAGGCACTCAGCTTTCTTTATAGTCCAACTTTCTCATCCATACATGACTACTGGAGTTTCAGCTTCAGCTTCAGTCCTTCCAATGAATATTCAGGTCTGATTTCCTTTAGGATGGACTGGTTGGATCTCCTTGCAGTCCAAGGGACTCTCAAGAGTCTTCTCCAACACAGTTCAAAAGCATCAATTCTTCAGCACTCAGCTTTCTTTATAGTCCAACTCTCACATCCATACATGACCACTGGAAAAACAATAGCCTTGACTAGATGGACCTTTGTTGGCAAAGTAATGTCTCTGCTTTTTAATATGCTTTCTGAGTTAGTCATAGTTTTTCTTCCAAGGAGCAAGTGTCTTTTAATTTCATGGCTGCAGTCACCATCTGCAGTGATTTGGGAGCCCAAGAAAACAGAGTCTCTCACTCTTTCCATTGTTTCCCCATCTATTTGCCATGAAGTGATGGGACCAGATGCCATGATCTTAGTTTTCTGAATGTTGAATATAATTTGATCAATAAAAGGAATAGAAGAAAGCTTAGAAACACAATCCACATGCACACTGAAACTTGAAGTATGAGAAAATGGCATTGTAGATCACAGAAAAAGAATGAATTGTATTGTAATAACCTTTTACAATATATAAAAATACTGAATCACTATGTTGAACACCTGAAACTATTATAATATTATGCATCGATTATAATTCAATTAAAATGAATTATTTACTTTAAAAAGGACAAATCACAAAATTATATGAAAAAATGTAATTAGATTTGAAATTCACATCATACACAGAAATTTCAGATAATTTTATGAAAATCAAAGTTAAAGTTTTAGAAGAAAACCTTTAAAAAGTTCATGAATTTTAGGCAGAGAATAAGTTTAACTTAAAGGAAATACTGATTAATTTTACTAATTAAAATTAGGACCTTGAATTTGCCAATAGATTTTACCAAACAAATGAGAAAATAAATGACATGTTTATAGTGTTTATAGACTAAAGATAAAAAGGATCAATATTCAGAACATTTTCTACTATCAATAACAACAACAAAAACTACAACTGAATAGAAGAGTGGGGAAGGCAGAGCAGATAATTAACAGAAAAAATAGCAAATGTCAATTAGCAATAAAAAACATGTCAGGTTATTACTTTGTGATGTCCCATTTCAAAGCCTCCAGGTTAGCAAAAGTCAAAGTCTGAAAATATCAAACATTTGACAGTATAGTGCAATACATATTCATAAATTGCTGAGATTAGTACTTAAAATAGGAACTATATAGTAACTTTGAAGATATATATATGCAGCAATTATACTCTCATTCACTAATATGGACTAGAGAAAATCATTCATATGTACTGGATCACATGGAATATTATTATTAGAAGCATCATTATAACTGAAAAAAAATGGAGAAGAACAAAAGTCCAGCAAAATAATGTTGATTAATGAATTATTATACATTCACTAAATAGAATATTTTAAAGCAGTGAAAATAAATTAGAGCTATGTATACAAATGGAGCTTCCCAGGTGGCGATAGTGGTTAAGAACTCACCTGCCAATGCAGGAGATTCAGGAGACGCAGGTTCTGTCCCTGTGTTGGGAAGATTCCTTGGAGGAGGTCATGGCAAACCGCTTCGGTATGCTTTCTTAGAGAATCCCATGGACGGAGGAGTCTGCTGGGCTACTGTTCACAGGGTCTCAAAAATTCAGATGTGGCTGAAGTGACTTAGCACATACATGTGTAAAAACATGTATAGGTCTTTAATACTTAATGTTGAATAGAAAAAGAATATTGTAGAAAAGTAAATACAATCTAATTCCAGTTGTATAAAGTTCAATTCAGTAGAGATAAACAATATGGCAGGACTAGTTTAGATAGAGGAATTGGGAAGGGAATGAACACATAGAAAAACAGAATTTGAAACATTTTCCCATTTAACTATTATTTTTTATAATTTTTACTTTAATTTTTCCATTAAAATTAATATAAATATATATGTTATGTATAATCTTTCTATGCTTTAAATTATACTAATATAAATTTCAGAGTTAGCATTAACTCTCCCCCACCCCACTCTCCATTATAGCACAGATGTGTGTTAATGTTGTAAAATGTGGGAGCAAACATTAGTCTGTCACTTACTAGCTGTGTTAACTAAAAGAGGATATATAACATTTTGATAGATAAATGTAATATTACTTTCCTGCAGTGTTTGATAGGAAAACAAAATAGAATTTATATAATGCATGTAGCAGAGTGCTTCCAATATAACAAATGCTCAACTTCAAGTATATCATTTTAAAATCCCTTGGTGATACATTATACAAAGCTATTTTAAACTAGCTTACAACTTTGGTGAGATCCAGTATTTTGAAGATCATTTAAAACTGAGATTTGAAATACACTGCAGGTTGACATTGGTAGGCAAGGAGAGGAAGAACATTTTATCATGAGAAAGTAAATATATTAGAATATCTGAAATGAAATAAACCAGAAAAGAAGGATGGAAAAAAGGAGGAAAGAAGAGTCTTGATTCATGAGCAGATAGATATGAAGTTTGATTGAAAAAGAAGGCCTAACACAAAAAATAGTAAGAAAAGATGTTTGGGGCCTGGTTGAGAAACTGGGTCGCATTTATGACAGTAGAGAGAATGGGACTCGGGCATGGTCTTCTGCTTTTAACTAGAATGTCCCCAAACCTGCAGCACAGCTATAATGTGTGAAGTCAGTTACTGGGATGCTCTGAGACAGTCATTATTGAGGATATCATAGAAGGCAAAGTATATAATATGATTCAGACAGTACCTTCAACAAGCGGTGTGGGGAAAACTGGATGGCTATATATAAAAGGATGAAATTAAACATTTTTTCACATCACATATAAAAATAAACTCAGAATGGATTAAAGAGTTGTATGTAAGGTCTGAAACCAACTCTGTGACACAAATTACAGGGATTGTTTTTCTCATCTAGCTCTTAAGGCAAAAGAAATAAAAGTGAAATTAAACAAATGGAACTAATTAAATTTAAAAGTTTTGCATAGCAAAGAAAACCAACAAAATGAAAAGAATACCTGCTGAATGGGAGAAAATATTTGCACATGATATGACTGATAAGGAATTAATATTCAAAACATAAAAACAGTTCATACAACTCAATGTGAAACAAACAAAGATCTAAAAATGGGCAGAAGAGATTAATATTTCTCAAAAGAAGACATGTAGATTGTCATCAGGCAAATGAAGAGGTGTTCAACATTGCTTATCATCAGAGAATTGCAAATCAAAACCATAATGAGCTATCAGGATAGCTAACATTAAAAAAGTCTGTAACTAGCAAATGCTGGTGAAAATGTGAAGAAAATAGAAGTCCTATACACTGTTGGTGAGGATGCAATTTGGTGTAGTCATTGTGGAAAACAGTATGGAGTTTCTTCAAATAATTAAAAATAGAACTACCATGCTGCTGCTACTGCTAAGTCACTTCAGTCATGTCCGACTCTGTGCGACCCCATAGACAGCAGCCCACCAGGCTCCCCCGTCCCTGGGATTCTCCAGGCAAGAATACTGGAGTGAGTTGCCCTTTCCTTCTCCAATGCAAGAAAGTGAAAAGTGAAAGTGAAGTTGCTCAGTCGTGTCCAACCCTCAGTGACCCCACGGACTGCAGCCTTCCAGGTTCTTCCGTCCATGGGATTTTCCAGGCAAGAGTACTAGAGTGGGGTGCCATTGCCTTATGTCCCAGCAATTCCATTCCTGGGTATATATCTAAAAAAGAAATATGGCATATTACATAAAAAGGAATGAAATTCTGCTACTTGCAACAAGATGCATAAATCCAGAGGATACTATGCTTAGTGAAATAAGTCAGAGAAAGACAAGCAGTGGTGTTATATCACTTGCCCATGGAATCTAAAAATAAAACAAGTGAATCTATATCACATACAGAAACAGACTCTATAGAGAATAAAATAGTGGTTATCAATAGAGAGAGGAAAAGGGGAGGGCCAAAACAGGTCTAGACAATTAAGAGGTACAAAATACTATGTATAAAATAAATAAGCAATGAGCATATATTTTATGGCACAAGGAATATAGTGATTATTTTCTAAAACTTTAAATAGAGCACAATCTATAAAAATATTGAATAATTTTGTTACATACCTTAACTAATATAATATTGCAAATAAAAAATAGAAGCTAACAAGAAACCAAAACTTTATTGAAACAGGTATACATACAAAGAGACAGTCATTATCTTCTAAATGTTTTTCAAATGTTTTTTCCTTCCTCCATCCTGCCCCCTACTCACTATTGCTCTTTCTTCATCTTTCTATATGAACTATTAACTAATTTTGACATTTGATGTTAAAAACTAGTTAAATGTTGATTCTCCCAGGGACAGAGGAGCCTAGTGGGCTGCCATCTATGGGGTCGCAGAGTCGGACACAACCGAAGTGACTTAGCAGCAGCAGCAGCACTATTGTTTGGGGAAAATAAATTATACTTTAAAATATGGGTGGAAAGTACAAATATTTCAATGAGTTTGGATATTTCAAAATTCAGAAGTTGCATATTAAAGCATTTTGATCATATATATAATCATATTTTATTTTGCATATTTTCCAGAAAGTTAATTGAATATGTATTTGAACTTTATACTTTACTTACCCCATGCTTACTGTTTTTAAATTGTTGATACTAATTAACTAAAAATTTCTTAAACTGATCTGATGTCTATTGTTTTCTTGTGATACTCTTAAAAAGCAGGGTTTGAGGCAAGTACTACAATTCATGTAGTGTACTAGGGAGGAATTTGGAAGAGGTGGGAATGAGGGGAGTAGAGAATGAGACAGGGAAACAGACAAGCCAGAGTGAAGTCCTGTTGTTCTGAGCTGCAAGGATGTGGGCCTCCAGAATCTTCTAGATAAGTAAGTCATGAAAAGAGGGACTTCCTCCTCTGTAGAAGAGAATAACTGGAGAATCTCTCCATCTGCTCCCAGCCCCCACATGTGACCCTGGATGGTGTTAATTCTCCCATGATTCCAAGCTGCACTTAGGTTTGAATTAGATGATCTTGGTTTGGAGAAAGCTCTGAAGCAGAACGTGAAAAGATTACAAATTTTGCTAGAGAAGTGACCCTTTTGGAGTTCAGAGCAGAAATGTCTCTTTCGCTATATATATTATATATATATATATATACAGAGTAGAACTGCCTCCTGTAATGTATATATGCATATATATAATATAATAAATCCCAATTTTAGTACCAAGACATGCAGCTATTTGATTGCAACTGTAAAGTTATATAACATACAAACTAGAACAGTCTCAAAAATTGTACTGTTAATACTGAGTAAGTTATATTATCTAATCATGTAAAATAATGTAGATTGTCTTTGCTTTCACCTGTTCCTTTAATTCTCTGTCTCAGCCTAAAATTGTTAGTTTTTAGTTATATTTTAAAAATAAACAACATTGCTAATTTAACTACTTTGACACCTTGCTAAAGAAAATATCTCTATGGAACAGAAAAGAGCTTGTGGCTCTTTTAAGTGTCTGCAAGTATAAAATAAGAAACAAGTTACCCTCGTGAGGTTAGTTCCAGCAGCATGAGATCATAGTAAATTGCTTAGTCACAAGACCACACGTCGAGAAATCCAAAATGCTTCACGAGTTACAGAGCTGGTTTCCAAGACTAGTGTTGGGGACCCATGAAGCAAAGAAATATAAAAGATACTATTTTGAATAGTGCCTGTGTCCATGATATATTCATATGAATTCAGAGGATGAAGAAAATATATATTGTACTGGTTAGAGACTATGAAAAGAAACACTAGGAAGAATGTCTATTTTTATCGTGGACATATCAAAACAAAATATTTAGCACAAATATTCAAGTGGACACAAATGTTTTAAAAATAGGACTGTAGAAAAGACTCATAACTGTGTGCATCGTACACAGAGGCAGAATACAAAGTCAAGAGCCACGACCAACAAGCGTATGAAGTGAAGTGAAGTCACTCAGTCGTGTCCGACTCTTTGTGACCCCATGGAGCCTACCAGGCTCCTCAGTCCGTGGAATTTTCCAGGCAAGAGGATAGGTGAACTCAAACCTCAGCATTGCCTGAGGCAGACCAAAGCTGTGCCTTTTACTTGCTTGGTCCACACCAAGCTATTTGAACATTCTACCACAGCACACTAAATTTTCAAATACAGAGAGAAGCAAGTTTTATGTCATAGGTTGCTCTGAAGATTCAGTAAATTAGTATTAATAATATTAGCCACATTATTAATGGTAAATATTCATCAAAATAGTAAATTAATATTAAGATGACCCAAGTTTTTTTTGTTTATATTGTTAATAACACTCATTTACTGACAAAAGTGTCTTGCCTTGGGAAAGAAATTATATTGTTTCATTCATTAACATTCATTCTGAGAAGTCTGAGGTTTAAATAATCAATTTTTAATTCACAGAGAAGGCTTAGCACATAGCCTGTCTCTAGATTCAGATGTATATTAAATTATATTAGAAGATGATAATTCTAATAGAGTTCAGGTCACTATATTTCTTCAGCTTTGTGCAAAGTATTAGAATATCACTGGCTTTTGTTACATATGAAGTGCTTTTGCTAAGTAAAAAAAAAAAAATTATGAGCTAAGAATTTTTTAAATTTCTTTATAATTGGTGTGACTAATCATTTTGTGCATTGTTAAAGAATAATTATTGGTTAGCTAAAGCAACTAATTGAAGAGAAACTTTGAATACCTTAAATAAATATATCGTTATTGTAAAAACTACATGAAAAATATTACCATATATTGATACAGCAATGGCAACTCACTCCAGTACTCTTGCCTGGAAAGTCCCATGGACCAAGGAGCCTCGTAGGCTGCAGTCCATGGTGTTGCGAAGAGTCGGACATGACTGAGTGCCTTCCCTTTCACTTTCACTTTCATGCATTGGTGAAGGAAATGGCAACCCACTCCAGCGTTCTTGCCTGGAGAATCCCAGGGACGGTGGAGCCTGGTGGGCTGCTATCTATGGAGTCGCACAGAGTTGGTCACAGCTGAAGTGACTTAGTGCAGCAGCAGCAGCATGCACTTTAAGCAAAAGCATAACTTCAGGAGAGTATGGTTAGAATGCTCATTAATATTATTTAATGAGTCTTCTAATTTTAATCATTAAGAATAATTGCAAAACTTAATAGACAATATTTTATCAATATTTTGAAATTCATGATATGAAACCATTTAAATTTCACATCCATTTTCATAGTGATAAGAAATTTCAGCATTTTATTTTAATAGCATAAAAGGAAGAGTGATGGTTTTAAAGAATGAATATATATTTGGAGCACAATTTAGATACTTAGTACTCTGAAATCTTGTTAATACTTATAGATAAATTTCTTTCAATTGGCATAAAGAAATCATAAACTTTCTTTTGCCATTTGCTACCACCTACATGTGTGAATAAAATTTCCTGTTGAAGATATCTGAAAAACCTGGAGCAACCATTGAAAGTGTTGATCAATTTTCAGGCTAAAATCTGGAAAAATAAAATGTTCACAGAAGCCAATTCATGTTTCTATTTTAAAGCTTTTTAATATATCCTGTTTAAATTTTCAAAGAATTAAAATTTTACTTTTTTGATATTTCTTTTATTTTGTGTATCTTTCACTTATGTAAAATAAGAATAATTCATTTTTTCATGGAGCCCCAGAGGCATCCAATGTCTTTCGTTTGCCCTGCTATGTGTATAGGTATCATTTCTCTGTGTATCATGATATGAAAAAGTTGGGGAAGCAATTCATTTGTTAGCAATAGTAATGAAGGTCAATTGTTTGAGAATGATAAGATAAAAATATCAGAGAAATATGTAGCTGCATGCAGTTTGGATTGAAAGATAGAGACTTGAATTGTGTCAAAAATGATCAGTGATGAGTTAAGAATTCTTAAACTAGTGGAACCTTGTGGGAACAAAAGAGAGAATGCATTCAAAAGTCTTGGAAAAAGAGCAATCCAGTGGGAGACTGAAAGTGTAAGTTCGCTAAGGTTTCAACGTTGTGTTAGGATATCTTGTTATGCTAATCATGAATATGAACAATTCTGTCTTGGCACTATTCCTAAATGTGTAATTTTATGTTTAAATTCCATTTATCATATGCCGTTTTCAGTCACTAAGTTATGTCTGACTCTTTGTGACCCCATGGACTGCAGCACTCCAGGCTTCCCTGTCCTTCCCCATCTCCCAGAGTTTACTCAAACTCATGTCCATTGAGTCTATGACGCCATTCAGTCATCTCATCCTCTATCACTCCCTTCTCCTCCTGCCCTCAATCTTTCCCAACATCAGAACATCAATGTCTTTTCCAGTGAATCAGCTCTTCAAATCAAGTGGCCAAAGTACTGGAGCTTCAGCTTCAGTATCAGTCCTTTCAATGAATATTCAGGGTTGATTTCCTTTAGGATTGACTGTTTTAATTGCCTTGTAGTCTAAGAGTCTCTCAAGAGTCTTCTCCAGCACCAGAATTCAAAAGTATCAATTCTTTGGCACTCAGCCTTCTTTATGGTCTAACTCTCATATCTCTACATGCCTACTGGAAAAACTGTAGCTTTGTCTATAAAGACCTTTGTTGGCAAAGCAATGTCTGTGCTTTTAATATGCTGTCTATATTTGTCATAGATTTTCTTTCAAGAAGCAAGTGTCTTAATTTTGTGGCTGCAGGCACTATCCACAGTGATTTTGAAGTCCAGGATAATAAAATCTGCCACTGTTTCCAATTTTTTCCTATCTATTTGTAATGAAGTGATGGAATCAGATTCCATGATCTTAGTTTTTTGAATGTTGAGTTTTAAGCCAGCTTTTTCACCTCTCTTTTACCTTCATCAAGAAGTTCTTTAGTTCCTCTTTACTTTCTGCCATTAGAGTGGCATCACCTGTATATCTGATATTGTTGATACTTCCTCTGGCAATCTTGAGTCCAACTTGGATTTATCCAGCCCAGCATTTCATGTGATGTATGCTGTATATAATTTTAGCAAATCTGTGCACCTAAATTCTGCCAGTACTCTTGGTGACTGGGAATTCTGAGTAGTGCTAGAAAAGTGTGCCATGCACAGTGAATGCAATTCATTCACTCTACATATCATCATAATTTAGCCCTTTATGTCAATCAGGTTTAAGGTGTGACCGACTCAATGTGGTCACTCATAGGATCGATTTCCATCCTTTTACAAATTTCCATTTCTTTTGTAGTACATTCAAGCATGATTGAAAAGATTTATTTTCCTTCCAAAGAAGTGAATTGACTCTCAAAGAAATTTCCTAAAATAGAACTGCAAGAAGTATAAAGTTTACCTTGAGGCTTTGTCAAACTCATCTCTAAATTTCTTAAGTGTGAAGCTTCCGGCCTCACAAATATCAGAAACTGCATGTTTGCCAGGATTCCTAAAACCACAGTTTAAGAATGTGAAAAATTTCTGATGAGGAATGAGAAGGCCACTATTTGATCTGGAGATCCATCATATACTAAACTCATATTTACAGGATTTCTCTCTGAATCTTTTCTTGCTGCTGCTGCTGCTGTTAAGTCACTTCAGTCGTGTCCGACTCTGTGCGACCCCATAGACGGCAGCCCACCAGGCTCCACCATCCCTGGGATTCTCCAGGCAAGAACATTGGAGTGGGTTGCCATTTCCTTCTCCAATGCATGCAAGTGAAAACTGAAAGTGAAGTCACCCAGTCGTGTCCGAAGCTTAGCGACCCCATGGACTGCAGCCCACCAGGCTCCCCTGTCCATGGGATTTTCCAGGCAAGAGTACTGGAGTGGGGTGCCATTGCCTTCTCCGGAATCTTTTCTTATCAAGTGTAAAATGGACATAAAGATTTAAGCCTTCTTTACATCTCATAGAATTGTTATACTGACCAATTGTCATAGTACATTTCAGAGCCCACTTTAACAAAAACTTTACAAACATAGTGGAAGTACATATTAAATAATCAATGCCATGTCATTTCTTTCTTGTCAGATTGATTTGGTGTGAGAGATTTATATGGTAAGTAGTTTATTTTCAAACAGCGTGGCTTCTTTGCTCCAAACTTATACAGCAAAGAGTTAAGTCCCTGTATTTTTAACTTCAAAAAGCTGAGTTTGTTGTTTGGACTATCTAAAGGAACTTGTCAAATAAAAGGGAGTAGGCATCCATATAACATATAACTCAAGGTTACAAAAACAAAGTCACTTAATAGATGTTTCTCTTGCCTCAGTTTTAGCCAGATCTCTGGATTAGGACTTGAACCCAAAATGAAGTCTGATAAGGAATATGCTTTATTGGTAACATGGATAGTAAAACTCTCAGCTTGTGAGGCATTTGTGAATCAGCAAAATAACACATTTCAGATAACATACTCCAGTGAAAGAGCCAAAACACCCTCTTTGCCACAACCTTGGGCAACTGTAAAACACAATCTGCAATAACAGTTAAACATTACAGTTCTTTGGGGACGTATATACCAATATATAAAAGTAAATGGGTCACTGGCTTTCCAAATGGGGTTTGCCTTTTGGAAAAGCAAAGCTACAAACTAGGAAACATGCTAGCGAAAGGGTGAGTCTATGCACGGCACTGGTGCACTTGAGTTTCTGTTTTGTTTGCCCAGATGAAGGTGTTACCTGGTATCACACAAGTAGCACCATTGTCTTGATTATTAACTTATGGGGAGCAGAGGACTAAATGAACAGTAGCTTTATTAAAAATAATAATGTTCCTTTCATCTGGAGTAAGTTCTATAATTAATTATATGAGACTTGCAGGTTCACGATGATGCCAAGAAGTGTATCTTGGCTGGAACTTCCCCGGTGGTCCAGAGGTTAAGAATCTGTCTTTCGATGAAGGGGAGGAGGGTTCCATTCTTGGTCAGGGAACTAAGATCCCAGATGTCATAGGGCAACTCAGCCTGTACACAACTGACTCAACACAGCCAAAAATAAATTAATAAAATATACTTTATAATAATAATAAAGTATACAGTTAGTTCAGTTCAGTTCAGTTACTCAGTTGTGTCCGACTCTTTGTGACCTCATGAATCACAGCATGCCAGGCCTCCCTGTCCATCACCGAGCCCCGGAGTCCACTCGAACTCATGGCCATTGAGTTGGTGATGCCATCCAACCATCTCATCCTCTGTTATCCCCTTCTCCTCCTGCTCCCAATCCCTCCCAGCATCAGGGTCTTTTCAATGAGTCAACTCTTCACATGAGGTGGCCAAAGTACTGGAGTTTCAGCTTTAGCATCAGTCCTTCCAATGAACACCCAGGACTAATCTCCTTTTGGATGGACTGGTTGCATCTCCTGCAGTCCAAGGGACTCTCAAGAGTCTTTTCCAACATCACAGTTCAAAAGCATCAATTCTTCAGTGCTAAGCTTTCTTCACAGTCCAGCTCTCACATCCATACATGACTACTGGAAAAACCATAGCCTTGACTAGACGGACCTTTGTTGGCAAAGTAATATCTCTGCTTTTCAATATGCTATCTAGATTGGTCATAACTTTTCTTCCAAGGAGTAAGTCCCTTTTAATTTCATGGCTGCAATTACCATCTACAGTGATTTTGGAGTCCAGAAAAGTAAAGTCTTTCCCTATCTATCTTCCAGGAAGTGATGGGACTAGATGCTATGATCTTAGTTTTCTGAATGTTGAGCTTTAAGCCAACTTTTTCACTCTCCTCTTTCACTTTCATCAAGAGGCTTTTTAGTTCCTCTTCACTTTGTGCAATAAGGGTGGTGTCATCTGCATATCTGAGGTGATTGATATTTCTCCTGGCAGTCTTGATTCCAGCTTGTGCTTCCTCCAGCCCAGTGCTTCTCATGATGTACTCTGCATAGAAGTTAAATAAGCAGGGTGACAGTATACAGCCTTGGCATACTCCTTTTCCTATTTGAAACCAGTCTGTTGTTCCATGGCCAGTTCTAACTGTTGCTTCCTGACCTGCATACAGGTTTCTCAAGAGGCAGATCAGGAGGTCTGGTATGCCCATCTCTTTCCGAATTTTCCTAGTTTATTGTGATCCACACAGTCAAAGGCTTTGGCATAGTCAATAAAGCAGAAATAGATGTTTTCCTGGAAGTCTCTTGCTTTTTCGATAATCCAGCAAGAATGCTGGAGTGGGTTGCCGGTGTCCTCCTCCAGTGCATCTTCCCAACCCAAGGATTAAACCTGCTTCTTCTGCGACTCTTGCATTACAGGCAGATTCTTTAACACTGAAGCCATTATGTTCCTTAAGAAAACAGCAAGCACAGTAACCGTACATCATCAACCACAGATCCTAACTATGGATTATTAGTTGGGATATACAATTTGCCAAGTTATTTTCTCCAGTGTTACCTATAACATATGTTATAATCCTAGTATCCCAAGAATAGCATAGAGAAGGATTCATACCATAGCTCTTGACTCTCATATGAAAGAGAAACCTCAAATCTGTGTAAACATGGCTGAGAGACAAAGGGAAGAGAGAGTGACAAGTTCATTTGGCACCCACCTGGACAATAGAGTGTCAAAATGCCATCTGGTCATTATTAAACCAATAATTATGTCTGTACCATTGAATTTGGTACTTAGCCATATACAGGCTTATTTTCACTTATGTACATATATCCCTAGGGCTTCCAGCTTATGCTTATAGGAACAAATGGCTTAAATCAATTGTCAAATATGAATGTCTTTTTATTTGCTCACAATGACACCAGCTGATCTAAGCACCCAGCTCTGCCATGAGAAATATCTTCAAGTTCCTCAATAATGAGATATGAATCTGCTCATGTTCTCAAATTTCTTTGACAAGACCCCTCCTGACTGCCTCTTCTGTCATTATAGAGCCGTGTTGATACCTCATCAGCAGAACCATAGTACAGGCTGTCACTAAGTCTTTTCTCCAGGATGAAGACTGATGTGTCTTCCTAGGGGCCAGTGTATCAGACATGTTCTCTTTCCTCTAACTGAAAATCAAAAGCCCCCGTTTTTAAAAAAAGAAACTCTAAGAGACACATTGAGAGCCAACGCCTCATCATTCTCTAATGCTATGTGACAATTTAAGCTCAGTTGAAACACTCTGATTTTCCAGAATCCTCCCTTTTTCCTCCTCTTCTAACTACACCCTTTACTTTCTTTTTTCAAGATTTGATTTCCTACATTCAACTGGGCAAGGAACTTAAAAAATAAAATGAATCATATCTATAGGCATATTCTAAGTTTCTACCTTGTAGGAAGATAAGCTCAGAGGAGAAAAACGAGAAATAGCATAGCACCAAGAGCACTGAGAAATGGACATTTGGAAACATTTCCGTAGTACATTTGTTAACAAAAGATCTCTACTACCTTAGACAATGTCCATTAATAAGTGTGAATTGTGCCTGATTAATAGTGACTTGCATGTGTAATGTGAGTTTTCCCTAGAGAATTGTAAGTTACCATTTCACAGAGGACATTCATCACAGTGATGATTTTCCTTATGGGGACAGAGTTTGAGAAAAGGCAGTAAATCCAATTGCCCCACAACTTTCCCATATTTCACTGCATGCCAAAAGACATCTCATGCCACCAATAGTAACAATAATAAGAAGAAGAAGGAAAGAAGAGAAAGATAAAAGCAAAACTAATTCAGTAGAATAATATTTCATTTATTTTAATTTGTAAAAGAAAAACATTGATAAGAATGTGACATGGAAGCCTAGGAGGAAGTTTCCAGATAAAAGCATTTTGGCTAATACTTGAAAAAGAGGAAGATTTCTTGAGAGCTGTAATATTTCCAGCCCTAAGGAAACCTAGAAGTTTTTAGAAAACAAATATGTAGAATGCCTTTAATAGGTTTAACATCTACTTGAATGAAAGAGTAGGTTCAACAATGATGAAAAGGACAGGAGATTTAAACAATAATGAAAAATTCAGTTCAGTTCAGTTTAGTCACTCGGTCGTATCTGACTCTTCGCGACCCCATGAATCGCAGCACACCAGGCCTCCCTGTCCATCATCATCTCCTGGAGTTCACTCAGACTCACGTCCATCAGGTCAATGATACCATCCAGCCACCTCATCCCCTTCGTCAATCCTGCCCCCAATCCCTCCCAGCATCAGAGTCTTTTCCAGTGAGTCAACTCTTTGCATCAGGTGGCCAAAGTACTGGAGTTTCAGCTTTAGCATCATTCCCTCCAAAGAAATCCCAGGGCTGATCTCCTTTAGAATGGACTGGTTGGATCTCCTTGCAGTCCAAGGGACTCTCAAGAGTCTTTTCCAACATCACAGTTCAAAAGCATCAATTCTTCGGTGCTCAGCTTTCTTCACAGTCCAACTCTCACATCCATATATGACCATTGGAAAAACCATAGCCTTGACTAGATGGACCTTTGTTGGCAAAGTAATGTCTCTGCTTTTCAATACGCTATCTAGGTTGGTCATAACTTTCCTTCCAAGGAGTAAGGGGGGCAAAAAAAAAACACCTTATTTTTTATCATATAGCAATGAGCCTCATAAACTTTCCAGTGTAATGTACTAGTAAATCTATCCTTGAAAGCAAATGAAAGTATTAGTCACCCGGTCATGTTCGACTCTTTACGACCCCGTGGACTGTAGACCACCAGACTCCTCTGTCCATGGGATTTCCCAGGCAAGAGTACTAGAATGGGTTGCCATTCCCTTCTCCTGGGGATCTTTCTGACCCAGAGATTGAAACTGGGTCTCCCACATTGCAAGCAGATTCTTTACCATCTGTACCACCAAGGACATGAATGATAAATCTAACAGTTCATGTAAAAGGATACGGTTCAGTTCAGTTGCTCAGTCATGTCTGATTCTCTGAGATCTCATGGACTGCTGCATGCCAGGCCTACCTATCCAACACCAACACCAAGAGTTTACTTAAACTCACATCCACTGAGTCGGTGATGCCATCCAGCCGTTTCACCTCTGTTGTCCCTTCTCCTCCCGCCTTCAATCTTTCCCAGCATCATGGTCTTTTCAAATGAGTCAGTTCTTTGCATCAAGTGGCCAAAGTATTCAAGTTTCAGCTTCAGCATCAGTCCTTCCAATGAATATTCAGGACTGATTTCCTTTAGGTTGGACTGGTGGATCTCCTTGCAGTCCAAGGGACTCTCAAGAGTCTTCTCCAACACCACAGTTCAAAAGCATCAATTCTTCATCACTCAGCTATCTTTATAGTCCAACTCTTACATCCATACATGACTATTGGAAAAACCATAGCTTTGACTAGACAGACTTTAGATGTCAAAGTAATGTCTCTGCTTTTTAATATGTTATCTAGGTTGGTCATAATTTTCCTTCCATGGAGTGAGTGTCGTTTAATTTCATGGCTGAAATCACCATTTTGGAGCCCCCCAAAATAAAGTCTGACAGTGTTTCCCTGCTTCCCCATCTATTTCCCATGAAGTGATGGGACTAGATGCCATGATCTTTGTTTTCTGAATGTTGAATTTTAGTAAAAGGAAAAGGTTTAGGATAACAATTTGCAAAGAATTAGTAAAATAGAATCATTTGAGATGATCAATATATGTATTTTAATAAGACAAGGAAATCAGAAAGGAAAGAGGAAAGAAAAGCTAAAGAATAATACATATGCAAGCTGGATATAGGCACCCATGAAAAAGCAGGATAATCTGGGTTAAATGCTGTTCTTTGGATACCTTATGTTTACAGGTCATAACATTTATTTGCAAGTAACTACTCCTTTAGGTACCTGTATACATGCACTACTCTTTTCCATCATGGCAGGCAAACGTGAGTTTCACTCATCTGTGGATTTCTGAGCCCTGGAATTATTCTAAATAATTAGAGATACTCCCAAGTATTATTACACTGGCTCCAAGTTATCTCCCTTTGAACAGGGATGTCTGCCTTTTGTTACCCCCTGTATCCTTAATCTTGTTCACAGTAGACATTCCATAAATATTTATGGAATAAGTAAAGAAGTGAATGAATCCTGGAATTCAGAGGAGTGGGCCATAAATGCCTGCATTAGTAATAAGATATGAAATCTAAGAAGGCTCATAAAATTAACTGAGTAACTTGTAATATATAAATCTTGGCACTGTTCTGCATTAATGTGGACGCTACCCATTTTAACAAGTAAAATGAAAAACAAAGAAAATCAGTCTGCTAGTGTCCACCATATGCCCCGCCACTTTATTGTCTCTTATGTTAAGAATAAATTAATATATAAATGAAAAATTTAATTCTTAGCTGAGCACTTTCCTCTCTACAAACATCTTACACCAAAACTACATCATGGCTAGTGTATATCTAGGAATCTGTGTAAAACATCAGACCATCTTCCTAGAAGTGAAGCAAAAATATGATTAAAGAAATAGGATTTGGAGGTGTAGATGGATGCCTGCAGGGGAGGAAAAGAGGTAAACATCAATTTCCCTTATGCTAAAAACAAACCAAACTTCTGGGTGAGATTGATTGAATTATGAATCCACAAGTGAACAGACAAAAACCCAGCAAATACAGCTTGTAACATTGGATACTCACTTCATTCCTTGTTTTCCTATTGAGCAGATCCCCAAACTTACAACATCAGCCTCTTGTGTTGCAGTGTACCCAGCTGGCCGTCTGCTGGTCAGAAACAGAGAAGAGCGTGCACATAACTGCCAATTCTCAGTTACATTATCCTCTTCCTCTTTTCCCTCCCCTCATCTATCCCATTCCTTTCTTGTCTCTGTGGATCGAACTGCAGCACATACACTTAGCAACTGACATAATTTTATTATTGATCCATTGACTTTAGGTACTGGGGCTACAGCTCCATTAGTAGCTGCAACTGGGTACTCCTCTGAGCCCAGGATTCAGAAGAGGAGACACTTTAGCCTTGACATGTAAATTGCTCAGAGAGAGGCAAGAGACTGCTGTATCCATTACTCCTATTATTGGCCAATTTGTCAGCAACTCAGAAAGCAGAGCAGCTCTATTACAAGTCAAAGGAGACATAAGATCGTCCCCAAGGCAAGAGAAGAGGAGATGAATTGGAAGAAATTGATATATTACTGGAGGCCAAATGACAAAATTATGAAGCAAAGGGAGTCCTACAGTCCTCCAAAAGGTGGAACTGGGGAGACAAAAAAGCGGAAAAAAGTATATGCATGCCCATAAACGTATATCTATGGAAGTTTATTTTGTTTCATCCTCTGTGTGTGTATATGTGTGTATGTTAATCTCTAAAGCATTGTTATAGAACTGGTATCAATGAAGGAGAAATTTGACCAAAGTTTTTTTGATTCAGTAACTAAAGAAGTAGGTAAAATGCTTTTAGTTTTATCTTTAACAACAATGGCTACCAGCAGACTATCAGAGAGAATGAATAAAAAAGGCCTGCTGAGAAGGTAACACACACACACACACACACACACACCATCACACACACACCATCCCACACACCTGGAACAACCCAGTTGCTGTTACACTGAAATGCAAATTCTCTTCTCTTTATAAAGGAGCTCCTGTCTGCAAACTAGTCTGCTCGCTCACTCCTTGTTTTATCTGGCACTGATCCCCGAACAAAAATCAATCTCCAATTCGTTTTAATGTTTAGTACTAAATCTAGAAACTGAAACCAAACATGGGAGTCTCATATTTATTATGGAAACTCTTTTATCTGGCTGGAGGGCAACCTTCTAATCAAGGGAATGAATAAACAGTCATTTACTTACTTTCAGGGAATAGAGGAGACAGCTCAATCTTCTTGAAGCCCAGGCAAACCAAAGGGGCTTCAAATTTGTAAGTCAAAGCATTAGCAGCTTGCTAATCTAGCTTGGCAATTATTAAGATGTAAATTTAGAATTACTCTGTTTACCACTCTGTTTACCAAGGTTACAGGTAGGAGCAGAACTACTTGATTTTCTTTCTTTGTGGAAGAAAAAATTCTAGTAATTGAGACAAAGGCTTTGGGGGCATATGTTCAGTAAAGCTTTTGTTGTTGATGTTTAGTCGTTAAATCCTGCATGACTCTTTTGTAATCACATGAACTATAGCCCACCAAGCTCCTCTGTCCATGGGATTTCCCAGACAAGAGTACTGGAGTGGCTTGCCATTTCTTTCTCCAGAGGATCTTCCTGACCCAGGAATTGAACCTGCATCTTCTGCTTGGCAGGCAGATTCTTTACCACTAAGCCACCTGAAAGCCTCATGAAGTTTTTATACATATATATATTCAGTACCTAAAAACTGAGAGCAATGACAGTTATGTTTTATTCAGTGGGAAATTTTGGGACTTCCAGCCCAGAAGACAGCATATCAACTACCCCTGAGAGAACTGCTCCAAGGAGGTGAGGGGAGGAACAAGGTTATATAGAAGTTTTACAACAAAGGACAGGTGCTGAGCATCAAAAGATTATTGTTAATGAAAGGGAATAAGATATCCCAAGTTAAGGAGTTCAGCATTTTCCTATGTATGGGAAGATGCAAGTGTCAACTCACTGAAGCCATTACTTTCATAAGTATCTCAGCTATCTAGGGCCAGCGCCCTGTGTTTTTCCACATCCTGAGCTTCCTTGGGAGTCACTATAGGGAGTGACTGCAGCCCTGATGTCTGTGAGCTTGTAGGTATTCTTCCCCTTCCTGGGTGTCTGTAGGGCTCAGGAACTCACATAGGAGGGCTGGAATTACAGATGCCTGTGACATCCTTGTTTACTGATATGGCAGGGAATATTCCATTTTTCTCTCTCTCAGGAAAGTATGTATATTTTGATGATTCAATAAGAAATTCAAAAACCTAAACAACAAAAGGATTTATAGTGTTACGTCATTGTGTGTTCATAGGTGTGGTGTTCTGGTTCAGTTCAGTTCAGTCCAGTTGCTCAGTCATGTCCGACTCTTTGCGACCCCATGAACTGCAGCACGCTAGGCCTCCCTGTCCATCACAGACTCCAGGAGCCCACCCATACCCATGTCCATCGAGTCAGTGATGCCATCCAATCATCTCTTCCTCTGTTGTTCCCTTCTCCTCCTGCCCTCAATTTTCTTAGCATCAGCGTCTTGTCAGATGAGTCAGTTCTTCGTCTCAGGTGGCCAAAGTATTGGAGTTTCAGCTTCAGCATCAGTCCTTCTAATGAACATTTAGGACTGATCTCCTTTAGGAGGGACTGGTTGGATTTCCTTGCAGTCCAAGGGATTCTCAAGAGTTTTCTCCAACACCACAGTCAAAAGAATCAATTCTTCAGCACTCAGCATTCTTTATAGTCCAACTCTCACATCCATACATGACCACTGGAAAAAACATAGCCTTGATTAGATGGACCTTTGTTGGCAAATTAATGTCTCTGCTTTTTAATATGCTGTCTAGGGTGGTCATAACTTTCCTTCCAGGGAGTAAGCGTCTTTTAATTTCATGGCTGCAGTCACCATCTGCAGTGATTTTGGAGCCCAGAAAAATAAAGTCAGCCACTGTTTCCACTGTTTCCCCATCTATTTGCAATGAAATGATGGAACCAGATGCCATGATCTTAGTTTTCTGAATGTTGAGCTTTAAGCTAACTTTTTCACTGTCCTCTTTCACTTTCATTAAGAGGCTCTTTAATTTGTCTTCGCTTTCTGCCATAAGGGTGGTGTCATCTGCATATCTGAGGTGATTGATATTTCTCCTGGCAATGTTGATTCCAGTTTGTTCCTCCAGCCCAGTGTTTCTCATGATGTACTCCGCATATAAGTTAAATAAGCAGGGTGACAATATACAGCCTTGACACACTCCTTTCCAGATTTGGAACCAGTCTGTTGTTCCATGTCCAATTTTCTAACTGTTGCTTCCTGACCTGCATACAGATTTCTCAAGAGGCAGGTCAGGTGGTCTGGTATTCCCATCTCTTTCAGAATTGTCCACAGTTTATTGTGATCCACACAGTCAAAGGCTTTGGCATAGTCAATAAAGCAGAAATAGATGTTTTTCTGGAACTCTTTTGCTTTTTTGATGATCCAGCAGATGCTGGCAATTTGATCTCTGGTTCCTCTGCCTTTTCTAAGAGGAGCTGGAACATTTGGAAGCTCATGGTTCACGTATTGCTGTAGCCTGATTTGGAGAATTTTAAGCATTACTTTACTAGCGTGTGAGATGAGTGCAATTGTGCAGTAGTTTGAGCATTCTTTGGCATTACCTTTTTTGGGATTCAAATGAAAACTGACCTTTTCCAGTCCTGTGGCCACTACTGAGTTTTCCAAATTTGCTAGCTATTGAGTGGAACACATTCACAGCATCATCTTTCAGGATTTGAAAGAGCTCAACTGGAATTCCATCACCTCCACTAGCTTTGTTTGTAGTGATTCTTCCTAAGGCCCACTTGACATCTCATTCCAGGATGTCTGGCTCTAGGTGAGTATAACAACATCATCATTATCTTGGTCGTGAAGATCTTTTTTCTACAGTTCTGTGTATTTTTGCCACCTCTTCTTAATATCTTCTGTTTCTGTTAGGTCCCTACCATTTCTGTCCTTTACTGAGCCCATCTTTGCATGAAATATTCCCTTTGTACCTCTAATTTTCTTAAAGAGATCTCTAGTCTTTCCCATTGTATTGTTTTCCTCTATTTCTTTGCATTGATCGCTGAGGAAGGCTTTCTCATCTCTCCTTGCTCTTCTTTGGAACTCTGCCTTCAAATGGGTATATCTTTCCTTTGCTTTTTTGCTTCTCTTCTTTTCACAGCTATTTGTAAAGCCTCCTCAGACAGCCATTTTACTTTTTTGCATTTCTTTTTTTGGGGGATGATCTTGTTTCCTGTCTCCTGTACAATGTCATGAACCTCCATCCATAGTTCATCAGGCACTCTGTCTATCAGATCTAGTCCCTTAAATCTATTTCTCAGTTCTACTGTATAAGGGATTTGATTTAGGTCATAGCTGAATGGTCTAGTAGTTTTTTCAACTTTCTTTAAAAAAAGAAAAAAATGAAAAAGTAGAGTATTGATTGGTGTCTTCCCATCTAAAATGAGTAACGTCACACACACACACACACACACACACACACACACACACGAGTCCTGGGTAAATCCAAAAGAAACATTTCGTATGTTTGCTTCTTTATTACAGCTATTTCTTTATCCATGTCAGTAGCCTCATTTGTGTAAACTTATTCACCTAAATTCAAATTGAATGAAGTAGAAAAGACTCTTTCTCATATAGCACAGAAGATGTGAATTTGTATATTTACGGTGATAGACACTGAGGAAATAGCATGCTTTGATCTGACCAATTGGGAGCCAGCTTTTTAACTTGGAGTTTCTTTATGACATGGCTTTTATTTATGTGGCCATTTCACAAACCTAAATCGAACTATTTCCACATTATTCTTACCCTCTCAGTCTTCTCAGATATATTTCACTCAGTGAAGCTGAAGGAGGAGTAGTGCTGGAAGGTAGATGTCTGTTTCATGCATAATTTGATAATGAAATAAATTCTAAAACTGGATGGCTTAGAAAGGCACTAGAAGAAAATAGAAGCAAATGTTATTGCAACTTCATGGTAAAGAAGAATGATAAACAAAGCTTCAAATTTAGAAGGCAAAATGGAGAAAAAATGGTAGAGCTGATGAATGGAAGAATAAAATATTCCACAAACAAGGGTAGAAGGTAAATAAACTTGAAAAATATTTGCAACATATGTTACTAATGTGCCATTGATACCTTTCACAGAATTAAAGCTCTTTAAAATTGTATTTTTTTAAGATGAGTATCTCGACTATTATGTTTTATACAGGATTATTGTCTATGATTTTGCTATACAGTGGAGGTCCTGCTGAAATCTTGAAATTGAAAAATCAAAAGTTACCTCCTAGAAAGTAGACTGGGAAACATGGCAAGAATGAATAATATCAGCGCTATAGTTTAACACTGTTCTGGTTATGACAGCTAGAGTACAATGTATATCGATATCAAATAACCACAAGGCACACTTTAAATATCTTATAAATGTATTAGTCAGTTTTACCTGTTTATAAATCTGAAATTTAAAAATCCTGTGAAATTTATTGTTGTTGTTTAGTCGCTATGACTCTTTCTCAATCCCAAGGACTGTAGCCTGCCAGGCTCCTCTGTCCATGGGATTTCCCAGCCAAGAATACTGGAGTGGGTTGCCATTTCCTTCTCCAGGGATCTTCCCAACCCAGGGATCTAACCCACAGCTCCTGCATTACAGGAGGATTCTTTCCTGCTGGGCCACTAGGGAAGCCCAAGGTGAAATGTATGCATAGTATTAAAAAACAATGCCTTTTATGATAATGCCTTTGTTCCTTTTACTAATAGATTGTGAAATTGGGTTTGTATCTCTCTGTAGAACAAATGGACAGTGAAACATTCTGCTTGATGTTCTGCCAGCTGGAAGGATCTTCCCATTGTCTTTCAAGAGCAGCCTTGAGAGAGCTGGAGTACTTCAGGAGTCACCTGTACCTAGTGTCACCAGACCCAGTTTATTTTGTTTTGCAGTCGACTGTGAACTCACAGGAACCCCCTTGCAGATTTAGGAGGATATCAAGCAGGCAGTAACAGTGCTGCAGGTGGGAGCACAGGGCATTGGCTTCTCATGGGATGCCTTTCCTTTCAGGCTTCTCACCTTTGGGAAGAAGTGCCAGAGAGCAGGGAATGGATCTCCAATACTCATGAGACCATCAACACTGTCTGCCTCAAGCTTGGTTGAATCGTTTAGTCCCTTTCCCTCTCTTTATATTTCTCTATTCTCCTTCTAAGAAATGTGGCATTTTTTTTTAGTGAGTTTAAGTATTAAAAAATCACACAAGTTATTTGGGAAGATAAGACCCATTTAGCAAACTTGGGGTTTTCACTCAACCGCACACCTTTCTTTAAGACAAGAAAGAAAAGTCAACCATCTGCTTATACAGGACCAGAGAAAGTGAAAAATTATACAGAAGGAATCTTTAAAAAGAAAAAGGAAAGCAAAAGAAAAGAAAACAAAAAACTACAGGGGCAAGGAAGAAAACAGAGGAAGAGAAATTAAAAAAAAATTGCATTAAGCAATATAACAAAGCTTATTTGGTCACTTGTATTTTTATCCTTGTAAGTATAGCCATATTGCACTCCAAAGATGTTAGAACCAGAAAGAATCAACATTTAGCTATTTTTTATTGTGTCACATGATAATTTCATCAACTGAGTGACGTTATCCTGATGGACATACCGCTGCATAAACCTGGCTTTTCCATTATGAATCAGCTATTTGCAAAACTATGAGACACGGAGAGAGCACTTGCAGAGAGACTCCTCCCAACTGTCAAGGCTTTTTAACCCTCTGCCTAAACATTTTCTCTTCTTCTCTCCTTGATTACACCACAGTTTTCCAGCCTTTTTTGTTTAGTGAAAGAAAAGGTTCTGAACGGATTCATCCTGAACTGCTAGATGAGTTAATATTCATTTTTTTCTGCACATGCCTAGAAAAGATAAGGCTTAGTCTAAAGTAAACAAGGTTTACCGAGTGGTGGAATTCACACACCGCAGTGGTACTTGACAAGGGCAGTGAGACTCAACTACACACTCTGAAGCCATTATCTGTTAGAAAGATGTCTTGAAAAATCAAGTTCCTGGCAGAAGAGAAAGCTCCATCTATTAAGCAATGATTCCCAGCAAGAGTTTCTCCATGCTGTTAAATAGGTTTGGCTCTTTGAAAGCCTTCTTATAGTCCATTAGGCAGTGTGAGCATTCCCAGAGGAGTAATGCTCACTGATGATCAATCGCATTGTTGATACAATTAAGATCCCCACAGCTAGGGACTTCAAATACCTATCATTACGTTTTTGTCATTTCCTGAAATCCCTCTTTTTTTGTATTTTTCTAAGCATAAGGTTCATGAAAAGGTGAATGTTAATCACAACATTTGAGAAAAATCCCTTAGCTCATTATGTGACATGAATATGTGATAAATAGGCTTAAACCACTGCCAAAAATGTTTTTTTGGTGACTTTTTAGTTAATTATGATAACTTCCAGAAAAGAAAAAAGGGTAACTTTGAACTTCATGCCCTTTGTAAGTAAACTTGAGCCAGAAAATCTTGCTCTTATAAATTTTAACAGTTTGTATTTTCATACTTATTAAATCATAACTTTGATTCAGTATTATTGTTTAGCATTTTACTATAGAAAAGAGTCTGGATAAATTCATACTTCATAAAAATCAGGGGATTTTTTTTGTCTAAAGTACTTAAGTACCCAACTTGTAATTAATTAAAATAATTTGTCCAAATAAATAAAAGGAATGCACAGGGTGTCTATTTTTACATAATCTCTCTTTATTTTAAAATGTATTCACAACAGTACAAATCAATTTAATTTTCATAAACTGCCAAAGAAAATATGTCAAAAGTGATAATTCTTTTCAAAAACAGCAAAAACACATGTTCAATAGTATTTGCATTTTAAATACTGAATATTCTATTTGTTTTAGTCAATAATTTGTCTTTTAAAGGGATTAAGATATTTAATTATGTTCATGAAAGAACCTTATAAGAATGCATCTGACTGACTAACAATTTTCAAAATAAAAATGATTGAATTGTGGGTTTTTCAACCTAACAAAGGCCATATTTATTTAAAAAATTGTTTTTATATTCTCTAGGTGAAGCTTTGCTTAATATATGGAATTAAACTAATGTCAGCACAATTCCAAAATCAGTTATAATTTTTGCTTTGAATAAATTTTGAAAGTATGTGTATAATATGCTTACAGGTTTTGGGTAATTGACTTAATTCTACTCTGGAAGTAAACTTCTAGTAAAAATATCTTGTTTGTCCTTAGGTGGAAATTAGATGAATGCATAATTTTTGCCAGCTTTTCAACAACTGTTTGGGCATTAGGTTAGACAACTTATCCAATGCTTAACTGTTCCAGGCTTACTGGGCTACTTCAAGGGAAAAACAAATACAGTAACACAATGTAGGATAATCCATTACCCATTTTAATCTATTGTTCTAGCTTTTCTGGGCTCACTCCTTGCCAACACCAACATAAAGGAACTTGAGGTCGCCAGTGAAGGGCTGACAGGGAACAAATTGCCATCTTAGTACCAGCGTGTATCCCTGTTTGTTTGCATAAAAGGGTCTTATTCTCTCTTTTTCGTGATGGTTTCAAAAGGTTAAATATAGGCTAAAAATACTGGAACCTGTGCAAAGAAGATACACCTTCAAAACAGTAATAAGCACAAAGCAAGTGTCCTACAGATGCATAAAAAAGTATGTCTTTGTTAGATATACCATTGATATCTATTCTCATATGATATTCATCATACAAATATTATCACTAACTATTCACAATGCAGAGAAACAGTTCTTCCTTCTCAAGCCAACCTTTCTTTGCCTAGCATTGCCTCCCTCTTCAAAATCTGATGTTTGATCTGTTGACCTACTTTGCTTTGCCATGTATGCAACGTATCTCTCCTTGGCTCTTCAGGAAGTATTTGGCTTTGCTTAAAACCAGCTCAGAGAGAACTGTCATGGATCTTTGGGGTAAGATTAACTCTAGAGCCTGCTGGCCTCTTGGCCAAGTTTATTACTACTAATAAATCACACTTGGGCCACCCACCCCCTCTGTCTTCTCTCTTTTTCAGTGGTGTCCGGCAATCTTCTTTAGCCCTGCTGTCATGATGTTCAAGATTTAAAAGGTCTTGCTCCTGCCTGATCCACTTTGAGAACTCCCATTAATTTCAATGTACAGGTTCATACCTACACAGAATTCATCAAAAGATTTTAAAGTGTTAGCACAAGGTGTCAAGTTAATGGAATTTAAGCAGACTTCACATACAGGGAATTTAACAATATACAAATTAAGAAAAACAAATCTATTCCCTGAGGATATCTTTTTCATATATATGTAAATTTTAAAGCAGTATTATATCATTTTGAGGTTTTTCTTTCATTAAAATTTCCAGTTATATGATGTGGCATCCTGTATTACATGAAGATTTCTTGTTTGTTTGTTTGAAGTACCGATAAATCTACAAACTTTAGACTGTGAAGTAGATAGCGACTTCTTTAGAGTGTCATAAAGTAGTGTCAATGTTAGCAGCCTATACAACACTGACTTGTTCCTTTTTCTGTTCATCAAGTTTTTAAGCCATGTCTCCTTCCTAACTCCTAACATATGCTTAGAAAGGACATTTTGCCAGCCTGGACTTACAAATGTCAAGATACTATCAGATATACAATAATCACATATCCTTTATTTTTTTAAATCTGCTGTTTTGGGTTGCCCATTCACCTTTTCCTTAGTTTAGAAAGATCAACTGAAATCCAAATACTTTGGTCTGGAATTCATTAAGTAAAACTCTTGCTTGCCTATGCTAAAGCTACTCTGTCCATTTTTATAAGGCAACCAGATATTATTTAAGCTAAACTAGCAGCCTCTTGATGACCACAACCACAAAATTAACAAATGCTTGCTCCTTGGAAGAAACTCTATGACAAACCTAGACAGCATATTATAAAGCAGAGACATTGTTTTACTCACAAAGGTCTGTATAATCTATGTTTTTTTGCAGGATTCATGTAGGGATATGAGACGTGAACCACAAAGAAGGCTAAATGCCAAAGAATTGATGTTTTCAAATGGTGGTGCTGGAGAGGACTCTTGAGAGTCCGCTGGACAACAAGGAGATCCAACCAGTCCATCCTAAAGGAAATCAGTCCTGAATATCCATTGGAAGGATTAATGCTGAAACTGACTAATAATTTGGCCACCTGATGTGAAGAGCTGACTGCTGATGCTGGGAAAGATTGAGGGCAAGAGGAGAAAGGGGCAACAGAGGATGAGATGGTTGGATGACATCATCAACCCAATGGAGCTGTGTTTGAGCAAACTCCAGAAGATAATGAAGGACAGGGAAGCCTGGTGTGCTTAAGTTCATGGGGTTGCAAAGAGTTGGACACAGCTGACTGACTGAACAATGAAAGCAGTATATTCAAAGAAGATAGTCACTCACCTCACTTTCTTTCCCCTTCTTCAACCCTAGAAGAACCGCCTTAGTGAACCTGACATACAATTCTTTATTTCCAGTGATTGTGTGCAGATGACCTATGACCCACTGGTGCAGACGAAACTGGGGATAGGCTGTTAGAGGTATTTGTGTATATTATAAGAAGGAGAGAGAACAGTGTGAGAGGAAGCAAACCTCTTTCCTTTCTTCTTGTCCTTCCCTCTCGGCCATCTTCCTTCCTTGGCTATTGTGCTGGAAGCTTCTTAGTTGCTCTGGCTGTCTTCCAGCCATGGATGGAAGCACTGGGAATACAGGAATAATAAATGGAGGAAAGCAGGCTTTCACATCCTCTACCTGGTGGCTTAGCCGGTCCAAGGAGGCTTCTGCTGTTGCAGATCTTGCTATGCAATTTATTTGTTGTGTTGTTTTATTGAAACCAAAAACATCATTGTCGATACTAGGACATAAGCTTTACGGATCAACCAAGAGCTGAGATAGTAAATGCCTCTGTAGAAAAGCCCTCTGTGGGAAACTTTTGAGTGTTTATGAAGCATAATGTAGGAGAAGCAGAGTGCTGAGAAATTAACTTTTCTCACAACACGTGAAGGCTGTTCTCCCAGCAGTCTATGACACAGGAGAACTATTCAAGTTGCGGTGGTCTAACATACAGAATCACTCATCTTCCTCCTGAGGGATGCGCCAGAAATTTGACTCAGGCCCTGGTTTTAAAATTCACCTGTATTTTTGTAAAGAATAATATCCATTGGTCTTCCTTGCTTGTCCATAAGCCAATTGATATTTTTATATCAGAAGTAGATTTCTTTTGGGATATAATCAAATGCTGTTGAATAAGGCAGCATACATATCTATATATATGAAAAAAATATTATGTTTATTTATTTATGTCTATGTACACATGTCTATCTATCTCCTTATAATTTTTTTACATGCTTTCCCTCCTAAATTTTAATCAGTCATAAGACAGGGCAGTAGATAATGTCTACAATTAACTAGGCATTTATAAACATATAGGCTATATATATGATACGTATTTCAATATTAGTGCTGAAAAACTATCTTTTCTCAGAATTTAGTGAAGAGGGTTGAATATCTACATTACTTTGATAACCATCACAGGTATTTCTGGTGACTAGTTTTGAGAACTGCTTGACCTGACAGTAGTAAAAATAAAAATTAAAAAAAAATAAAATAAAAGGATTTATCTTTAATATCAAAAAAAAAAAAAGAAATAGAGAAGCAATGACAACCTGCATCCAGAGATTCTAAAGTGCTGCCACTAATATATTAATTGAATCATAAAAGTGCCCAATAAGAAGCGTCATTCTTTCCAGTGTATCAGATGAATTCTATTGTAAATAACAACAAATTCATCAGCTTCAAATGGCCTTCCAACTAGCCTCAGGATTCTTCTTATTTTCTTATTATCTTGTTAGTTCCATATCATTTTCACTCCACATGGACTTAAATGTCTCAGTTTAGTGGCTTTCCAATTGAGAAAGTGCAATAAGCAGAGCTATCAAAAGCAGGTCATTTCAGGGGTATGGCTGTTGGAAGGTTTCACTTATATTCCTCTAATCACTGAAATATCATGAGAGTGACTCCAAGCCCAAGTGCCAGGAATCCTTCATCACTCTCCAAGATTGAGTCTATTCAGGGCAAAGTGAACTGAAACCCTGTCAGAGAAGAAAATAAGGGCCATTCTCAGCCAGAGAGCTCATTATCATGATATTTGTCTCTGGTGCGTCTAACTTGTCTTTGCGGATGGAACTGATTTATAAATTCTTTATACTCCTGTTCACTTTAGTTGTTTGAGATCATTTTTAGAATAAGGGCTTCTGTGAAGGCCCTTGAGGATTATTCAAATAAATGGAAAGCTTTGGTTAAAATGTTTTCTGCAAATACAGTAGATCCCTTTTATCTGCAGGGCATAGATTCCAAGACCCCCATGGATGCCTGAAATCATAGCACTGAACTGCGTATATACCGTTTTTTGTTTTTATTTTTCCTATATATACCCAGGAATTGAACCTGGGTTGCCTGCATTGCAGGCAGATTCTTTACTGTTTGCGCACCCAGGAAAGTGTCATACAAACATACTTATGAAAAAGTTTAATTTATTTAAATTAGGCAAAGTAAGCAATTAACAACAATAACTAATAATACAATAGAACAAATATTACACAACATTGCAATAAAGTTTACTTGAATGTGCTCTCTTTCTCAAAAATATCCTCTGTGTAAATGTAATGTTTTCACTAATCACTGATCCTCAGGTGGCACAGAAGTAAAGAATCCATCTGCCAGTGCAGGAGACACAAGAGACATGGTTCAATCCCTGGGTCAGGAGGATCCCCTGGAGTAGGAATTGGCCACCCACTCCAGCATTCTTGCTGGAGAATTCCAGGGACAAAGAAGCCTGGAGGGTTACAGTCCAAGAGGTGCAGAGAGGCAGACACCACTGAGCACACAATGACAAGCGCTGCGATGGCAGAGTGGTCATAATTTTGCAGTTTGAGTTGTCACAGCAAAACTGGCATGCATTTCTTTTTCCTTGTTCACAATTTATTAGAAGATTAATTCTTACAATAGATCTCAGAAACGTCGGGATGCAATATTTGTCCTTATTAAGTGGAGAACTTTCATCTTCTCACTTGAAGGCAGTACTTTACAGCTTCTCTTTGGCTTATCTGGATTGCCAGTACCAGTACTCTAGCGGTTTAGGGTCATTATTAAATAAAGTAAAGGTTTCTTGAACACAGGGACTGAGATAACACAAGAGTCCATCTGAACATCAAAACAGCTACTCAGTGGCTAAGGGGAAGGACACCCGGACAAAGGGATGATCCTTATCCCGGATGGAGCAGAGCATCTCAGCAGGAGATTTCATCAAGCTACTCAGAATAGTGTGCAATTTAAAACGCAGGGATTGCTTATTTCTGAAATTTTCCATTAAATATCTTCAGATTTTAATTTATAGGTGCATAGCTGAAACCAGGATAAGGGAAATTTTCGATAAGTGGGGACTTCTGTAAGGGGGGAAGAGCTAAGCAATTTAAGTGCAGGTAAACCAAGGAAGGCAGGTTTGTATGTGAAAGATATGGAGTCATTGGAATTAAATTGCCAGCAAATTAAGTTTTTATATATTTTCAAGCTTCCACTCTTTAATTTATAAAGCAGGGGAAAAGATGTTTATTGTTTTATTGACAAAATGTCTGTCTCCAAAAAAGTCCTTGGAAGGTGGTAAGTAAGAACACCATAAAAGTCAGCTAGTATCACTGTAATTATTAACACTTACTATGTTTTAAAATGATTTAGTAGGAGTTCTTGAGGAAATATGACTATCATATTGTATGTTATCACTAAATTAATGTAGAAACCTAAATCTCAGTTCAGTTCAGTCGCTCAGTCATTTCTGACTCTTTGCGACTCCATGAATCACAGCACACCAGGCCTCCCTGTCCACACCAACTCCCAGAGTCCACCCAAACCCATGTGCATTGAGTCGGTGCTACCATCCAACCATCTCATCCTCTGTCGTCCCCTTTTCTCCTGCCCCCAATCCCTCCCAGATCAGAGTCTTTTCCAATGAGTCAACTCTTCGCATGAGGTGGCCAAAGTACTGGAGCTTCAGCTTTAGCATCATTCCTCCCAAAGAACACCCAGGGCTGATCTCCTTTAGAATGGACTGGTTGGATCTCCTTGCAGTCCAAGGGACTCTCAAGAGTCTTCTCCAACACCACAGTTCAAAGGCATCAATTCTTTGGCACTCAGCTTTCTTCACAGTCCAACTCTCACATCCATACATGACCATTGGAAAAACCATAGCCTTGACTAGACGGACCTTTGTTGACCAAGTAATTTCTCTGCTTTTCAATATGCTGTCTAGGTTGGTCATAACCTTCCTTCCAAAGAGTAAACATCTTTTAATTTTATGGCTGCAATCACCATCTGCAGTGATTTTGGAGCCCCAAACAATAAAGTCTGACACGGTTTCCAATGTTTCCTCATCTATTTCCCATGAAGTGATGGGACCAGATGCCATGATCTTCGTTTTCTGAATGTTGAGCTTTAAGCCAACTTTTTCACTCTCCTTTTTCACTTTCATCAAGAGGCTTTTTAGCTCCTCTTCACTTTCTGCCATAAGAGTGGTGTCATCTGCATATCTGAGGTTATTGATATTTCCCCCAGCAATCTTGATTTCAGCTTGATGCTAAAGAGATAAAATTAATTAGCATAAGATAGAAATAACAAAAGAGTAACATCTGAGCTAGGTAATTTTATCTGTTCTTGAAGAGTTCATCAAAAGTTCAACCATTATTCTGTAACACCATTAATGATTTGAATTCTCTGATAATCATTTTTTTGGGGTTAAAATAATTAATTTATTCTTATATTTTACTCAAAATTGCAAATACACTTAGCAAAGTGTATTATTTTTTGAACTGTGGTGCACAGAAATATATGGAGAAAGATTTCATAACCTCCAGTTTATAAACTAATAAAAAAGCTAAGTAATGGTTTTTATTTTTTTAAAAGGAAGCACATAAATAATTAATAGGTGAAGCAAAAGTTAGATACAAACATGATGGAAGGCAATTCAGGGATAGAAGACAATTCAGGGAATCACAAAAGAAAAAGCAAATATTAGTGATGAATTATGAAATGTATTCTTGCTGTCGCTTCTGCTGCTAAGTCGCTTTAATCGTGTCCGACTCTGTGCGACCCCATAGACGGCAGCCCACTCTGCTCTGCCATCCTGGGATTCTCCAGGCAAGAACACTGTAGTGGGTTGTCATTTCCTTCTCCAACGCATGAAAGTGAAAAGTGAAAGTGAAGTCGCTCAGTCGTGTCCGACTCTTAGCGACCCTGTGGACTGCAGCCTACCAGGCTCTACCACCCATGGGATTTTCCAGGCAAAAGTACTGGAGTGGGGTACCATTGCCTTCTCCTGAAATGTATAGGAAAAGGAGTACGTCAAGGCTGTATACTGTTACCCTGCTTATTTAACTTATATGCAGAGTACATCATAAGAAATGCTGGGCTGGAAGAAGCACAAGCTGGAAACAAGATTGCCAGGAGATCAGCCCTGGGAGTTCTTTGGAAGGAATGATGCTAAACCTGAAATTTCCGTACTTTGGCCACCTCATGTGAAGAGTTGACTCCTTGGAAAAGACTCTGACGCTGGGAGAGGTTGGGGGCAGGAGGAAAAGGGGACGACAGAGGATGAGATGGCTGGATGGCATCACCGACTCAATGCACATGAGTCTGAGTGAACTCAGGGAGTTGGTGATGGACAGGGAGGCCTGGCGTGCTGCAGTTCATGGGGTTGCAAAGAGTTGGACATGACTGAGCAACTGAACTGACTGCCTGACTGATTCTTAGTAAGAGATAATTACATAGAGGATATTGTAGAAGATTTTGAACCATTAGGACTTATACAACCATGTGAGGTATGATTACAGGTCAGACAGAAAGATATGTGTGAGGATTAATAACTTCTGGAGTCCAAATGCCCTTCCTATGTTCACTGAAAGCAGATACAAAGGGCAAGAACAAGTCTAGAAAGCTGACTCAGGCTAGATCATAGGAACCCATCAAAAGTTAAAAGAAATGTTTATAGGGTAGTTTTAAGTACATTTTGACAAAAAAATAATGACACGTTTACAAGCTGATATGCACGCTAAAGAAAACATACAGAGTTTAAAGAGTATGTAAACTGAACTACCTAAACAATTTGAAAACTAAAAGCCAAGTTAGAAATTTGAAAAAAAAAATAACATATATAGTAGACAACTTTTCATAAGTAGCTTTTAGAAATCAATAAGAACCACAAATTTTAAAAACTGTTTGGAAAGACAAATGATCAGCTTATCAATGAAAAAGTCATCAGATAAGCCATAAATATACAAATAACCACAAGAGAAAACCCACGCTACACAATAAACAAATAATGTAAATTAAAACAGTATAAAGGTATAAAATAACTATCAAGTTGATAAAAATTTATTTTAATGACAGTCAAGGTCCACAAAAAGGGGAATGTCATACACAGTTACTATAAGATAAACAGGTTAGGTAGGAAAATGAATTTGTTCTTTTTGAAACAAAAATGATATATATTAACTGGCTCAACATTTTGCTCGTAGTCTGAGCAACAGTATATATACAAGTTCATTCTATGCAAATTATTATGAGTGTGCCCAAGAATGTTCATTATATTGTTACTTAATATATAAACTTGGAATTGTGTACAGTGGATTTGAGGCAGGGTCATCTAGCATGATCTTACAGAAAGCAGCATTTTACATAAACTATGATTCAAATACATAGTTCAGAACTTTTCAAAACAGTGCTTCTGATCTGAGATATTATTTATATAAATTATTGAAATATATAATGCAAAAGTAGAATTACATTTATAATCTAAAATTGATAAGATGAAGAAATATTAATAATGCATTAAATGAAAAAAGCAGCTTATAAAATAATACATATGCAAAATGCAAAAGTAAAGACAGATAACATATAATAAAGCAAACACACTATAAAAGTTTAAAAATAGACCCTAATAGCTATTTTTTAAGATGTAGGTGGTATAGTTGTTGTTATACTATGTTTTTCTACAAAATGAACATTGTATTAATGTTTCTTATGAAAACTACAATTAGATAAGCAGAGGGACAGCATGAACAATAAAATATTTAATTTTTTCTTATGTACATTAAGGATAATATATATGGAATGTATATGGGATTAGGGAAAAATCACTTGGAATGGAAATAAGGATGTGGAGAAATTATAAGGTTGTGAGATTTTCCATAAAGAATTAAAAAAATTCATTGAACTCCAAAGGCTAGAGGAAAACTTCAATCTATAAAGGGTTTTAAGAATTTCTGTATACTGATATGTTCTCAGGCCAGCTTGGGTGAGTATATTAAGTCTATTTACATTTTTAGAAAAAATGGAAGTAAAATTTTACATTCTTTGATGCCTGAAAGGCTAACACTCCAAGTTCACCACCTCAGACTTCAGACAAGAAGTTCTTGTTCAATCCAATCAGAGTCCAAGTTCTAATACCTTTGATGTAGGGGTGTCACTGAGGTAGAGACATTCATTGAATAAAATTCCCCAAGGGGATTCAATTAGTCTTCTCAGAAAGCCCAAATGAAAGTCAAAGAAGAATTCTCTAATTGTAAATTTAAATCCTACTGACAGGCTCCTCAAATATGAGAGGTCTCGGTTCTTGTGTTTTAAGATCATCACACTCAACCTGGTCTTCGAGTTCCCGTCTCAAAGCATTCAATTGTCTCTTGGAGTTAGCTGCATTTGAATGGACATTTCTATAAGGTGATTACCTAAGGATGTCTCTCCAGGCCTCACCTCAGAAACACACACACACAGTACAGATCCCAGGTAACTTGACTTTTCTTAATTCTAACATCTACATTTCAATGGGAAAAAAAAATTTTTTTGCAGAACTCCTCTTTCAAGTGCGGAGAAATATTGCAGTGAAAACTTATCTTTGATCTTTCTCTTTACAAATGCTGAAACTTTTATTTTTTAATGGTGATAGTAAAACCTGAGCAGGAACACAAATTAATTTTATCATGGAGGAAATTACCTTGATCTTAGAGTTGTGTTCAATATACTATCAGGCAAGTGACCCTGGAGATATGGGACAGAAACATTGAACAGGCTGAATTAAAATGCCTGCATTGGATGGTTTATTAAATCTATCTGAAACACACTGTGAGAATCTCAAGAAAGTGCATGGGGCAAGCTAGCACATGTTAAGTACTGTGCAGACGGAGGAGCAGGATAATAGGAATCCTGGGATGCACACTATTCTCCTATATATGAGAAGGTATCCTTTCTCGTAGACTACAAGAGGATGCTTGGGGCCAAAAAAATACGAGTCCTACCTGAGGGTTTCAAGCCCAAGTTGACCTGGTCACGTCTGTAGCTCACCAATTAACTGGCTGAGCAGCTCTGGACTTTATGCGCTTGCTGGGAGAGGACTTCTAAAACCAGAAGCGGTATCAGCAATGGGAAGCTTGATTAAGACTTCCTGGTTATGATGTGTCGCATGAGCTTCTTGTGTATTTGCTATATTATAAGTGTTCAATACTTCAGTCAGCTCATGTATATTTAATCCCTGGTCACCATTTAGCGTCTCTTACATTTAGAGCCTCATATATCTTAAGAGTCTTTTGTATTCTATGTATATCAGGTATCATTTTTTTCCTTTCATCCCTTTCTGTGCTTGCATATATGCCCTACTCAGCAACTGCTTTATCTGTTCAAATTCATCTTATGAGTTTCATCAGATCCATCTGTTTTTTTTTCCCTCAACAGCAAGCTTGAATGTTGTCAGACAATACCACATATGCACATTATAGATTAAAGATCATATTTGTATTCTAAATGTTGAAATATAACATAATTTTTCTTAAAAAAATCTAAGAGAACCCTTAAAATATAAAGGAACCATATTATACTGTAACCTTTTTTATTTTTATTTTTTTTAAGTTGGCCACACCACATGGTTTTGGAATCTTAGCTCCCTGACCCAACCATTGTCAGTAACAGTGTGTATTCCTAACCACTGGCTTCCCTGATAGCTCAGATAATAAACAGTTTGCCTACAATGCAAGAGATCCAAGCTTGATCCCTGGGTGGGGAAGATCCCCTGGAGAAAGGAACGACTATTCACTTCAGCGTTCTTACCTGGAGAATTCCTTGGACAGAGAAGCCTGGCAGGCTATGATCCCCAAGGTCATAAAGGGTCAGATATGACCAAGTGACTCACAAACCACTGGACAGCCAGGGAGTTTCCCATGCTGTAGCTGTTATAGCTCAGTCTTTCTTAATTGCTTTCTGTTAGACAATAGAATATCATCTGTTCATGTCAATGTATAGCAAAACGAATACAGTATTGTAGAGCAAAACAAACTGGAAAATAAAATTTAATTAAAAAAAAAAAAAAAAGAATATCATCTGGTGAAAAAGAAAAAAACATTGCCAGAAAGTATACAAATTCTCATTAATTTGGTAAGTTTATATGACTCATCTGAACAATTCCTACAGTTACATATACATGCATACAAATATAAATATGGAAGTGGGTTATTCAGAGTTGCTTTCAGATGTCAGTTTAATCATGCCTTTTTTTACAGGCTTTACAAAGTAATACAATAAAGCTTACATTGTGCAGATCACAAACATATCAGCTAAGGGTGAATGGGGGAAATGTCAGAATACCCTGAAAATGATTATTTGTAAACCTCTACAAACATTCTCATAGCGACACCATGCACAGTTTTAGAAGTGCTATATTTTAAAAAATAGAATAAAAAGAAAGAGCATGTGCTTGTACCTACAGTGATAATGAAGTCAGAAAGGGGTACTGGTGTTGAAAACACTAAGGTCTAGGATTTATATTAAGAAGATGCAAAAAAAAAAAAAAAATGTCCATGATCTTAAACAATACGAAAAAATTCCAATTATATCATATAATATGTAGTGGACATGTAACTATGTCATCTTCATTTTTGAATATTTACATAATCAAGTTAACCAAAAATCTTACCTTTTGTATTTCAATAATGAAACTGAGGGGATGGCTTTGAATGCAACTGCAGTTCAGTTCAGTCACTCAGTCATGTTTGACTCTTTGCGACCCCTTGGACTGCAGCACACCAGGCTTCCCTGTCTATCATCAACTCTTGGAGCTTGCTCAAACTCATGTCCATCAAATCAGTGATGCCGTCCAGCAAAATCAGCTTAAAATCTAACAACAAAGCTGTTTTAAGTGTAACATGTGATCATTATATAACTTGATAATAATAAAGAAAAATAAAACTTCTAAAAAAAGGGTTGCCATCCATTAGTAACTGTCAGTGTTTCACAGTATTTCCCAAACACTTTTCTGAACATTTTTACATTTGTGTAATGAGTATCAAATGTACATATGCATGCATATGTATGTGTACATAGGTACTCACTTTTCAGCATGTAAAACAACTAATAATTGAGTTCATTTCATGCAAAGACACAGCTTGTACACCACCACAAAAAAAAAAAAGAAACAGGAAAATGGTTTAATTAACACTTCAATACTGTAAAACATATTGCAAAACTCCATTTAATAATTTATTTAGGCAAAACAGTGCTGTCTTTGTAAATTTATCACTACCAATATGATTTGATTAATATTTTTTTCTGGATAACTTTATATTATATGCTGGGCAAACAAAAGTTATATTAAAATTTTACTAAAAGTGGGAAAATAAGTACCAATATATTTCAAAATATATTGGCAAATAAATGGGGAAACAGTGGAAACAGTGACAGACTTTATTTTGGGGGGGCTTCAAAATCACTGCAAATGGTAACTGCAGCCATGAAATTAAAAGACATTTGCTCCTTGGGAAAAAAGTTATGACCAACCTAGTCAGCATATTAAAAAGTAGAGATATTACTTTGCCAATAAAGTCTGTCTAGTCAAAGCTATGGTTTTTCCAGTAGTCATGTATGGATGTGAGAGTTGGACTATAAAGAAAGCTGAGTGCCAAAGAATTGATGCTTTTGAACTGTGGCGTTGGAGAAGACTCTTGGAGTCCCTTGGACTGCAAGGAGATCCAACCAGTCCATCCAAAAGGAAATCAATCCTGAACATTCACTGGAGGGAATGATGCTGAAGCTGAAACTGCAATACTTTGACCACCTGATGTGATGAACTGACTCATTTGACAAGGTCCTGATACTAGGAAAGATTGAAGGTGAGAGGAGAAGGGGATGACAGGATGAGATGGCTGGATGGCATCACTGACTCAATGGCCATGAGTCTGAGTAAACTCCAGGAGTTGGTGATGGACAGGAAGGTGTGGCGTGCTGTAGTCCGTGGAGTCACAAAGAGTCAGACATGAGTGAGTGACCGAACTGAACTGATATTTCAAAAAAAATTATACTAGATGCTTCCAGAAAATTCCAGTAAATATGACTGCTACTGATAAGACATGTTCTGTATCTATATGTTAGATATATTTTTAAAAAGTATTAGAAAATATCCTGCAACCTCAAGCAGTTGCATCACTCTCACCAAAATTCAAATAAAAACTTTATTATTTTAATTTTAACCACAAATCAAGTAATAGCAACTCTGGGTCCCTCTATATTAGTAATTAGATCCTTCTTCAATTCCACTTTTTTCTTGTTCCAAACCGTTAGCCTCATGCTATATATACATCTACTTTTGTCCCTGAAGTGTGTAAAAAGCACCTAGAATTCTCAGTATCTTTCAAAAACATGCCAATACATACTTAATTATGGGAGATATAAATATCAACAAGAATTTAGCTGCTCAAAAATAAATACTTATATTTTCAAACTGACACCACATGCAATTTGGGTGTAAAATAGAAAAGATGTGTTAAGTGTATCGTCCCGTTTACGTTCAGGAGTCTAGAATAATTAGTATATCCAGGTCAAGGATTACTCTCTCTGGCTTTTGGCCATGAAGCAGTTCTGAACATCATTAAAGTGCATACTTTCTAGCACGACTTCCAGTGTCTGCTATAAGAAGGTTCAGAGACGAAAAAATTAAAACTGGGGTCTCAGAGGCAGACAGGGCAGAGGGGCTATGACCAATGATTCACCACCATGTAGCTCTGCCTGCTTGTCAGTCACTGATTCTGAGTATCAAGAATGGCCCTCATGGGTATTCAGAAGAAAGACTCACAATCTGGATGTTTAATTAGCCTTTTATGTCTGCAGGATTGTGTTTAAAACTACACAGGACTTCCCCAAAGGTTTCCAAAGAAATAGGAATTTTTCTTTTAAATATGGAAGGTATAAATCACCTGTGATGCTTTCTAAGGAACACCTCCAACAAATGCTACTGTAATTTCAAAGTGACAGTTCCAGTAATAAAGTACTTGACAAATGAAGCAGGTTGAAACATTCAGTCTCCTTAGAGTCTCAGGAAGTTAAAAAGGAGATGTACTCATTTGGTTTGCTCACAGAAAAACAAGCATTTATCTCCAGGTATGACACATTCATTGGTCCAACTGTCTTTCATGCCAGTTCACACCCTCATCTAGATATTGAAAGGTCATTAGTGAAAAGAAATAGAAACATTCACAGCAACTAATGACGCTGAAGAATGGGCAGCTCCTCTTTACTTCTATCTTTCAGTGAAAGCAAATATTCAAACTAGGAATCTGTGGACCAAGAGTAAAAAGAAAGACCTAGTCAGAAGCATAAACTGCAGTTAGAGTGGTTCAGTTCCCAAATTACTGATAGATGGCTACATGCAAACCATGAAACTTTGAGAAAATTAGAATTATGAAAATACCCAGAATCTATACTCAGATTCTACAAATGAGATCATTAAATGAGTCTATTGTTGAGTCTCTTCCTTCCTGTTTCTTTCTTTAAAAGAGCTTCAGTCCATACTAAGTCACTCGGGCAGCATTAGCTGTTATGTCTAAAGTTGCTAACGCTGAATTTTTTAGTGTTAATGTTGTTTATACTGTTTATTTCATTAGTGTTGTTTATGTGGAATTACATGGCTTTGCATGATTGGAAAGCTGTGTTTCAGGGAATGGATTAGTTTCATTCTGCTGTCCAGTTTTTACAATCTAAATAAACTCTGAAACAGAACATAATATAAACCTTCAGGAAATATGAGTAGACAGAACCAACATATCAACATACTGATGACTGGAGCCAACCTGATCTTATATTGATGTGTCATGTGATTATTTTAATATTTTTTAATTGAAGTATAGTTGATATACAGCATTATACCAGTTGCAGGTGAACAGCATATTAATTCACAATTTAAAGATTATACTCCATTTGTAGTTTTCATAAAATATTGGCTATATTCCATGTGTTGTATAATACAGCATATGCTGCTGCTAAGTCGCTTCAGTCGTCTCCAACTCTGTGCGACCCCAAAGATGGCAGCCCATCGTCCCTGGGATTCTCCAGGCAAGAACACTGGAGTGGGTTGCCATTTCCTTCTCCAATGCATGAAAGTGAAAAGTGAAAGTGAAGTCGCTCAGTCATGTCTGACTCTTAGCAATCCACGGACTGCAGCCTACCAGGCTCCTCCATCCATGGGATTTTCCAGGCAAGAGTACTGGAGTGGGGTCCTAAACTCCTGCCAGCCTCTTCTCACCTTCTCCTTAATTCTTGTTGTTGTTCATTTGCTAAGCTGTGTCTGACCCTTTGCAATCCCGTGGACTACAGAATGTCATGGTCCTTTGTCCTCCACTTTCTCCCAGAGCTTGCTCAAATTCATGTCCGTTAAGTCAGTGATGCCATCTAATCATCTCATCCTCTGTTGTCCCCTTCTCATCCTGCCTTCAATCTTTCCCAGCATCAGAGTCTTTTCCAATGAGTGGCCAAAGTACTGGAGCTTCAGATTCAGCATCAGTTTTTCCAATAAATATGCAGGGTTGACTTCCTTCAGAATTGACCAGTTTGATCTCCTTGCATTCGAAGGAACTCTCAAGAGTCTTCTCCAACATGACAGTTCAAAAGCATCAGTTCTTCAGTACTCAGCCTTCTTTATGATCCAACTCTCACATCTGTACATGACTACTAGAAAAACCTTTGCTTTGACTAGACAGACCTTTGTCGGCAAAGTAATGTCTTATTTTTAATATGCTGTCAAGTTTATGAAAGCTTTTCCTCCAATGAGCAAGTGTCTTTGACTTTCATGGCTGCTGTCACCATCCACAGGGATTTTGGAGCCCAAGAAAATAAAGTCATTCAGGGTTTCCATTTTTTCCCCTTTTATTTGCCATGCAGTGATGGGACTGGATGCCATGATCATAGTTTTATGAATGTTAAGCTTCAAGTCAGCTTTTTCACTCTCCTCTTTCACCCGCATCAAGAGGCTCCTCAATTCCTCTTCATTTTCTGCCATTCAAGTGGCACCGTCTGCAAAACTGAGATTGTTGTTTCTCCCAGCAGTATTGATTCCAGCTTGTGATTCATCCATCCTGACATTTTGCATGATGTGCTTTGCATATAAGCTAAATAATGAGAGTGACAATATACCGCCTTGTTATACTCCTTTTCCAAGTTTCAAACAGCTGTTCCATGTCCAGTTCTAATTGTTGCTTCTTTATTCATTCATATGTTGATGGACATTTTATGCTTCCATATCTTGGCTATTGTAAATAAGGTTGCTATGAACATTGGGCTACGTCGATCTTTTTGATATTTGTTTGTGTTTTATTTTTTTTTTTAAGATATATGCTCAGGAGTGGAATAGACATTTTCCAAAAAGGAAAAGCAGATGACCAACAGGCATATGAAAAGATGCTCTATACCATTAGTCATTGTGGATATGCAAATCAGAATCACAAAAAGATGTCACCTCACAGCTGTCAGAATGCCTATCATCAAAAGCAAGACAATAGCAAAAGTTGAGGAGGATGTGGAGTAAAGGGATCATGCATTGTAGATGGAAATGCAAATAGGTATAGCCACTAAGGAAAAGGGTATGAGGGTTTCTCATTATTCTAAAAATAAAACTATCTTATAACCCAGCATTTCCACTCCTGATCATTTCAATCTTTACAAATATAGGTATACAAAAGTCTAAGATAGTCTGGTATTGAGTCAGGAACTATGCCTAAGTATACTCTATTAGTTGTTGAGAAAATGGCAATCCTTTAGGTTGGTCTTTTTTATAAATATTAGTATTGGATTATTACAAGTCAAGGTAATTGAAGACTCACAGTTACTATCAAGGCTCAAAGAGCAAAGGTGCAGACGACTAATCATCATTGCTGTATGGGACAGTTACATTCTGTCCTATTGTTAGCCTGAAAAAAACACCAGACTATGAATAATATTTGCATGTTTATTATTTTTATTGAGTGCTTTCCTAAGATTTGGCTTTATATTATTAGTTAATAATGTTGGGGGAAATGTGGACGGTAGAGTTTCCCATCAATCAGCTTATAAATTTGTTATAAGAAGGTGTATTTAAGAAACTGACATCATACCTACTTCAGGAAAAGAAAATTGAAATGTCATTGTTTACTGGCCAAAGAACACATCTCTGCTGTGTTTTTAAAAATATTACTGGGATAAATTAAATTGTTTAAGAATATATTATCAAAGGTTGTGTGTGTGTGTGTGTGTGTGTGTGTGTTTGTGTGGGTGGGTGTGGGTGTGGGTGTAGGGGGGTGTGCTGTGCTCAGTCGTGTCTCACTCTTTTGCAACCCCATGCACTGTATTCCACCAGGCTTCTCTGTCTATGGGATTATCCAGGGAAGAATATCATCTTCTCTTCCAGGGGATCTTCCTGACCTAGGGATCCGACCCATGTCTCTTGTATCTCCTGCATTTGCTGGGGGATTCTTTACCACTATGCCACCTGGGAAGCCATCAAAGGTTTTGGGTTTATACAATGGCTAGAATGATTTAATACAGAATCTCTTTTAAAGCAGAAAGAGATGCTAAATAAAATATTTAAAAATTATATATATATATATATATATATATATATGCTGGTAAATAAAAGGGTAAAGTGGAAGTCGTGACAGATTTCATCTTCTTCGGCTCCAAAATCACTGCAGATTGTGACTGAAGCCATGAAATTAGAAGACAATTTCTTCTTGGCAGGAAAGTGATGACAAACCTACACAGTGTGTTGAAGAGCAGAGAAATTATTCTGCCCACAAATGTCCACATAGTCAAGCATGGTCTGCCCAGTTGTCACTTACAGTTGTGAGAGATGAATGGGAAAGAAGGCAGAACACCAAAGAATTGATGTCTTAAAACTGTGGTGCTTGAAAAAGACTCATGAAAATCCCTTGGATAGCTAGGAGATCAAACAAGTCCACCTTAAGAGAGATCAACCCTGAACACTCACTGGAAGCACAGATGTTGAAGCTGAAGTTCCAGTGTTTTGGTCATCTGATGCACACAGATGACCCATTGAAAAAGTCCCTGATGCTGAGAAAGACTGAGGGCAGAAGGATAAGAGCATGTCAGAAGATGAGATGGCTGGACGGCATCACCGATGCAATGAACATAAACTTAGGCAAATGCCGGGAAATGATGAGGGACAGAGAGAGAAATGGAGTGCTAGAATCCATGGGGTTTCAAAGAGTAGCTCGTGACTGGGCAACTGAACATCAACAACAAAATATGCACGCATGTATCCCCTGCATTGGCAATCGGGTTCTTGACCACCAGCATCACCCAGGAAAAACCAAGTTTGAAAGCAAAAGCTATGTCTTCAAGTACAAGAAACAAAAAAGAAATCTCATGGCCAGAGCAGGTAATGGTCAATATGAGCAAGTGGGAATCTAGGGTTTTTAGCAATCTCAAAACTAGGCTCATTAAGCTACAGATATAGTTGCTGCTGTTGTGTACACATTCAACTTTAAGGAGCCTTTTTCATGATTTATGACTTAAATTTATTTTGAGATTAGATAAAACATTTTCATGATTCAAAAGTCAAAATTATTTTTTAAAAGAATGCTGAAACTACTGTACAATTACACTCATCTCACATGCTAGTAAATTAATGCTCAAAATTCTCCAAGCCAGGCTTCAGCAATACCTGAACTGTGAAATTCCAGATGTTCAAGCTGGTTTTAGAAAAGGCAGAGGAACCAGAGATCAAATTGCCAACATCCACTGGATCATGGAAAAAGCAAGAGAGTTCCAGAAAAACATATATTTCTGCTGTATTGACTATGCCAAAGCCTTTGCTGTGTGGATCACAATAAACTGTGGAAAATTCTGAAAAAGAGGGAAATACCAGACCACCTGACCTGCTTATTGAGAAACTGGTACGCAGGTCAGGAAGCAACAGTTAGAACTGGACATGGAACAACAGACTGGTTCCCAAATCTGGAAAGTAGTACGTCAAGGATATATATTGTCACCCTGCTTATTTAACTTCTATGCAGAGTACATCATGAGAAACGCTGGGCTGGAAGAAGCACAAGCTGGCATCAAGATTACTGGGAGATATATCAATAACCTCAGATATGCAGAGGACACATGAACTAAAGAGCCTCTTGATGAAAGTGAAAGAGGGGAGTGAAAAAGTTGCCTTAAAGCTCAACATTCAGAAAACTAAGATCATGGCATCTGGTCCCATCACTTCATGGGAAATAGACAGGGAAACAGTAGAAATAGCGTCAGACTTTATTTTTCTGGGCTCCAATATCACTGCAGATGGTGATTTCAGCCATGATATTAAAAGACACTCCTTGGAAGGAAAGTTATGCAACCTAGACAGGATATTGAAAAGCAGAGACATTACATTGCCAACAAAGGTCCATCTAGTCAAGGCTATTGTTTTTCCAGTGGTCATGTATGGATGTGAGAGTTGGACTATAAAGAAAGCTGAGCACAGAAGAATCGATGCTTTTGAACTGTGGTATTGGAGAAGACTCTTGAGAGTCCCTTGAACTGCAAGGAGATCCATCCAGGCCATTCTAAAGGAGATCAGTTTTAGGTGTTCATTGGAAGGACTGATGCTGAAGCTGAAACTCCAATACTTTGGCCACCTCATGCGAAGAGTTGACTCATTGGCAAAGACTCTGATGCTGGGAGGGATTGGGGGCAGGAGGAGAAAGGGACAACCGAGGATGAGATGGCTGGATGGCATCATGGACTCAATGGACGTGAGTCTGAGTGAACTCTGGGAGTTGGTGATGGACAGGGAGGCCTGGCGTGCTGCGATTCATGGGGTTGCAAAGAGTAGGACACGACTGAGCAACTGACTGAACTGAACTGGTGCATATATACGTATATGCATATATATATTATTTGTGTGTATTCACATACGTGTACATTTGATATGCATGGCCTTTATGTTCAGATCCATGTGTGTTTGTGTGTGTGTATGATATGAAACATATTAAGTAAGTATCTGTTCTATTTTCTGAAATGCTTTCTCGTTAGTTGGTGTTGAATTCTGTCAAAGTCATGTTTAGTGTCTATGAAGATAATTATATTTTTTCTGCATATCACCTGATGTGGTGAATTATATCATAAATTTCCCAATACAGCAACGTCTTTGAATCAATACTGAAAATACTCCACTTTGTCATTATATATTAATTTATTATTAGATTATTATTATGTTGCATTGATATTCATAAGTAAAACTGGTGTTTAGTTTTCATTTTAATGTGCTACTTTGATCAGTTTTTGGTTTCAAAGCTACCCTTATTTTAAAATTGCTAATTTTCTGTCTTTTCCTATAATCTGGATTTACCTCAAATTATTTAGTCTCTGAAAGTTTGGTAAAATTTTTATGTGAATCCACCTCTACTCCTTGTATTTTTATAACTGTAGAGTTCTATGGTAAATTTATCCATTTATTCTATAGATTTTTTTTTCTAGAACACCATTCATTTCACGTAGGCTTACATATGTATTTATATACAACTTTATTTTATCTTAAATCTCTCATATACAGAATCTCATATGTCCAAACAATTTTAAAACAGGCATGAGCTGTTTTCCATATTGGTATGTTAGGAATTTAAAATCTTAGAGAATATATTTTTCAAATTATATTTATTGATTTTAAATTTCATATTTGGAAATCATTTTTTGATTTTGGACACAAAGACACACATTAAAGAATCACTCTGGAAAAGATTTAGGATTTAAAATAAGCTTCTACAAGTCCATTCAATAACTACAAATATCTTACTAAGCTGAAAGGAGAAAACTATAGGTCTGTATATTTATTCAGGGATCCTGACATTACCCAGAGGACTACAAAACAGTTTTTTATAACACTGAAAATATGACTGTCTTTCCCTAATATTGTGTTAGAGATTGAAAACAGAATGACAGAGACCTTCCATGCCGAGGAAACACTTGTAACTAACATTCATGTTAGACATCTGAGTCTGTCAGAGTGGGAATGTTTTCAGAGCAATAGGATTGATATTGCAAACTATATGTCTGCATACAGATGGAAAGGGCAACATGACGGATTCAGTGCTGTTATAATAGTCGGCAAAGTCCACGAAAAGAAGAAGTGCTGCCTTTTGTAAAGTCTGGAGAAATGCTTAAGTTACCTGATTCAAATAAAGCACATGGAAAGTTAGAGGGATTTAGAAAGACACGAATGAGGCAGGGAGAAAAGGATAAAGAGAAACATTCATAAGAATCATCCAGTTGCTTTCTGGTTTCTCTTGTTGCCTTTGCAAAGTTCTCCCAACAAAAAAATAAGAATGTTACTCAACATATGTAGGGCCACCTTGTGCCTATCCCGAAAAGAAGAAAGCAGGCACTCCTCCCGTTATTTAATAGCCTGACAGAAGCTGTGGCACAGCCTCCAAATCTAATAGGGTGGTTGTTGCTGTTGTTTAGTTGCTAAGTTTTGTCCGCCTCTTTGAGACTCCATGGACCGTAGCCCACCAGGCTCCTCTGTCCGGGGGATTTTCCAGACAAGAATAGTTTAGTGGATTGTCACTTTCTTCCCAGGAGATCTTCCTGACCCAGGGACGGAATCCACATCTCCTGCACTGCAAGTGGATTCTTTAGGGATGAACCGCTGGGAAGGTGAATAGGGTGGTTCGAGAGCCACAGATTGAAGCTGGTTTAAGGAGGCGGCCTGATTTACTACACATTCTTTTCTTGCTGGAAAACAAAAGCAACAAAGCCCTGCAAAATCTCAAGGGATGAAGTCTACAGACACATGGAGCTTCTGATGTTTCTGAAAAGACATGCTCCAGGTAGGATGAATCTCCAGGAAAGCAGCTGATGTTTGTGATTCTCTCTCAAAGCTATACTTACGTATTTAATGTATTGAGTCTTCTATCGAGAACTCAAAAATTTTCACATCACAGGAAGAGAGTTTACTTCGTTTTCCTAACTAGCCAAAAGCTATTAATACTTGCTAAGATGCTTGCTCAGATAGCTTTGGTATAAAAACAGAACAAAACTGAACCCCCAAAGGTAGTGCCCTCCTGAGTTGCAGTCAAAACGAACAATAAAAAGAGTCATCTTTACTCAGACCTGGACAGTCTCTCTCTCACATCCCTTTATCTTGCCTCCTTTTCATATGGAAAAAATATGTTGATGATTGCTCCTGCCTGTATTCTTCAAAGGGAGGGGGGAGCTAAAACCTCATCCTTCAACACCTCCTTCACCCCAAAGGCATTCATTTATCTTTTTTCCCCTGAATTCTTTTCCTTTGGCATTCCCTTTGGGTCACTCTTTAACCTTTTCTTTGCCACCCATATGATTTAAGCAGTGTTCTAACATCCTCTGCAATTCTCGTTTAAGTATGTGTTTTGGTGCATTGAGTTTTAACTTTTTAAAATGTGTTTTATTTCATAAGACATTGTTAATACATTATTTGTGAGTTTAGCACAACGTGTGAAAAACTTTGCATCTATTCCTTCTTACCATGGACTGCCCGCCAGCTTCCTCTCTTCGTGGACTTCTCCACACAAGAATACTGGAGTGAGTTGTCATTCTCTTTTCCACCCCACTCCTGTACTCTTGCCTGGAAAATCCCGTGGATGGAGGAGCCTGGTGGGCTGCAGTCCATGGGGTCTGTTAGCGACTTCACTTTCACTTTTCACTTTCATGCATTGGAGAAGGAAATGGCAACCCAACTCCAGTGTTCTTGCCTGGAGAATCCCAGGGACGAGGGAGTCTGGTGGGCTGCCGTCTATGGGGTCGCACAGAGTTGGACACGACTGAAGTGACTTAGCAGCAGTATGAAGGCTAAGTGAGGTTTTTCATGCAAAAATGCAAACCGTTATTCTTGTGCTTTAAATAGAGGTCATCTTGTGAAGAGGAGACTTCCAAAATTGTACAGAAGACAAGCTATAGTAAACATGTCGAGTCTAATTGGCTATAAGCATATAAGCATTTATTAAAAAAAAAATATTTACATGCTTGAGTAATCAGAGGAAATATGCTTAAGAATTTGGTACAGCCACACCTGAGAAACATTGCTCTTTGGTTCCAGGCAAAGGCAAAAAAGTGAAAGTTGCAATAAAGCCAATCACACAATTTTTGCTTTTGTTTTTCTTAGCACATATAGCATTGATGTTTATGCTGTAGTTTAGTCTATTAAATGTGTAATAGAAATATGTCTTAAAAATGCATACCTTAGTTAAAAAATACTCCATTGCTAGAAAATATTAGCAATCATCTGAACCTTAAGCAGGTCATGTTGATAATATCCAGGATCAGTGATCACAGCTCTCTGTAACAGATATAACAATAAAGACAAAATATCTAATAGTGCAAGAATTACCAAGCTGTGACACAGCAAGGAGAAGTGAGCGAATGCTCATGGAAAAATGGTGCTGATAAACATACTTGACTTGGAGTTGCATAAGCTTCAGTTTGTAAAACAATGCAGTATCTATGAAGGCAATAAAGCAAAAAGCAGTCAAGAGCAGTACATTCAAACAGATTCGATAAATCAAGATGGAAAAGATATTTTCTAAATTTTTGAAAAGTAAGTTGCCAAAATGGAACAAATATTGATTTCACCAGGTTCTATGTAGGCACGTGTTTTGGTTAAATATTATTATCAACCCTATGACCTGGCATAAAATAATTTTGTATTATGTCGGGCTGAGTACAGATGTGAACATTGAACCATAAAGAAGCCTTAGCCCTGAAGAATTGATGCTTTCAATCTGTGGTGCCAGAGAAGACTCTTGAGAGTCCTTTGGACAACAAGGAGATCCAACCAGTTCATCCTAAAGGAAATCAACAATGAATGTTCATTTGAAGGACTGCTGAAGCTGAAACTCCAATATTTTGGCCACCAGATGTGAAGAGCCAACTTGTTGGAAAAGACCCTGATATTGGGAAAGATTTGGGCAGGAGGAAAAGGGGGTAACAGAGGATGAGATGGTTGGATGCCATCACTGACTCAGTGGACATGAGGTTGAGCAAACTCTGAGAGATATTACAGGACAGAGAAGCCTGGCATGCTGCATCCATGGGGTCACAAAGAGTTGGACACAACTTAGGGACTCAACAACAAGATGAGGCAAAGGAGATACCTGACATCAGTTCAGTTCAGTCGCGCAGTCGTGTCCGACTCTCTGCGACCCCATGAGTCGCAGCACGCCAGGCCTCCCTGTCCATCACCATCTCCCGGAGTTCACTCAGACTCACGTCCATCGAGTCCGTGATGCCATCCAGCCATCTCATCCTCGGTCGTCCCCTTCTCCTCCTGCCCCCAATCCCTCCCAACATCAGAGTCTTTTCCAATGAGTCAACTCTTCACATGAGGTGGCCAAAGTACTGGAGTTTCAGCTTCAGCATCAGTCCTTCCAAAGAAATCCCAGGGTTGATCACCTTCAGAATGGACTGGTTGGATCTCCTTGCAGTCCAAGGGACTCTCAAGAGTCTTCTCTAACACCACAGTTCAAAAGCATCAATTCTTTGGTGCTCAGCTTTCTTCACAGTCCACCTCTCACATCCATACATGACCACTGGAAAAACCATAGCCTTGATCGACCTGTGTGGGCAAAGTAATGCCTCTACTTTTGAATATGCTATCTAGGTGGTCATAACTTTTCTTCCAAGGAGTAAGCGTCTTTTAATTTCATGGCTGCAATCACCATCTGCAGTGATTTTGGAGCCCCAAAAATAAAGTCTGACACTGTTTCCACTGTTTCCCCATCTATTTCCCATGAAGTGATGGGAACATGATCTTAGTTTTCTGCCATGATCTTAGTTTTCTGAATGTTGATCTTTAAGCCAACTTTTTCACTCTCCACTTTCACTTCCATAAAGAAGCTCTTTAGTTCTTCTTCACTTTCTGCCGTAAGGATGGTTTCATCTGCATATCTTAGGTTAGTGATATTTCTTCCAGCAATCTTGATTCCATCTGTGTTTCTACCAGCCCAGCGTTTCTCATGATGTACTCTGCATATAAGTTAAATAAACAGGGTGACAATATACAGCCTTTACTTATTCCTTTTCCTATTTGGAACCAGTCTGTTCCAACAGACTGTTGTTGTTCAACAGTCTGGTTGTCCAACCAGACTGTTCCAACAGTCTGTTGTTCCATGTCCAGTTCTAACTGCTCCTTCCTGATCTTCATATAGGTTTCTCAAGAGGCAGGTCAAGTGGTCTGGTATTCCCATCTCTTTCAGAATTTTCCACACTTTATTGTGATCCACACAGTCAAAGGCTTTGGCATAGTCAATAAAGCAGAAATAGACGTTTTTCTGGAACTCTCTTACTTTTTTGATTATCCAGCGGATGCTGGCAATTTGATCTATGATTCCTCTGCCTTTTCTAAAACCAGCTTGAACATCAGGAAGTTCGCGGTTCACATATTGCTGAAGCCTGGCTTGGAGAATATCTGACATATAAAGTGTCAATTCCTAATAACCAACGGGCTTATTATTTGAAGTTGGTCAATGTGTGTGTTAGTCGCTCAGTCATCTACAAGTCTTTGTGACCCCATGGACTGTCACTTGACAGGCTTCTCTATCCGTTGGATTTCCCAGGCAAGAATACTGGAGTAGATTGCCATTCCTTTCTCCACAGGATCTTCCCAACCAAGGGATTGAATCAGTGTCTTATGTTTCTCGCATCACAGGCAGATTTTTTACCATTTGAGCCACTACGGAAGCCCAAGTCAGTATTATTCACTATCTTTATATTGACCAGCACCATGATATTTGGTTTTCCCTGTCTAAGCCTTCAGAACTAAAATACTTCATATGTCTAGGAAAAGGACCAAGTGGGCAAAATAAAATCCATGAAAGACAATAGGATAATGGATTATATTTTGAAAAAAAAAAATACAGCTATTTTGCACATTTCACTCTGATGTTAAGAGACTTTTATTGAGCAGGACTGCCATCACCCACTGAATTAGGAACACATCACATGATTTTCAGAGCAAGCTGCACAGTTGCTTTAAGAGTGGGAAGGATTCTGACAGTGATTTTTTAGCCTTGTCTGTCTTTTTCTGAAGTGTGCATTTCCTGTTTTCACAGAGAAAGAGGAGGACATTTCCTCTTTTTATACATTTATTTGTCATCAGTTCTATTTAATGTTAATTTACCTTTAGAGCTGAGGAATCATATCTTCTGTAAAAGGAAAAGAATAAAAAAGGATTCCACATAGTTTTGCTATTTTCACAAAGAAATCAGCAAAAAGCAAAGCTTTCCTCATGTCAGTTTCATGGAGGAAAAGAAAACTGGAAAATTTGAAGCTATTGTATAAAATATTCAAGGAAAAGTTCATAACTTGTTATTTGTGTTATTGTTGGACAGATGATCAAGGATGTCAAATTTAAGCTAATAGAAGTTCAATTTTTTATATCCATTTGTGAATTATTTGTGAAGTATGGGCAAATAGAGCATTTTTTTCTTTTTCTTCCTAGCAACGTATCAGCTCTAGAATGAATGGATTTCTGCCCAGACACAAGTGGGTCATTCAGCTGGTCAACAAGGATGCTTCTTATGAGAGCAGATTTTTTATGGGGACAGCTGTCTAGCAGGAAGTATATTGCCATGTGTTCTTTTTGAATTTAGCAAAAGACTGTCAACTATTCCTAGTAATGACCCGCTTAATTTTATAGAGAGTACTTTTACATAAAACTGTATTAATAATAAATATGGACCTGGAATTGAAATTACTGTAAGTTGGTTTTAGACAAGAGTAAAAAATAAATATATACTGTATAATAAATGACAGGATTTATGTAATCATGTGAGCTGACTTCTATTCACTCCAAAGAAGCAAGTAACCTTGAATGTAACCTCAGTTCCTAGACTCTCAGAATCCAGACCTGAAAAATATATACTTTATAGCCATCCCATGGAAGAAATGTTTTTGGCTGGTAAAGGCAGATGGAGTAATAGAGTCATTTTTCCTTAGCTTGGTAAGAACCTTGCAAGAACCAGATTTTCTTAACTGTGGAGATATTTAACTCTCCAGTTTCTTTGAGGGGTAAGCATTGACCTTTAAAAATATGAAGCAATTTACTGTGGTCACACCAGTGAGCAAAGGCTATTGGAGGGAATGGACCCATCTCTCGTTTGCAGTGGTGTCTAGTTCTTTAGTAAATCTAAGTTGAAGCCGTTCATGGTATGGATATTAGCCTTCATATTATCCTAATATAGGGGCTTCCCAGGTGGCACTAGTGGTAAAGAACCCAGCTATCAATGCAGATGTAAAAGATGTGGGTTCAATCCCTGGGCTGGGAAGATCTCCTGGAGTAGAGCATGGACACCTACTCCAATATTCTTTCCTGGAGAATCCTGTGGACAGGGGAGCTTGGAAAGGCTATGGTCCATAGGGTCAAAAAGAGTTGGACATGACTGAAGTGACTTAGGAAACATCCTAACATAACTGATATCAGCAGCAAATACTAGCAAATCATTGATATGGATTAACTGAACTCCATGGTGGTAACAGAATCATCTACTGTGAAGAAGAAACAGATTCTCAACTTGCTATTTATTGCCATTTAAGAGTTTACACAGCTACTCATTTGAGATGAAGTACCTGGGCATGCTCCTATCCCAGTAGGGTCACAGACCCATGTTTATACCATGCAACATATCAACTCACTGGCTTGACTTTGATTCAAGTTTTGATCCTTGGTTACTTTTAAAATTCTGTTAATCATGAAGATGTGCTTTTAAAAATGTTAGAGGCTTGTGATAATATGGACTCTGATTTTTATATCTTGTGGTCAGTTCTCAGATTCTAAAAAATGTTCCCAAGGGACAACAGTAGTGAAAACCAACAAACATATCAGTTGATGGTGCTTATTAGCCAAACATTGGCCCTATACATCTCCTTCTTTCTGCTGTTCTTCTTCCTGATTAAGTCTATGGGTTCTTCATTACCTGGCTAGTTCCATACAGCGATAGACCTTAATGCCCAAAATAGCCTGATATAATCGGAAGGGAATAGTAGCTCTTTGCTACGAGGGATTCAAGTTTCAGGCCAAGGATCCATGATAAAGACAAGTATTATTAGTGGTTTAGTGATTAACGGTTTGGTGATGTACGGTTTGGTAGACTGACCTGAGTATACTGCTCATAGGGTATACCATCCCTACTTGCCTGACATTTTCTGTTTTAGCAAAAAAATAAATAAAATAAAGTACCCTGACCTGGGAGACTTCAGAGTCCCAGGCAAGCAGAGATGGTTGTTCACTCTAATTCTGAGTCTGGTCTATTAAATTTCAAAGGCATTTCATTTAGCTTCTAAAGATTACAGGAGAGAAAGTCATCAGATCATGCTGGAATTGATGGTTCTATGAAATACTGTCCCTTGGTTTCATTGAAAGTGATTTCCAGTTGAAATGGGTCTGGCTTATGTCTTTCAGAACAAGACTGAACGGATAAGATGCTTTGCTAACAGAGATTCTTATTAATGAGATAAATAGAGACATAGCTATCTAATAAATCAAAAAATAGAATGCTTGCTGTAGAGTAAAACTGTGTAAATATAATTATGGCAAATAATGCTAGTCTTAGAAAGATTTCTTAGTAACTAGCAATTGTAGTATGAAACAGTATTATATTGACGTGATACATGAGTTACTAATTCAAATTGCATGATGGTGATTGATTAGTTTGAAGATAATCATGATTTTGTATCATTCAAATTTTCTTGCTATCATAACATATATTCTATCAATCAACTGAAATGATTTCATTTGTTTAATTTTTGCTGTCTTTCTTTAAAGCTTTGAAAAAAAACAAGAGATATGAGATATTCTCACTGATTTTCTCTTCACTTGTCATAGCCTAGAGAATTCTCCTGCTCTTTGGCAAAAATATATTTACCATGTACTTTATCTTTGATCTTAAGAGGGTCTTGGTCTTCCCTGGTGGCTCGGACAGTAAAGAATCAGACTGTAATGCAGAAGATCTGAGTTTGGTCCCTGGTTGGGAAGTTATCCTGGAGAAGGCAATGGCAACCACTCTAGAATTATTGCCTGAGAATTCCATGGACAGAGGAGTCTGGCAAGCAACAGTCCATGAGGTCCCTAAGAGGCGGACATGACTGAGTGACTAACAATTTACTTTCAAGACGGTCTTATTTTTTATTTTCTTGTTTGCTTATTTTTAATCTTGAGAAAATACAATATCTTGAATTTTTTACAGTAAAAAACGTGATTTTTCTTAATGTTCTTACAGTTTTAAACTTTTTTTTAAAACCATTGTATTTTCTGTTCTTTATTTTATACCTATATACAGAAATATAGCTTGAAAATGCAAGTTGCTCAAGAAACACTTAGAGATGAAGTGTTTCTTACTCGGTTGAAGCCATATAAAATATTAAACATATCTAGATGATATAAAATAACTGAATAAAGATTACTTTGGTCATTTTGAGAAGTAGCAAAATATAATGCATTGAAAGGTAGGAGACATATATTCTTCTTCCAGATTATATGCATATAAGCTATAGTACTTTACTATTTTCTATCTGTTGAGAATTCTCTACTGCTGTTTTTCATTTAAATAATAACCTAAAACAAGTAATATGTTAATATAAAATTCATGACAATTCCATTTGATGGAAGCAAGGATTACTGATTTTAGAGAAGCTACATGCCATCACATAACAGGTAGAAGTACATATTGTGGTGTCAGAGTATGTAGATTTCAAACATAACTCTGCTACTCATCAGCAGCTCTATGGACTTTGGGAAAATGTTCAGCCTCATTGTGCCTTAATTTTCTAGATAGAGTGTAAGCCTATCTCATAGGGCTGTTGTGAGAATCAAAGCAAGTTAGTAAATGTAACATACTTAGAAGGGCACAGGCATAAGAAGAACCATATCTGCTAGTTACTATATCTATCATTTTGACTTATATCTCTCTTTACACTACAGTATTTTTGCCTCAAAAATTCCTTGAACTGGGGAACCTGGCAGGCTACAGTCCATAGGGTAGCAAAGAGTTAGCCATGACTGAGCAAACTGGCAGTCAACGATGGCCTGTTACATAACATGGATATGTATGCCAAGGCCTTTGACTGTGTGGATCACAGTAAACTGTGGAAAATTCTGAAAGAGATGGAAATACCAGACCACCTGACCTGCCTCTTGAGAAATCTGTATGCAGGTCAGGAAGCAACAGTTAGAACTGGACATGGAACAACAGACTGGTTCCAAATAGGAAAAGGAGTCCATCAAGGCTGTATATTGTCACCCTGCTTGTTTAACTTATATGCAGAGTACATCATGAGAAACGCTGGACTGGAAGAAACACAAGCTGGAATCAAGACTGCTGGGAGAAATATCAATAACCTCAGATATGCAGATGACACCACCCTTATGGCAGAAAGTGAAGAGGAGCTAAAAAGCCTCTTGTTGAAAGTGAAAGAGGAGAGTGAAAAAGTTGGCTTAAAGCTCAACATTCAGAAAACGAAGATCATGGCATCTGGCCCCATCACTTCATGGGAAATAGATGGGGAAACAGTAGAAACAGTGTCAGACTTTGTTTTTTTGGGCTCCAAAATCACTGCAGATGGTGACTGCAGCCATGAAATTAAAAGACGCTTACTCCTTGGAAGAAAAGTTATGACCAACCTAGATAGTATATTCAAAAGCAGAGACATTACTTTGCCGACTAAGGTCCGTCTAGTCAAGGCTATGGTTTTTCCTGTGGTCATGTATGGATGTGAGAGTTGGACTGTGAAGAAGGCTGAGCGCAGAAGAATTGATGCTTTTGAACTGTGGTGTTGGAGAAGACTCTTGAGAGTCCCTTGGACTGCAAGGAGATCCAACCAGTCCATTCTGAAGGAGATCAGCCCTGGGATTTATTTGGAAGGAATGATGCTAAAACTGAAGCTCCAGTACTTTGGCCACCTGATGCGAAGAGTTGACTCATTGGAAAAGACCCTGATGCTGGGAGGGATTGGGGGCAGGAGGAGAAGGGGACGACCGAGGATGAGATGGCTGGATGGCATCATGGACTCGATGGACGTGAGTCTGAGTGAACTCTGGGAGTTGGTGATGGACAGGGAGGCCTGGCGTACTGCAATTCATGGGGTTGCAAAGAGTCGGACACGACTGCGCGACTGAACTGAACTGAACTGAACTGATGTATGCCAAGAGTATGTGCATCTCCTACCTTTTTACCATGAAATTAAAAGATGCTTGCTCCTTGGAAGAAAAGCTATGAGCAACATAGACAGCATATTAAAAAGCAGAGACATTACTTTGTCAACAAAGGTCCAGCTAGTCAAAGCTATCGTTTTTCCAGTAGTCATGTATGGATATGAGAGTTGGACCATGAGGAAAGCTGAGTGCCAAATAATTGATGCTTTTGAACTGTGGTATTGGAGAAGACTCTTGAGAGTCCCTTGGACTGCAAGGAGATCCAACCAGTCAGTCCTAAAGGAAGTCAGTCCTGAATATTCATTGGAATGACTGATGCTGAAGCTGAAACTCCAGTACTTTGGCCACCTGATGCAAAGAACTGACTCATTGAAAAAGACCCTGATGCTGGGAAATATTGAAGGTGGTAGGAGAAGGAGAAGGCAGAGGATGAGATGGTTGGATGGCATCACCGACTTGATGGACATGAGTTTGAGCAAGTCCTGGGAGTTGGTGATGGATAGGGAAGCCTGGCATGCTGCAGTCCATGGGGTTGCAAACAGTCAGACAAGACTGAGTGACTGAACTGAACTGAACTGAAGTAAACTACATTTTTACATCCTTTATTATAAGTTAAGGAAATGCAGTACACAAAGCTGCTTATTAAATATCTTTAAAGATAAAAGCAAATATCTTATTGTTTAATTATTTAAGAACTGTTTTCCAGTTACCATTATTAAAGTAATGAATTTATTTTATTCACTAGGACCCAAGCATGATTCTTTAATACACTGACAAAAGGAGAATTATAACCAATTGCTGTTTGTTGGTCAACAACTTAGTAAGCAGTGACTCAAGGAACAGACAGATCCCAAAGTCAAAGTGAGTTGTAAACAAATGTACGCATGGTGTGTGTGTATGAATATAGTATTTTCCTATTCTCAAGACTGAACATGTATGCCTTGTATGCCATTCAGATTTTTTTGCTTGCTTGTCATCATGTCTAAATATATAAATTATTTTTTATGCTTTCATTTCATTTTTATTAATGACCACTATTTTTCCATCTGTAAAACAGAGATAATACCTATTTCATAAAACTAATGGTTGAAAAGTTTGAAAGGGGTAATAAACATGAAGCAACTTGGACAAAAACTGGCCTAAGAACAAATGTCCTCACCCATCTCCCAGTAAAAGTTCAGGACCTTTTGTTTATTGACTTGGGAACTCACTCCAGTATTTTAGAACCCACTGTGATCTTTAAGACCTTAGTAAAATGTTCCCATTTTCTTCACACAGACATGGAAATTCAGTTTTAGACCACACTCAACTTTGAATTCCCCTCAGGATTATTTTGAAGAAAAAAACAACTGCACCCCGAACTTGCCTCAAAATTTGCTTCTGCTTCCTGCTTTTAACACTCTCTTCCTTCCATTTTCTTTATTTTCTATTAATAAAATATTCACAATACTCCTATTATTAGAAACAAAATTCTTAGATTTTCTGAAAATTCACATCAGAGTGAATCCAGATTTAAGAAATTTGAAAAAGTGAGTTAGTCACTCAGTTATGTCTGACTCTTTGCAACCCCATGGGCTGTAGCCCACCAGGCTCCTCTCCCCATGGGATTCTCCAGGCAAGAATACTGGAGTGGGTGGCGATCGCCTTATCAAGAGGGCCTACCCAACTGGGTCCCCCTCTTGTAGGCAGATTCTTTACCATCTGAGCCACCAGGGAAGGCCCAAGAAATTTGAATCCAGATATAAAAGAGGTGCAAAAAAGATCCAGTGTTAGTAGAAGGACAGTTAGTAGAAGGATTTCGATATGGGAGCCTTTCATTTTAGACACGAACACTTTCTACTAATATTATCTATGCCGTAAAATTAATATGTGAAACTTCCATTCCTGCAAGATTCAACTTTCTGCTCTTACATGATCTTGTAGAAGGAAAATTATATTTTAAAAAAAGTGTAGTACCTAGAATTCATATTATAGAAAACTTAATCACAAAGTAAGTTATTTGTGTATCTTTGGTAGATAAATCAAAATCAAATAAACTTTTTGTAAAAGAAAATTTGCTAAATTCCTGCTGTTGCTGAGCAATCACCCCAATTAACCATTTCTATCCACTAAGAGAATGTTTGTGAACTCAATAAGTATTTAAGAGTAAAAAATTACCTTTTATAGACATACATTCTTCAAGTTAACTGAAATATTCTGTCATCCAGAAAATTGAAAGTTCTTGTTTTGACTACTTGAACTTTTCTAAGCAGTTGAATCAATGTTCCATAGCAGCATTTCTGTGGCACAACCTGGTTTTCTTTACGTTCAACTCAAAAGATATACCCTACTTACATTTAAATCTTGTTAAAAGATACATAACGCCCTGCTTAATGTTGTTTGCATGAACAGCATTCCAATTCTACTTTGTTCTGATGATGGTTTGTTATGTGCTAAGAACATGATTTAAAGTTACTTCAACTCTGCGGTGATGAGTTGGGTTCCACTTCAGTATAGAGACAGGTTGAAATGTGGTCTTTTCCCACATGCTAATAGGACTTCCCTGGTGGCTCAGACGGTAAAGCGTCTGTCTACAATGCTGGAGACCAGGGTTCAATCCCTGGGTCGGGAAGATCCAAGGAAATGGTAATCCACTCCACTGCTATTGCCTGGAAAATCCCATGGACAGAGAAGCCTGATAGGTTACAGTCCATGGGGTCACAAGAGTCAGACACGACTGAGCAACTTCACTTCAATAGTCACATTCCTTCAGAGTTTTATTATTGTCACTGCTTCATTCCAGGAACAAAAGCAAACCAAATTAAGAAAAAAAAAAAAAAAAAAGGAAGAAAAAAATGGGGGTAGGGGAGGAAAAGGAGAAGAGCAAAACAAAACACTCACCATAAAACTCCTTTTCTGGTGTAGCTGGTTGACAATCTAGAAGTCACATGTATGATATTTTTCATCAAGAACAGCAACTGTGCTTTTTTGCTTGTTACACTCATGTTTTGGGTTTCCCTGATAGCTCAGCTAGTAAAGAATTCACCTGGAATGACGGAGATCCCGGTTCAATTCCTGGTCAGGAAGATCCATTGGAGAAGGGATAGGCTACTGACTCCAGTATTCTTGGGCTTCCCTTATGCCTTAGCAGGTTAAGAATCCTCCTGCAATGTGAGAGACCTGTTTTTGATCCCTGAGTTGGGAAGATCCCCTGGAAAAGAGAGAAATGCTACCCACTCGAATACTCTGGCCTAGAGAATTCCATGGATTATATAGTCCATAGGGTCACAAGGAGTTGGACACAACTGAATGACTTTCACTTCACATTCATGTTTTCTTTGAAAACAAGAGGTGTTCAGTTCAGTCGCGCAGTCGTGTCCGACACTTTGCGACCCCATGAATCACAGTACGCCAGGCCTCCCTGTCCATCACCAACTCCCGGAGTTCACTCAGACTCACGTCCATTGAGTCTGTGATGCCATCCAGCCATCTCATCCTCGGTCGTCCCTTTCTCCTCCTGCCCCCAATCCCTCCCAGCATCAGGGTCTTTTCCAATGAGTCAACTCTTCGCATAAGGTGCCCAAAGTACTGGAGCTTCAGTTTTAGCATCATTCCTTCCAAAGAAATCCCAGGGTTGATCTCCTTCAGAATGGACTGGTTGGATCTCCTTGCAGTCCAAGGGACTCTCAAGAGTCTTCTCCAACACCACAGTTCAAAAAACATCAAGAGGTGTAATACTATGAACTATTTCTTGGGAGTCAGTTAAGACTCAGTTTACTAATTGAGAGCATACATATTCTTCCATATATTGAGAGGGGCCTTTTTTCATTTTCTCATTTGTGCATTATTTAAAACATATAAAGAGGGATGAAGGGTTATAAACCCTTTAATTTTCTGTTCAAAAAATCCCACTTTTGTTTTATCTATAATCTTCATGGGGAAAACAATAGGTAGAAGTTGCAGTCATATTTTTGCATCATAGAATCCCTTGCTCTGCCTTGAGTCTCAGAAATTATTTTAGAACTTATTAAAATCAGTAGATTTGAATGACCTCATTCCCTACCAAAGACAATGAACAAACCAGAGAAGAAATAAGAATTGAATTAAGCTGAGACCATAAACAAAGACACATACACATTAATTTCATTTCTAATTAACTCATCCTCTCTGAGTTGCAAAATAAACTATCTGTTCTGCTTATTTATTTTCAGAAATGGGATTTGGGATTTCAGTTGTTTTGGTGTTCATAAAATAAATTGGTGGCTCTGATGATAAAGAATCTTCCTGTAATGATGGATATCCAGGTTTGATCCCTGGTTCTGGATGACCCCCCAGAGAAGAGAATGGCTACCCACTCCAGTATTCTTTCCTGGAGGGCTGGAGGGCTATGGGATCACAGAGTCAGACATAACCGAGCGACTAATGCATGCACATGGGGTTTTGTTTTGGTTCATTTTGGGCCTAGCAAGGTACGGTTTTGGGCCGAGCACAATAGAAAACAAATCTATTACCTCATTATGACCTCATGTAAACTACACTAATAAATGTGGAAAAATAAGGTTGACAAACAGAACAAGCGTATAAAAACTGAACATCTGTTGAGTAATGTTGGTTGAAAGGAGTTTATGAATTTACTGATAGTTGAGATCAATGTGCTTTAATACAGCAGAAAAAGAATATAAAGGGAAAAAAAGAAGGAAATGTGTCCTTAAAATTAACTGGATTATAAGCAGAGTTTAACATAAAATGCAGGATCAGGTGTTGATTGATTGAGTAGACAAAGAAGCATGCTGAAGAAGGATTATTATTATTTAGGCAGAGCATGTTCCAATTGTAGGAAACGTTCCCTCTGATTATACCTGAAAATTTAGAAGGATATATTTAGGGAGAAAAATAAACTACTTTCTCTTTAGGGTTGCACAAGCAGACATGGGTTGGATTTTTTGAACAGAACCTAAATAACTAGAAATTTAGTGGATAAAGCAAACCTACTTGGCACTTGTGAAATGTTATAGTGAATCTTGTGCAAAAGAAAGATAGACAGATGATAGTCAAGTGTGCATGATCACAGTGCCCAAGACAAAATTCCCCTTTCCAAATTCTCAAAGGAAAGCAAATGAGAAAGTGTACCAGCATGACATCATGGCTTCATTGTACAGTCAAAATCCTAAATTACAACCCATGGTAGCATTTTAAAAATCACCTCTTTGCAAAGTTTGGTGTCTGTTACTAACATTCCTAATAAGTTCACCAGAGCACACCGAGCACATCTCTTTGGCAGGCAGCGTGCCCAACAGTGTGGCCAAGAACCACTTTTTTGGGTGCTAATGTCATACATCACGTTTTGTGCAGCTGTCAAGTTCATGAGGTGGTTGGAATGAGAAGAATTTCATACTGTGATGTTCCTTTGCCAGTCAGAGACAGACTATGCCCTACACAGAGCTATATGCACAGTCTCTTCAGTGTTAAATAACTAAGAGAAAGATGTGGGAGAACTCAAGGAGATAAAATTATTTTATCAAAATGCAGAGCCTTCCTAGGATTACATCTTGAAAGTATTAATGCCCACCAATTAAGAAAAAAAAAAATGGCAGGGATGGAGTATAAACAAATACCTCATCACAATGTACTAAGAAAGTTGTGTTTCACTGGCAAGTGAAAGGGACAGAGACAAGAGAATTCAGTGCCTTGGATTGACATCGACCTGCAAAATAGGCTTTGTTTGGCTATGCCAATAGAAAATTCAGGCTCCCCTGATGGCTCAGATGGTAAAGAATCCACTTGCAATCAGAAGAGCAGAGACTGATCCCTGGATAGGGATGATCCCCTGGAGAAGGGAATGGCAACTCACTCTAGTATTCTTGTCTGGAGAATCCCATGAACGGAGGAGACTGGTGGTCTATAGTCCATGGGGTTGCAAAGAGTCCGATGTGACTTATTGACTAAATACCTACATATAGAAAATTCACAGATTATTAGATTGTTTTATTTTTAATCTCAAGAAAGACAGATAAATTGTAGTGAGGGTCTTTAGAATCCTGCTACTCAAAGAGAAGTCCATGGACCAGCACAAGAGCATTAATGAAAGAGATTGTTGGAAAGACAGACTGTCAAGAGTCTCTAAAGAGCTTCTGAATTTGAGTGTGCATCTTCAAGAAATTTCTCAGGTCAGTTATAAATTTTAAATATACCTACTTTAGAGGTGTAGGGGGCCTGAGAAGTGTGATTTACAGGACAGATGGTTTATGAGAACAGAAATCCTTGACAGAAAAAGAAGAGTTCTGCAAATTAAGTGGAATCATTAGGACTTTTCATAGGAACATGCCAGAATCCTCCAAGGGGCATTCAGTAGCTATTGTTTGGGTGACTGAGAAGGAAAGATCTCCAAGCTTCATAGGTTCATTGAAGACAAGTGAAGCACAGATGAATTAAACATACAAATTTATCAGTCAGATGTCCAAAAGTGTTAACCATAATATCAAGAGGTAACAATTATGCCTATGAGTTCATCAGTCAGACATCAAAGAAGAGGGAACAGTATATCCTGCTGGAGATATTAGTGCTAGAGAAGACTCCTGAAAGCCTTTGGGAAAGCAAGGAGATCAAGCCAGTCAATCTTAAGGGAGAGCAACCCTGAATATTCATTGGAAAGAATAATACTGAAGCTCCAATATTTTGGTCATCTGATGGGAACAGATGACTCATTGGAAAAGTCCCTGATGGAGGCAGAAGGAAAAGGGGGTGACAGAGGATGAGATGGCTGGATGGCATCACCAGCGCAATGAACATGAACTTGGGCAAACTCCAGGAATGGTGAGACACAGGGAGGCCTGGAGGGCTGCGATCCATGGGGGTCACAAAGAGTTGGACGGGACTGGGTGACTGAGCAACAAAAACAACAGCAACCACAATGTCAATGCAGGCAGCTACAGAGAATTTCCTGTAGTAAACTGAAGCAGACATAAAGAGTTTTAGATGAAAATTTGGGAGTCTCTATCACTACTTTATTCAACAAATTTCTTTTAATGTTATATTATGCTCTCGGATTATGGTAGTTGTATTTGTTAAGCAAGACCAAATCTCCACCCTCCAGAAATGTAAAAGGCATTTGTTTTTAGGTCAGGGAAGCCATCAAAATCACAGCATGGAAAAGTCACATGGAATAGAAATCCTACACAGGCTTCTAGAAGGCTTCCCTGGTGACACAGACAACAGCAAATCTCCCTGCAATGCAGGAAATCCAGGTTTGATGCCTGGGTTGGGAAGATTCCCTAAGGGAAGAGGAACCCACTCCAATATTCTTGCCAGGAAAATCCCATGGACGGAGGAGCCTGGCGGGCTACAGACATGGGGTCTCAAAGAGTCAGAGATGACTGAGCTGCTAACACTTGGGCTTCCCAGGTGGCTCAGTCAGTTAGGAATCTGCCTGCGATGTAGGAAATCTGGGTTCAGTCCCTGGATTGAGAGGATCCTCTGGGCAAGAGAATGGCAACCCACTCCATTATTCTTGCCTGGAGAATTCTTTGTTGAACAGAAGAACATAGTGGGTTACAGTCCAAGGGGCTGAACCAGCTTCTGGGCACTTGGCAAAGAGGATTTATGAATCCCTTAAGGCACACATTTTTGAAAGAACAAGGCCACACCTGTGATATATAAATTACAATTGCAGCCCCATGCACACATTTGTATACTTGTATTTAGTTTGGCCAGGCTTCCCAGGTGACTCAGTGGTAAAGAATCCACTTGCCAAGCAGGAGAAATGGTTTCCATCTTTGGGTTGAGAAGATCTACTGCAGAAAGGAATGACAACCCACTCCAGTATTCTTGCTTGGAAATCCCATGGACAGAGGACCCTGGTGGGCCTCAGTTCATAGGGTTGCAAAGAGTTGGGCGTGACTTAGTGACCAAACAACAACAATTCAGTTTGACCACACTGATTTGAATCTTATCATCATTAGCTTTATTTGTTTCCAAATCCCTATGTCAGAAATCAAAACCAACCCCTAAACTTTGGTAACAGCTAAGAGTGACCCCAGGAGCCATGGTTCTAATCTAGTCTTCTTGCATATTCCATTAGACAGAGTGAAATCTTTACTCACACTGGTCCTATAGGATTCCCTCTCCCAGACATCTGACCTTGAGAATAAGAGGTAGCTACAAGAAGGGCCAGACCTTGGAGACACTGTAAACTTGAAGATTTGTGTGTGTGTGTGTATGTGTGTGGCGGGGGCACCTTCCACCACACGTGTGGAAGGAACAGAGTGGTCTGCAGAGAGAGAATGAAAGCTGAGAGCAGGAGCAGACACTGGAAATCCTGCAGCCTTTCTAATCCTGCTTCAATTCTTCCTTCAAGTTTGCCTTCACTCCATGCTTCTTGATTCCAAAAGAGAAACTCATCTTATGATGAATTTCCTCTCTTAAACGGTTTAAGTTAATCCATTACATTGTTCTTTGGCTTTGCTTTTACTTACAACAAAAGGCACCTTAACAAAGATACCCAATGACTATGCTGGTATGATGTTAAAACAGGTGACAGGGCCTCTAGGTAGAAAACCAGTACTGACCCCTTGGTAACATTCAAGTAAGTTTCCTCTTTAAAGATGTATCTGTTATTAACTTTGACTGAATATATCAGGCTGTAAAATTTTGCAATCTGTGTTCACACTTGGTAGTGGCTTCATGACTGCCTCTCAACTTATTTGCAATTGATCAAAATGAGGAAACCCACTTCCTTGAATGCTGCTTTTGGATGGTACAGGCCCAGAGTTTTGGAAATCTCTCTTTGCATCACAACTTGAGGGGCTATGTAAAGAGTGCAGAATCTCAGCCTCATTCCAGTTACATTGAATCAAAATTTGAAGTATATTCTTTAACATGTCCATCAGATGATTCTGATTCAGATAATCCAGAGAATTTGCTTCTAAAAATATATTTTAAACTGTGGTTCTTCATTCAGAATTGCTCACAACAATATTTTGAGAAGCATTTTCAAGATACACATGCTGAGTACCACCTCATACCTGCTGAATTAGAAATGTGGCCAACATCTATTTGCACAAGATCCCTAGGTAATATTGAAGCCTGCTTCTAGCTAAGAATGGAAGATTTGAGGCACTCAAGGGTAATTGATTCAGCTCTGCCTTGAAGGTCTCCCCCTTCCATTGAGATCTATTTACTCTGCGACACCAACAGTATTTTATTTCAGTGCTCAGTTTCAGTGTTTAAATTTGTTCAAGTCCAAACTAGTCAGACTATAGCTACGTTCACCTAATTTAAGATAAGCATTTAAAACCCTGCCCTTCCTTTATCCTCTAATCACAGGTGCATTTTTTCTAATTTGAAGGCTTGCATACTACTGCAATTTCAATGGCAAATAACTGGAGATGGAATTGACTTTAAATACACTCTTCATTTATCTACTTTGCAGTATGTCAAAGTTCCAAAGGCCAGAAATCCAGACTTCTCCAAACTAAAAGAAAATTGTATTCCTTCCGTCTTATTTCAGCCACTTGTTTGTTAGAATTTACATATCTCAAAATATAAACAAATTTTCTTTATATCAGATACTCAGATCAGAGCAAGAGATTAAAATCCACAAATGTTGCTTTGCATAATTTAGCCTTTTTAAAAGTTTCCTGAGGACTACCAGGGTGGACTTCAGGGAATATACAATATGCACCAATTTCTGGAAATCTGTAACGTTCACTGCCATTTGTATGCAGAAATGGATATACCCTCTGTGGCTTTCTATTAGCACCTCACCCCATTGGCTTTTGGATAATGTAGTTTCAGTTATTTTTTTTAGAATTGACCTTTGAGGAGTTCCTGCTACAGATCTAACCTATAAGTCCATTGTGAGAGAAATGGATAAAGAAGTATGGTACATATATACAACAAAATATCATTTAGCCATTGCAGAAGGAAATGGCAACCCATTCCAATATTTTGCTTGGACAGAAGAGTTTGATGGGCTATACTCCATGGGGTCACAAGAGTTGGACATGACTTTGCAACTGAACCAAACCATTATTCATCCATGAAAACAAACAACATTGGGTCACTTGTAGAGATATTGGACCTAAAGACTATCATACTGCTGCTGCTAAGTCACTTCAGTCGTGTCCAACTCTGTGCGACCCCATAGATGGCAGCCCACCAGGCTCCCCCGTCCCTGGGAGTCTCCAGGCAAGAACACTGGAGTGGGTTGCCATTTCCTTCTCCAATGCATGAAAGTGAAATGTGAAAGTGAAGCTGCTCAGTTGTGTCCGACTCTTAGCGACCCCATGGACTGCAGCCCACCAGGCTCCTCCGTCCATGGGATTTTCCAGGCAAGAGTACTGGAGTGGAGTGCCATTGCCTTCTCCGATAAGACTGTCATACAGAGTAAAGTAAATCAGAAATAGAAAAATACATAGTGCATATTAATGAATGTATGTGGAATCCAAAAAATTAGTATAGATGATCTTGATTGCAAAGCCGAAATAGACACAGAATATCAAACAAAGTATCAATGCCAAGGGGAAAGAGGTGAGGATGGGACGAATTGGGACATTGAGATTGACATACATGAACTACTATGTATACAGTGGACAACTATTGAGAAGCTAGTGCATGGCACAGGGAACTCCACTCAAGGATCTGTGATGGCCTAAAAGGGATGGAAATCTAAAAAGAGGGAATGCATGCATTCATGTAGCTGTACAGAAGCAACTAACACAGCATTGTAAAGCAACTATACGCCAATAAAATTTTTAACAAAGTTGTAAAGGCAGCAAACACAAGGATATGTACAGTTGACCATTGAACAACACAGACTTGAACTGTATGGGTCCATTTATATACAAATTCTTTTGAAGAGTAAATATGACCATACTACGTAAGTGAAAAGACCCTGATGCGGGAAAGATTGAAGGTGAGAGGAGAAGGGGACCACAGAAGCTGAGATGGTTGGATGGCATCACTAATTCAGTGGACATGAGTTTGAGTAAACTCTAGGAGTGGGTGTTGGACAGGGAGGCCTGGCGTGCTGCAGTCCATGGGGTCGCAAAGAGCTGGACACGATTGAGGGACTGAACTGAACGTAAGTGAACCTGTGGATACAGAACTTAGGATATGGAGGAATCATGGGGCAACTGTGAGCTACACGTTGATTTTCAACTGTACTGAGGTCAATTCCCCAACCCTGACACTGTTCAAGGGCCAACTGTATATACTTGCGTGTATGACTCTTGAGAGTCCCTTGGACTGCAAGAAGATCCAACCAGTCCATTCTGAAGGAGATCAGCCCTGGGATGTCTTTGGAAGGAATGATGCTAAAGCTGAAACTCCGGTACTTTAGCCACTTCATGCAAAGAGTTGACTCATTGGAAAAGACTCTGATGCTGGGAGGGATTGGGGGCAGGAGGAGAAGGGGACGACTGAGGATGAGATGGCTGGATGGCATCACTGACTCGATGGACATGAGTCTGAGTGAACTCCGGGAGTTGGTGATCGACAGGAAGGCCTGGGGTGCTGTGATCCATGGGGTCACAAAGAGTCGGGCATGACTGAGCGACTGAACTGAACTGAACTGAACTGATGTAAGTGTGTGTTATATGTATTTGTGGATGTGAGTTTTTCCAGCATTTCGTATTATGATCAAAACCAAAGAAAGAAAGAAATGAACAAGAAATAACTGAGCTACCAGTGAAGAGGGATGAGTTGAACATTTTAGTCTTCTAGCTTGATGAAATAATACACAGCTATTAAAAGGAAGTGTCAGTCACTCAGTAGTGCCCACATTTTTGTGATCCCATGGACTGCAGCCCACCAGGCTCTCCCATCCATGAGATTCTCTAGGCAAGGATACAGGAGTGCTTTGCCCTTTCCTTCTCCAGACTAAAAGGAAAACAATGCTGGAAGGTTTCTGATTACAGTTTCATTTCCGTGCTTGTGATGGGTCTTTTGAGAATTGAAAGAGAACATGTACCCCAATGTTCATTGCGGCACTGTTTATAATAGTCAGGACGTGGAACCAACCTAGATGTCCATCAGCAGATGAATGGATAAGAAAGCTGTGGTACATATACACAATGGAGTATTACTCAGCTATTAAAAAGAATACATTTGAATCAGTTCTAATGAGGTGGATGACGCTGGAGCCGATTATACAGAGTGAAGTAAGCCAGAAAGAAAAACACCAATACAGTATACTTACACATATATATGGAATTTAGAATGATGGTAATGATAAACCTGTACGCAAGACAGCAAAAGAGACACAGATGTATAGAACAGCCTTTTGGACTCTGTGGGAGAGGGAGAGGGTGGGATGAGTTGGCAGAGTGGCAGTGTAGCATGTATGATATCATAAGTGAAACGAATCACCAGTCTAGGTTTGATGCAGGATGCAGGATGCTTGGGACTGATGCACGGGGACAATCCAGAGAGAAGGTGTGGGGCGGGGGTGGGGGTCGGGATTGGGAGTTCATGTACACTCGTGGCTGATTCATGTCAATGTATAGCAAAATGAATACAGTATTGTAAAGCAAAACAAACTAAAAAATAAAAATTAATTTAAAAAATAAAATAAAATAAAAAAGATTCTAATTAATAAATAAATAAATAAAAGGAGAACAATGGGTAAAGTGGATATGCATTTATTTTTTAAAAACGTGACCCAGGTAACCTTCACCTTCATGGTGCCCCCAAATCAGACAATACTCCTCAATTAATTAAGAAGCAGGGGCAAAACATAAAAAATAGAAATAGGGATTCATATTTAAGCTGTCTGGTTGGAATACCTGAATAACCTCCATAGTGTCCGTCTCACATGTAGTATTATGCTGGGGAGAAGGACAGCCACCCAAAATTACCTAAAGAGGCTAAAACAGAAAATGTTGGTCAGTATCTGAATAACCAATAAAACTCAGCGGAAAATAAGCAATGCCTCAATTTCAAAGAAACTGAATTTTCTCTGTGAAGAGGGTTAATGCTGTGTTACTGTCATGGCAAAGGAGGGTTGTGGCGGATTTCTGAAACCAGAGTGAAGCCATGAGGTGAAGGGTGAATGGTATAACATGTAATGGTCTGGAGATTCTTGGAAAGGAAGTCACAGGGATGTCAATAGAAACCCAAGTGTCTCCTGCAGCACCATGTATGTTGCTGCACATGGCGTTATCTCATTCTTTTCTGTGGCTCAGTAATATTCAACATGTCTTGTTTTGCTGCTGCTGCTAAGTCGCTTCAGTCATGTCCAACTCATAGCGACCCCATGGACTGCAGCTCTAGCAGGCTCCTCCATCCATGGGATTTTCCAGGCAAGATTACTGGAGTGGGGTGCCATTGCCTTCTCCGGTCTTTTTTTGAGGGAGCACAATTTAACCTGCAACTATCACCCACCACATTTCACCATTCAATTCCAGGCCAGAGACAAGTTAGCAGTTTGTCTCTTGACCCCAGCTTGAAGACCTTTTTCGGAAGATTGCTGGAAATCTATTATCCCTGAGCAGTCCTTCTCACAAAGTTGGATAATGAAGTTTCCAAACCAAATCAAACTAACCCCAAAGGCAAGGAAAGTTTTCCACTGGAACATTAGGAAGCTGTAAGGAAAACATGTTCTGAATAATTGACTTTCACCTCATGATTGAAGTCTCACAATATAGATATTTGGAAGACTTTGCTGACAGCTACTGCCTTCTTTCCTAATATAAACTTAGCTCACAATGTATCTCAACAGGGATTATGAATGAACACAATACTGATGTACCGATGGAATGCAAATAGTTCTGCAGTTTACCTGCCACAAGCAATAAAGCATTGTTAAAACCTCTTAGAAATACTTTTATTTGAATTTTTATGTTGCTATTGGAATTGAATTATACATTAAAATGGACTTATTATTGAATTATATATTAGCAATGGACTTATATTTCTATATAATATCATATAAAATGGCTATACTTTATTCAGATTCTTGAGCTTTTATTTTGTATAAAGTGATCTGTTTCAATAGTTAATAGGATATCTGAAATCAAGGAGGAATTTGTTTTCTAGTGACTAACTGATTCTGGGCATATAACATCTCTCCTCATTTCCAACTTTCTTCTTTGTTAAATGGGGAAAATATTAAATAATATCTTCCTCACAGGATTAATGAGATTCCCAGGTGGCTCAGTGGTAGACTCTGCATGCCAATGCAGGAAACACAGGAGATGCTTGGGAAGCATCCCTGGCTTGGGAAGATCCCCAAAAGAGGAAATGACAACCACTCCAGTATTCTTGTCTGGAGAATCCCATGAGCACAAGAGGATGAATATGGACTACAGTTCATGGACTCACTAAGAGCTGGACATGTCTGAGCGACTAACACTTTCGCTTTATCTGTTTGTTGTAAAATTAGAACTAGTAGATCGGATAGAAGGGAATCTGTGTACAACGTGTATACTGTGTTGGTCAGGATTCACCAGAGAAACAGATCTAATAGGATGCGAACACATCAACAGGGATGTTTATGACGAGAGACTGGCCCAAGTGATCCAGAGGCTGAGCAGCGCCAATCCACTGCCCTTGGGGAGCAGGCCTGATACGCAGGCTCCACCCACATGTGTAGGGCACATCCTAGGACCTTTGGCAGACTCCCTCCTGGTGCCTGGGCTGGCACCCAGTGGCACCTGCCCTCTGCCTGGGACTTCTGTCCCAGGGTCACTTCACTCCTTTGCTCAATCTCTTACAAGTTCTCACAGCAATTAAGGGTGTCTTGTGTCTCCAGGCTCCTCCCAGGCCTGGAGTATCTGGAAATTTGGACTCTGCAGTGGAGGAGCCAGTGCCAGTGAGGCTGATGGTGCTGATTCTGGCTTTGCCAGGTTGGCTCAAGGTGGGTCAGAGGTGGTCACTTGGACCAGGAGCACATGGCAGATATGGTAGCCAGTGACACCTCCCTCTTCTGCAAGGCGGTGGCTGGCTAACCCTTGTGCACCCCACCTGTGACCCCGTTCTCTGTGGCAGGTGGAGAGCCAGTGTTGCAGAGAACTTCGGAAGGCAGTCTGCTGGAGAATGCCCATTCAGGTGGGAAGACATATCTTTCTGTTTTATTCGGATCTTTAAGGGGTTAGATAAGGCCCACCCACGTTACAGAGGGCCACCTGTTTACTCAAAGTTCACTGATTTCAATGCTAATCTCACACAAGAATACCTTCCAAGTTGACATACAACATTTACCATCACTCATGCTAAATACACATTGGATATTCTTTAATGTCATTCTCCTCTCAGTAGGCTAATGCCTTGGCCATGAGGAGGAGGGAGTTAGAAGGGTAACTGAGGTTTCTTTTCAAAATCAGGAGGAAATGAAAGACTGAGCTTTCAGAAGGGAAAAAAAAAAGTAACGGATGGTACTTCAAGATTGGAATTAAAAAAAAAAAGCCTAGAAAAGGTTTTAAAAATCTAGAAATTTAGACTTGAGATTTTAGAATAAAAATAAAAGCAACTGAAAGGGAAGCATTATTACCAGGAAGAAACTAGTGAACACATTTATTGAAGCTTGCTGCTAAGTAGCTTCAGTCATGTCCGACTCTGTTACCCCATAGATGGCAGCCCACCAAGCTCCCCCATCCCTGGGATTCTCCAGGAAAGAACACTGGAAAGGGTTGCCATTTCCTTCTCCAATGCAAGCAAGCGAAAAGTGAAAGTGAAGACGCTCAGTCGTGTCTGACTCTTCGCAACCCCATGGACTGCAGCCTACCAGGCTCCTCTGTCCATGGGATTTTCCAGGCAAGAGTACTGGAGTGGGGTGCCATTGCCTTCTCCTATTGAAGCTTGAGGGGGCAGCAATTACACTGCAGCAAGAGCTTGCCAGTGAGGCTGTTATTTGCCATTGTTCATTTCAGCCCTTCTTGGACTCCTTATATGATAAGACTTCTGGTCAAAGCCAATAAAAATCTTAAGATTAGGATAATATGAACAATTTCTTGGAATTGCAAAATAAAAGAAGTCCTTTGAAATTAACATGGCAACTTCTGCATCAAATTCGTCTTCACTAATCAACTGTAAATAACCATCTAATACAGTTCTGAAAATCAATATCATATGTTCATCCTATGAATTTAACACAGTGTATAACAAAGTAACAGACTTTTTTGACTGTGGATAGAATGTATAATTGACCTTTCAATATTATGAGTGATGGTTTTGGCCAGCAACGTTTCCCCAGTGAATTCAGTACTACAGCCCCTTTGCCTGCATTTTTCTCAATTCCACACTTTGCATGAAGTTAGGCACCATGATAGCCAATCAAAGAATCTGTTGAATTCCTGAGGTAAAGCTGCCACAGTCTCTTAATTAGTATCTCTTTGCACAGCTCTTTCTGGGAACATGCGTTAAAACTTTCCCCCTTATCACATCTGTATTGCAAATTAATAGTTAGCAACTTCTCTCATGCCTGGAATTAAAAAATATATATATCAAAGAGACTCAGTATTGAAATAGCAAAACTTCTAGCTAAATGCCCTGCTATCAATATGAAATACAGTTTCTGGGAGTATATTCAGACTGTGAAGATTTTTATGAAGGAGACAACAAAAAATAATAGCCCTACTCTAAATTAGGATAAAGAATATTATCTGGAGATTGGTTCTAGCTGAGAACTCCTCTCTGGGAATTTATATGAATGATTGAGTGAGTATGTGTCATGTGCTGTATACAAATTAATGCTGACTTTTCAGAATACACTATAACTAATTATTGAGTGCTACATGTAATACACTTATATTTCATAAAATAATATGTGTAAATTAATGCAAACAGCAAGACTTTTTTTTGTTTTTGACAATTTTTTCTTTTAAGATTTTTTGATGTGGACCATTTTTAAAGTCTTTACTGAACTTGTTACAACACTGCTTCTGTTTTATATTGTGGGTTTTTGGTTGCAAGACATGTGGGATCTTAGCTGCCTGATCAGGGATTGAACTCACACCCCTTACATTCGAAGGCAAAGTCTTAACCATTGGGTGGCCGGGGAGGTCCCCAGTAAAGTGCTTTAAAAATGTACATCCCTTGAAATTTAATTCTCACTAAAGTCCCTGAGGCATCATATTTTCCCCAGCACTGAATGAAGAAACTGAGTCTTACAGGCATTAATGTCTTTTTCATCATTCCCCAGGTCTATCTACTTCCAAAGCCTGTGTATATCCCACTAGGCACAAGGTCAGAAAAATTCAAATCAAATTTGGCTTGCTATGTGTTTTTGTAAATAACGTTCATTCATTTACTCGTTGTCTGCAACTGCTTTTACACTACAAGGGCAGTCTTCTAGCTGCAACAGAGATTCACATATACAGTGGCTGGCCTTGCCACATATATTTACTATCTGACCCTGAACAGAAAAATTGTCAGAATCATATACTAGACTGTGCAATCCAGTTCATGTGTGGGTTATTTTCAACCAAAAAAAAAAAAAAAAATCACTAGACCTTTCACTTGAGACCATCAGTAAAGACAAAGAAATAAGACACAAGCCTCTATTTCGGTTATAATTGCTCAAACATCTGATGAATAAAGTTTATCCTTTTCTTCCCTGGGTTCTTTGTTGTCAACAGAAGAAAGCAACTTTGATGAACTTAAATTGAAACACGTTTTTGGATAAGTTAATAGCTCCAGAATCAAAAGAAAGACCACAGAACAAAGCTTTTCAAAGTCCACAGACGGTGAACTATGCCAAAGCCCTGGTCTCAGGAATGTCCTGCTTGGGCATGCTGTCATTCAGGAGGACTCCCAGGCAGCTCTTAGGTAGGAACATTGCTTCTCCTCTCCGTAGGCCAGGCAGCAGGAGAAAATTCCCCAAACAATTCAAGATTTAAGGCTCAGGCAGAGCATCTGAATATTCGTATTTGGACAAGGTGACTCTTTAGTCACCAGGAGTGCACACAAAGACTATGAATGTACACCACCATTTCCATCAGAGTCTAAAGATGGCTCATCAAATCTGAGGGCTAGCCCAGTGCTGAGCTGGAATTCAGTGCACATTTGCTCAGTCGCTCAGTTGTGTCTGAGTCTTTGCCACCCCATGGATGGCAGCCTCCAGGTTCCTCTGTCCATGGGATTCTCCAGGCAAGAATACTGGAGTGAGTTGCCATTTCCTCCTCTTAGACCCACAGATCGAACCTGCATCTCCTGAATCAGAGGCATATTTTTCACCACTGAGCCATCTGGGAAGTCCCATCCCCAGTGGTGTCAGAGTACATTCAGGAACAAGCATATCACCTTCACTTGCATATGAAGTGATTACCTTAGCTCCCTTCTGTGCTTATGGTTTCATAACCCATTGAAAGTGAAAGTGAAAAGTGAAAGTGAAGTCACTCAGTCATGACCGGCGCTTCTCGACCCCATGGACTGCAGCCCACCATGCTCCTCTGTCCATGGGATTCTCCAGACAAGAATACTGGAGTAGGTTGCCATTGCCTTCTCCAGACAATCTTCCCGACCCAGGATCTTCCTGAGTCTTCCCAATCCAGGGATTGAACCTGGGTCTCCTGCACTGCAGGCAGACTCCTTACCGTCTGAGCCACAAGGGGCTCAGTGTCTCCATTTTAGTGTCTCCATTTTAGACATTAGGTTGCTTCAGGACATGCTCTCTTCACCTTGTTCCTTTTGCCAGAACTGTCTTTAAAGGATTACTCCATACTCACTTGGCCCTCATCCTAGTGGTTGCAGTGGGCCCCTCAGAGCCATGCTCCAGTGGTTCCACTCAAGCTGCCGCCTGCACTGCTAACCTCCCAGCTTTGTAGCATCCACTACTACTTCCTCTGGCTGCTGCTTTGGGATAGTTTGTTCCTAAAACCAGACAGCGTATTAAAAAGCAGAGCTGTGGTTTCTCCAATAGTCATGTCTGGATATGAGTGTTGAACCATCGAGAAGGCTGAGCACTGACGATCTGAAGTCTTCAAACTGTGATCTGGAGAAGACTCTTGAGAGTCCTTTGGACTGCAAGGAGATCAAACCAGTCCATCCTAAAGGAAATAAACATTGAATGCTCATTGAAAGGACTGATGCTGAAGCTGAAGCTCCAATGCTTTGGCTACCTGATTCGAAGAACTGACTATTGGAAAAGACCCTGATGCTGGGAAAGACTGAAGGCAAGAGGAGAAGGGGACAGCAGAGGATGAGATGGTTGGATGGCATCACCGACTCGATGGACATGAGTTTGAGCAAGCTCTGGGAGATGGTGAAGGACAGAGAAGCTGGCGTGCTACAGTCCCTGGGGTCACAAAGCGACTAGCATGACTGAGCGACTGAGCAATAGCAGTAATCCTTTCCTCTGTTATCAAAGGTGACCACGGCTCATCTTCCCTCTCCCAACCCACTTTAAATCAGTAGGGGAAAAATATTATCTTAGGATAAAGTTTTAAAATTAAATAGCAAGCAGCTACATATTGAGATTTCAAACTCATAGCTTCCATAGGCAACTTATTTTTCTCTATATATTGTGCACACTGTGTTAAGTGGCTAGACTTGCTTTGGTTCAAATAATGATGAGTATGCGACACTCAGATCCACTGTGATACACTGATCCTTAAGCTCTGTGTTTGATTCCAACTTGTACTGTCTTCTCCCCCACCTCAAAAAAAAAAAAAAAAAAAAAAAACCAAAGAATTCTTTTTCAGAAGATCGTATGATCCCTATTCAAATTCCCCCCATGTCATTAAGCTTCAAATCCTGGAAAGCGTCTGAACACAAATAAAACCCAACCTTCTGTACTCCACGTTCTTTCACTGGAAGCCTTCTTTGCCTCTCTGTAGATTGAGTTCAGTTCAGTTCAGCTGCTCAGTCGTGTCTGACCCTTTGCGACCCGATGAATCGCAGCATGCCAGGCCTTCCTGTCCATCACCATCACCCGGAGTTCACTCAGATTCACGTCCATCGAGTCCATGATGCCATCCAGCCACCTCATCCTCGGTCATCCTCTTTTCCTCCTGCCCCCAATCCCTCCCAGCATCAGGGTCTTTTCCAATGAGTCAACTCTTCACATGAGGTGGCCAAAGTACTGGAGCTTCAGCTTCAGCATCATTCCTTCCAAAGAAATCCCAGGGCTGATCTCCTTCAGAATGGACAGGTTGGATCTCTTGCAGTCCAAAGGACTCTCAAGAGTCTTCTCCAACACCACAGTTCAAAAGCATCAATTCTTCGGCACTCAGCCTTCTTCACAGTCCAACTCTCATATCCATACATGACCACAGGAAAAACCATAGCCTTGACTAGATAGACCTTAGTCGGCAGAGTAATGTCTCTGCTTTTGAATATACTATCTAGGTTGGTCATAACTTTTCTTCCAAGGAGTAAGCGTCTTTTAATTTCATGGCTGCAGTCACCATCTGCACTGATTTTGGAGCCCTAAAGAATAAAGTCTGACACTGTTTCTACTGTTTCCCCATCTATTTGCCATGAAGTGATGGGACCAGATGCCATGATCTTCATTTTCTGAATGTTGAGCTTTAAGCCAACTTTTTCACTCTCCTCTTTCACTTTCATCAAGAGGCTTTTTAGCTCCTCTTCACTTTCTGCCATAAGGGTGGTGCCATCTAATTCAAATACACACAAGACGAAGAAAAAAATTCCAAATCATTCTCCAATCACAATTCCCTGTTCCCTCAGTCAGGAAATTCTTCTTAAAATCTCATAGTTACGTTTCTCTTCTTTAAAGCTGGAATTCTCTCTCTCTAGACTTTTCAACACAAACAAAAGATTTACAATCTTTTCCATCTTTTATCTCCTCCTTCCACTTACTCAGAAATGAAGATTAAGAATTTAAAAAATAGCTAATCCTTAGAGACTTGACTTTATGCTAGGGATTATTTTATACTCCACATAAATGACCATTTGAACCGTCACTACAACACTATAACTTACAAACTAGGTGCTATTATCACTAACCCCATTTTACAGATGGAAAAGTTAAAGCACACTGAGGGCATGCGTGACATAACAGTACATGTTTGGCCTCTTTCCCCGGGTTCTGGGTAATAGTCTTCATCCCCATTTCCTGGCACATAGCTCTTAAAACTTACAGTCACTCTGAGGCCCTGTATCTTTTTGCATATTAAGGACATGACTGCCAGCTCTGGGCTCCTGGATAGCTAGCTTCACACTGGGTTTGGAGCCAGGGAAACTAACCAGTGATTATAGGTTTGGAACTTGCTGCACCCCCACTCCTAATTTCCAGGAGAGGAGAAAATCTGGAGTTTGAATCAGTCACCAATGGCCAATGGTTTAGTCAGTCATACCTAAAAATTAAACCACGGTAAAAATTCTACATGATAGGATACAAAAAGCTTCATTGGAAGGACTGATGCTGAAGCTGAAGCTCCAATACTTTGGCCACTTAATGAAAAGGGCCCACTCACTGGAGAAGACTCTGATTCTGGGAAAGATTGAGGGCAAAAGGAGAAGGGGACGACAGAGGATGAGATGGCTATATGGCATCACTGACTGAAGGGACATGAATTTGAGCACACTACAGGAGATGGTGATGGACAGGGAAGCCTGGCGTGTTGTTGTCCATGGGGTCACAAAGACTAGGACAGTACTGAGTGACTGAACAAAAAAAAAGCCTCTAGGTTGGTGACCATGGGGTAGTACTGGGAGGTGGGCTGTCTGGAGAGGACATGGACACACTGCCCCCTTCCCCACACTTCACCTCATGCGTTTCTTCCATCTGGCTCTTCCTGAGTTGTATCTTTTTTTCTTTTTCTCAAAATATTTATATTCCAATTTTGTTTGTTTCTTTTTTAATCAAAGTATAGTCGATGTGCAATATTTTATGTTACAAGTAACATAAACGTGTACAATATACTAAGTCACTAGTTTCAAAGATTATATTCCTCTCAGAGTTATTACAACATATTAGCTATATTCTCTGCATTGTATAATATATCCTTGGAGCTTATTTATATTCCAAAAAAATAGTTTGCACCTGTTAATCCTTTTCACCTGTTTTGCCACTTCCCTTCCCTCTCCCCACTGGTAACCACAAGTTTGTTTTTTTATCTGTGAGTCTGTTCTTTTTTAGTTATATTCACTGGTGGTTGTTTTTTTGTTTTTAATTCCACATATAAGTGATATCGTATAGTACTTGTCTTTGTCTGTCTGACTTATTCCATTTAGTATAATCATTTCAGATCCATTCACGTTGTTGCAAATGGCGGAATTTTCATTCTTTTTGTGCCTGAGTAGTATTCCACTGTATTAATATATTGATGTCTTATCTTCTTTAGCCATTCACTTGTATATTGGCAATCATAAATAATGGTGTTATGAACATTGGGGAGCTTTTTGAATTAGTGCTCTTTTTCAGATATACACCCAGACATGGAACTGCTGGATCATATGGCAGCTCTAATTTTAGTTTTTTGAGAAAACTCCATACTGTTTTTCATAATGACTACACTAATTTACCCTCTTACTAACAGTGCATTCTGCTGCTAAGTCGCTTTCAGTCATGTCCGACTCTGTGCGACCCCATAGATGGCAGCCCACTAGGCTCCCCCGTCTCTGGGATTCTCTAGGCAAGATCACTGGGGTGGATTGCCATTTCCTTCTCCAATGCATGAAAGTGAAAATTGAAAGTGAAGTCACTCAGTCGTGCCCGACTCTTAGCAACCTCATGGACTGCAGCCTACCAGGCTCCTCTGTCCATGGGATTTTCCAGGCAAGAGTACTGGAGTGGGTGCCATTGCCTTCTCCAACAGTGCATTAGGGTTCCCTTTTCTCCACATTCTCAAAAACATTTGTTATCTATGTTCTTTTTGATGATAGCCATTGTGACAGATGTGAGGTAATATCTCATTGTGGTTTAATTTGTGTTTTGCTGATCAGTAGTATTGAGCATCTTTCCACGTGCCTATTGGCCATTTCTATGTCTTCTTTGAAAAAATATCTAATCAAGTCTTCTGCCCACATTTTTAATTGGTTGTGTTGAGTTGTATGAGCTTTTGGGCTTTCTAGGTGGCATTAGTGTTAAAAAACCTGCCTATCGATGCAGGAGACACAGGAGACACGTATTTGATCCCAGGGTCAGGAAGATCCCCTAGCATAAGCAATGGCAACCCACTCCAGTATTTTTGCCTGGAAAACTCCATGGACAGGGAAGACTGGTGGGCTATAGTCCATGAGGCCTCAAAGAGTCAGATGCACTGAACACACACACACACACACACACACACACACACAGGAGCTCTCTATATATTTTGGGTATTAACTTATCAGTCATATCATTTGAAAATATTTTCTTTCATTCAGTAGGTTGTCTTTTCTTTTTATCTATGGCTCCCTTTGTTGTGCAGAAGCTTTTATGTTTCATTAGGTCTATTGTTTGTTTTTGCTTTTATTTCCTTTGTTTTGGAGATATATATCCAAAAATGTATTACCACCATTTATGTCAAAATGGTGGGTTATATTTTTTATAATAAAGAGGTGATAAAATAAGTCAACTATCTTCCCGAGTTTGGTGAGCCATCTAGACTTGAGTGAGTCATTCAGCAGATTATAGAACGTGATAAGGGAATTGTGGCAACATCTGATTCATATCCAATGAAGACAAAAGCTGTGGTTGACCAAAGGATCTACCTATTGTGGTTGGTATCTGAGGGTAGGGTGGAGGCATGGGTGCCTTGTGGGACTGAGCCTTGAAAATGTGAGATCTCAAGTCGGCAGTATCAAAATTGAGTTGAATTGTAGGACACTCAGTTGTTGTATACAGAGACTTAGAGAATTGCTTGTCATGGCGAAACCCCCACATATTTGGTGGCCGGAGTATTGAGAGTTATTGTTGTTGTTCAGTTGCTAAGTCATGTCTGACTCTGCCACCTCATGAACTACAGCATGACAAGCTTCCCTGTTCTTTACTGTCTCCCACAGGTTGGTCGTGCTCATGTCCACTGAGTCAATGATGCTACCCAACCATTTTATCCTCTGCCACTCCCTTCTCCTTTTGCCCTCAATCTTCCAGCATCAGGGTCTTTTCTGAGTCAGCTCTTCACATCAGGTGGCCAAAGTACTGGAATTTCAGCGTTCACAACAGTCCTTCCAATGAATATTCAGGGTTGATTTTTTTTTTAGAATTGACTGGTTTGATCTCCTTGCTGTCCAAGGGACTCTCAAGGGTCTTCTCCAGCATCATAGTTCAAAAGCATCAATTCTTTGGCACTCAGCTTTCCAGTGGTCCGACACTCATATCCATACGTGACTATTGGAAAAACCATACCTTTGACTATACGGACTTTGTCAGCAAAGTGATATCTTTGCTTTTTAATACATTGTATAGATTTGTCATAACTTTTCTTCCAAGGAGCAAGAGTGTTTTAATTCTGTGGCTGAAGTCACCATTTGCAGTGCCTTTGGAGCCCAAGAAAATAAAATCTGTCACTATTTCTACTTTTCCCCCATCTATTAGCCATGAAGTGATGGACCAATGCCATGATCTTAATTTTTTGAATACTGAATCTTATGTCAGCTTTTTCACTCTCTACTTTTACCTTCATCAAGAGGTTCTTTAGTCCCTCTTTGCTTTCTGCCATTAAAGTTGTATCATCTGCATATCCGAGGTTGTTGATATTTCTCCCGACAATCTCACTTCCATCCAGAGATTCATCCAGCCTGGTTTTTTTCATGATGTTTTCTGTATATACTCCCCTGGTGACTCAGATGGTAAAGACTCTGACTCCAGTGAGAGAGACCTGCATTTGATCCCTGGGTCAGGAAGATCTCCTGGAGAAGGAAATGGAAACCCACTCCAGTATTCTTGCCTGGAGAATCCCATAAACAGAAGAGCCTGGAGTGATGCAGTCCATGGGGTTGCAAAGAGTCAGACATGGCTGAGCGACTAACAGTATACTACACTCTGCATGTAAGTTAAGTAAGCAAGGTGGCAACATACAGTATTTAGAGTAGACTAGGGAAAAAGTGTCAAGAGAAAAACAATTTGCGTATATTTCTTTCAGCATGGCTCCCATTTAAAGTCACACTGTTAGTATATAGTGGAGTTAGAAATCGAACTCATATAGTCTGACTATAGAGTATAAAAACTATGTTTACTGTCTTTAATAGTAGGTGATTCTTAATGGCAGCTAAAATTTATTTTTCAATTCCTTAGTTAATTCACTATGACTTACTCTTTTTTCTTAATATGAGTGATGAGGCTGTAACTCTTTTAACATAATTTTCATATGTTCAGTAATCGTAAAGGATATTTCATAGCTATTTGATAAGTGCTCTGATTTACATTATTATTACTTTTACATGTTTTTATATATATACAGGAATATTCTAAAATAAATTTCACTTCAACTAAATCTCATTGTTCTCCTTCTTGAGCATTGAATTCTCAATGATTTCTCTAGAACGTTCTCTTTCTCAATAAATATTTGTTGAATATATATTAATTAATTAGTACCAGTTACTGTGCTATATGCTAAGGTTAAAAAGTAAAATAAGATCTGGTTCTTGGCCATGTGACATAGACATATAGAAAACAGTGCAATCAAGTAATGCTAGTATGGGTAAATTCAGAATGCTAGAAACAGAAAAATGATTGCATATTTGGCTTCAATGGCATTTAAAGAAGCAGAGATTTTACAGGCTGAATCATAGAGCTTTAGTTTCTATATGTGCACATATATATTCCAGTTTTTCTTTCCTGTTCCAAGATGATCCTGCTAATGGTACCTATAATCTCAGAATAACTAAAGAGAGATGGATTTGCTCTGATAATCTCTACAAATTGCAATCTAAGTGGTCAGTGTGTTGCCTGTTTAGTATCTGTTGCCACAGTCTTAGGTTTCTTTGATCTTTGCAGCAAAGACTAATTGTCCTTTAATAGCCAGAGAAAGGCTCTGTTCCATAGAGAATGTTCTAACATCTATTTCAGCTTGATTCACACTTAAGCTTTGTTATCTGTCCCTGCCATCGATACTTGCCTGCCTGACTTAATGTTGGGTGTTTTCTCAGCCCACCCTGGCTTCGGTTAAAGCTAATGCTTCCTCCTCTCTTGGCCAAACATGTTCTCATATACCACATTCTGTTAAATCATTTTCAAGGGAGGGACCTCTACAGAGTAATTGCTGTGTGCTGCAGAAAATAAAGAAGAAAACAAGGTCCTGGCTTTTGTTCTCAAATATTTGAAATATGACTAAAAATACAAAATTTCTGTTCAGGAAACAACTGCAGAGCAATGCAAGATATTAAGTATTCAGGTAGTAAAAGTATGGAACAGTTAATAAATGTTATAAGGAAAGCTTTTCATCACATCATAATCAAACCATTGAAAACTAAAGACAGAGGAAAAAACCTTGAAAACAGCCAGAAAGAAGGCACTATCTATATGCGGGAAATAATTTGAACATCTAGTTTTCTTATAGAAAACCAGAGTCAGAAGGCAATGACATGACATGTATAAAGGGTTGAATTGAAATTAAAGAAAAATAAACCTAGAATTCAATATTATGCAAAAATATCCTTTGGAGATAAAGGTGAAATAAAAGAAATAAGAGCGTTCATTGCCACAAGACATGATCACAAATAATTGATAAAGGAACTTCTTCAAACAGTAGGGTAGTGATTCCAGAATAAAACTTCAAACCTCAAAAAAGAAGGAAGAGGAGCAGAAATGGTTGAGTATCTCGGCAAATCTGATAAATTATTCTTATTCTCTTAAATTCCTTAAAATGTTATTGACAGTTGCAAGTAAAGTTGAAAATATTTACTCATGGAACTTATAATGTACATATATGTAATATACGAGACCACTGTAACATAAAGGAAAGAAAGTAATTTTAAAAAACAGACTATATAAGATTTTTACATTCCACTTTAAATGGTTAAATGGTGATTCTAAGTAGAATATGGAAAGTATGATTTTCATATTATTATGACTAGAGCAACCACACAGATAACTATTCAAAGAGATGAAGTACAAAAAGTACTAAAAAACTAAAATAAAATACAAAAAGTTCAAATAACCCCCAGGAAAGCATTAGGATGAAAAACCATAGAATAGTAAGAGAAAAACAAGTAATAAAATGGCACCCCTCAATCCAAACATATCAAATATTACATTAAATATGAATGATCTAAACATCAATTAAAAGAATTAAATTAAAAATTAATTTTAAAAAGTTAATTAAAATTAAACTAAAATTAATTTTAAAAATTAAAAATCAATTAAAAGACAGAAGGTGACAGAAAGGATTAAAATGGCTCCATTATACTTTTGTATACAAGAAACCATTTCAGATAAATTATATAATAGGATAAAAATGAAAGGATAGAAAATACATACCATGCAGATTCTCATGAAAATTTTCAGTGGCTACATTAATATCAAACAAATTAGACTCAGAACAAGGGCTATTACTAGAAACAGAGAAGGATTATTGCAGCATTATAAAGGACTCAATTCACAAAGGACAAAATAGTCACAAACAATAAATGTGTATGCGCCTCACAGCAGAAGCTCCAAATACATGAAGCAGTCTGATAAAATCACTGCACAAGAGTTTGACAGTTTCTATAAAACAAATTTAAACAGGACCAAACAATCTCCCTCTTAAGTATTTATCCTAGAGAAATAAAATTTTATGTTCACATGACAACCTGTACAAGACTGTTTATGCCAACTCTATTCATAATCTCCCCAAACTGGAAACAGTCCAATTTGACTACCACAAGTGAATGGATGAACAATCTGTGTACATCCATAAGGTGAAATACCAATCAGTATTTAAAAGAATGAACTGCTGATACACAACAGCTTGGATGAATCCCAAATGCATTATGCTCAAATGTTACACACTGCATGATTCCTCTTCTATGTCAGTCTTGAAAAGATCAAAGTGTAAGTAATGAGGAACTCATCATTGGTTCATAGAGTTTGGAGGGAGGGAGAAGATATGAATATAAAGTGATAGCACAAGGAAAGTTTTGCGAGGTGATGAAACTATTTTAGACCCTAATTTTGATGATCATTTAATATGAATCTATACATGTATTAAAATTCATAGAAGTATACACAAAATTAAATTAATTTCACTACATGATCAGTTCAGTTCAATCACTCAGTTGTGTCTAACTCTTTGCCACCCCATGGATTGCAGCACGCCAGGCCTCCCTGTCCATCACCAACTGCCATAGTTTACTCAAACTCATGTCCATTGAGATAGTGATGCCATCCAAACATCTCATCCTCTGTCGTCCCCTTCTCCTTCCTCCTTCAATCTTTCCCAGCATCAGGGTCTTTTCAAATAAGTCGTTCTTCACATCACTATATGATAAATTAAAATAATAAAAGAAAATTATAAGCACTGCTTTCAGACTTTTTCCAAACTTCTTAAGTGCATAGGTTATTCCACACATACATATACATTAAGGACCCATTATTGAAAATACATAGCTTCATTTTCTGTGCTTAGATTCTTTTATTCTCTACCTGAAAAAATTTGAAGTAAGACTGAGGGTACCTTTTGGAGAAAGGGAAAGTTTTGCAAAATAATTTTTCAGTCACGGGATGCTGGTAATGTTTACCGTTATGATCATGATGGTATTTACATGGGTGGGTAATGCATATGAACGGTTTGAAATGAAAAGCTTAAAACAAAACCAAAAATCTCTTATCCAGTATTTTAAAACCTATGCAAAATAGTAATTCTCCTGAAGTCTCCCCTGGTCTCCTGGAGAGCAATATGGTCATGCCTATATCTTAGTTGTAAAACTTAATATATTTCATGATAGTTACTCATGTGTGTGTGTGTGTATGTGTATGCAAACACACATTATGCGTGTGTCTCCTTCACTGTCCAGACTGGAAATAGAACACCAAATCTTTTAGTTCCTGGCACTCTGCAAGCACATGTCTGTTACCAACAAGCATATATTCAGTGAACATTGGAAAGGAAAAAAGTGTGCAGAATCACTATGTCTAGGAATGGTCCACATTGGCCCTGGTTTCTTTCTCCTGGCATCTCACTGCTAGCCATTCTTTCCTAGCTTGAACATATCTGAAGCTACATTATTGAAATAAGTACTTTATTCCCTTTCATTCTTTGCTTGACTACCAATGAAACTTTGATCCACTTTTTAATGCAATGGAACCTGTCCCAGCCACATGAGAAATGCAGAGATGTGTCCTAGCAGAGGTACTTCCTAAGACTCTTGAGATAGATGTTAGAGAGAAAAAAAAATGATCCGGTACCTCAGGAACTTTATAGGCAGAGTCCCTGGAATATCCTTAAGTTGTTAGCATTCTATGGCTTTCTTAGAATAGACTTTTATTTAAATGGTGAGTGGAATCTTGAGAAAATTAATTTATTACATATAATCATACTTGGAGGGTATAATCATTGTGAACTTAAAAAAAGCCTAGGCTACTGCCTTGGTGAGACTATTGTAGTTGGTGTCACTACCTAATTCTACTGGAAAATTTGGGTATGGATTTAACTTGCCTACACTCCCCTACTATTGATTTATGGTCATGATTAATTTCTATAATATTTACTGTACTCATTTGATGATTTCAAGACCAATGATCATGTTGACAATATGAATTTCAGTTGATATACACAGTTTTCATTTCAATATTTGAATGTAACAGAGATGAATAGTATATCTACTATTTTGGGCAAGAACCCTTAGAAGAAATGGAGTGGTCATCACAGTCAACAAAAGAGTCCAAAATGCAGTATTTGGATGCAATCTCAGAAACAGTAGAATGATCTCTTTTCATTTCCAAGAAAACTATTCAATATCACAGTAATCCAAGTCTATGCCCCAACCAGTAATGCTGAAGAAGCTGAAGTTGAAAGGTTCTATGAAGACCTACAAAATCTTCTAGAACTAACACCCAAAAGAGATGTCCTCTTTATTATAGGGGACTGGAATGCAAAAGTAGGAAGTCAAGAGCTACATGGAATAACAGGCAAATTTGGCCTTTGATTACAGAATGAAGCAGGGCCAAAGGCTAATAGAGTTTTGCCAAGAGAATGCACTAGTCAGAGCAAACCCCTCTTCCAACAACACAAGAGAAGACTCTACACATGGACATCACTGGATAGTCAATACTAAAATTAGATTGATTATATTATTTGCAGCCAAAGATGGAGTAGCTCTGTACAGTCAGCAAAAAAAAAAGACTGGGAGCTGACTGTGGCTCAGATCATGAACTTCTTATTGCCAAATTTTACTTAAATTCAAGTAGGGAAATCCACTAGACCACTCAGGTATGACCTAAATCAAATCCCTTATGATTATACAGTGGAAGTGACAAATACATTGAAGGGATTAGATCTGATAGAGTGCCGAAGAGCTATGGACAGAGATTCCTGACATTGTACAGGAGGCAGTAATCAATCCCATCCTCAAGAAAAAGAAATGCAAAAAGGCAAAATGGTTGTCTGAGGAGGCCTCACAAATAGCTGAGAAAAGAAGAGAAGCTAAAGGAAAAGGAGAAAAGGAAAGATATACCCATTTCAATGCAAAGTTCCAAAGAATAGCAAAGAGAGAAAAGAAAGCCTTCCTCAGTGACCATTGCAAAGAAATAGAGAAAACAATAGAATGGGAAAGACTAGAGATCTCTTCAAGATAATTAGAGATACCAAGGGAATATTTCATGCAAAGATGGGCTCAATAAAGGACAGAAATGGTATGGACCTAAGAGAAACAGAAGATTTTAAGATGAGGTAGCAAGAATACAGAGAAGAACTATGTAAAAAAGATCTTCATGACCCAGATAATCATGATGGTGTGATCACTCACCTAGAGCCAGACATCCTGGGATGTGAAGTCAAGTGGATCTTAGGAAGCATCACTACAAACAAAGGTAGTGGAGGTGATGAAATTCTAGTTAAGCTCTTTCAAATCCTAAAAGATGATACTGTGAAAGTGCTGCATTCAATATGCCAGCAAAACTGGAAGACTCAGCAGTGGTCACAGGACTGCAAAAGGTCAGTTTTCATTCCAATCCCAAAGAAAGACAATGCCAAAGAATGTTCAAACTACCACACAATTGAACTCATCTCACACGCTAGCAAAGTAATGCTCAAAATTATCCAAGACAGGATTCAACAGTATGTGAACTATGAACTTCCAGATGTTCAAGCTAGATTTACAAAAGGAATAGGAACCAGAGATCAAATTGCCAATATCTTCTGGATCATCAAAAAAGCAAGAGAGTTCCAGAAATCAGCTACTTTTGCTTTATCAGCTACACCAAAGGCTTTGGGTAGATCACAACAAACTGTGGAAAATTCTTCAAGAGATGGGAAAACAAGACCACCTGACCTGTCTCTTGAGAAATCTGTATGCAGGTCAGGAAGCAACAGTAGAACTGGACATGGAACAATAGACTGGTACCAAATTGGGAAAGGCGTACATCAAGGCTATATATTGTCACTCTGCTTATTTAATGTATATGTAAATTACACCATGTGAAATACTTGGCTGGATGAAGCACAAGCTGGAATCAAGATTGCCAGGAGAAATGTCAATAACCTCAGATATGCAGATGACACCACCCTCATGGCAGAAAGTGAAGACGAACTAAAGAGTGAAAAGAAAAAGAGTGAAAGTGAAAGAGGAGAGTGAAAAAGTTGGCTTAAAGCTCAACATTCAGAAAACTAAGATCATGGCATCTGGTCTCATCACTTTATGGTAAACAGATGGTGACTTCAGCCATGGAATTAAAAAGATGCTTGCTCCTTGGAAGAAAAGCTATGACAAACTTAGACAACATATTAAAAAACAGAGACATTACTTTGTCAACAAAGGTCCATCATGTCAAAGCTGTGGTTTTTCTAGTAGTCATGTATGGATGTGAGAGCTGGGCTGTAAAGAAAGCTGAGCACTGAAGAATTGATACTTTTGAACTGTGGTGTTGGAGAAGACTCTTGAGAGTCCCTTGGACTGCAAGGAGATCCAACCAGTCCATCCTAAAGGAGATCAGTCCTGGGTGTTCATTGGAAGGACTGATGCTGAAGCTGAAACTCCAATACTTTGGCCACTTGATTCGAAGAGCTGACTCATTGGATAAAACCCTTTTGCTGGGAAAGATTGAAGCCAGGAGGAGAAGAGGACGACAGAGGATGAGATAGTTGGATGGCATCACCAACTCAGTGGACATGAGTTTGAGTAGGCTCTTGGAGTTGGTGATGGATAGGAAAACCTGGCATGCTTCAGTCCACAGAGTCGCAAAGAGCTGGACACAACTGAGCAACTGAACTGAACTGACCCCAGAAAATCACTATGTAGAGATGACCTCAGTTGAAAATGAAGAAGAAATGGGCTTGTAGAAAGCTATGTGTTTCTTCCCTTGTCCACAAGGGAGGGAGAAAAGAGTTGATTTGTGTAATTCTACTTATTTCCATCAAAAATAGTTCCCTTTAACCTTTGAGTTCTATGCATCTACAACTTAATTTCTATGGAATAAACTTTTATTTTGACTCTCTATATATAATAACAACAAAAAAAAATCAAAAGGATAAACTTTTTCAAGTGAATGTCGACTCCTATCAACCTAAAAAGATCAGGTTAAAATGTATTAAACTTCCAAAGAATCTGAGCTATTTCAATAAATTTGATGAGTCACAGACTGTAAATTTACAACAGAAGCTAGACTCATAATAGCTCTCAAGCCTTGATGGAATGCCTACAGTCAGTTCAGTCACTCAGTCATGTCTAATTTTTTGTGACCTCATGATTCACAGCACACCAGGCCTCCCTGTCTATCACCAACTCCTGGAGTCCACCCAAATCCATGTCCATCGAGTCGGTGATGCCATCCAGCCATCTCATGTTCTGTCGTTCCCTTCTCCTCCTGCCCCCAATCCTTCCTAGCATCAAGGTCTTTTCCAATGAGTCAACTCTTTGCATGAGGTGGCCAGTGTATTGGAGTTTTAGCTTCAACATCAGTCCCTCCAATGAACACCCAGGACTGATCTCCTTTAGGATGGACTGGTTGGATTTTCTTGTAGTCCAAGGGACTCTCAAGAGTCTTCTCCAACACCACAGTTCAAAAGCATCAATTCTTCGGTGCTCAGCTTTCTTCACTGTCCAACTCTCACATCCATATATGACTACTGGAAAAACCATAGCCTTGACTAGATGGACCTTTGTTGGCAAAGTAATGTCTCAGCTTTTGAATATGCTGTCTAGGTTGGTCATAACTTTTCTTCCAAGAATGGAATGCCTACAAATTATGTAAAATTCTATGAGAAATTCCATGCAGAGAGCAAGGACATGCTTTAAGATGGAATCACCTGCTTTTTTGTGTTAAAAAAAAAAAAAGATGAAAATGTATGCTTCTAAGATGGTTAAAACATAGTTTTTTTAATGAATGCTTAAAAAGAATAATAATTAGAATAATAATACTAGCTTTTAGAAATGTTTTTTATCTTCAAAGCATTTCACAAAAGTATACGTGGTTAATCTCAGTACCCTAAAAGCAACTTGCTGAAATATTTTGCTTTACAGCAGATGCATTTCTGAAGGGTTTCACTCATCTTTACATTTTCTTGGGTGTAACTCTTTATGTTAAAAAGAAAAAAGTGGCTGCAGAAAATAAAATCCTTCAAAGCCTTGCTTTTTAATGCAAATAAGCTTCTTTTTATTCTTCCTACAGGAAAGAAATGTTCAGTTGAAACTAACTATAAACCCAATTCTGTTGAATCTTTGTAAGAAGGATCATTTAGTAAATATATTTTTAGATATATTTACTAATATACAATAATTAAATTCACTTAAGATAAAAATCTTTACTGAAAGTAGTCATTTAGTGGAAACTGAGCTGGAACTTATTATTTTGGTGGCATAGGATCCTTTTTCCAACTGCTTCTGGAAAAGCATTTTCAGATACAGCCAGCACTGATCTTCCAGGAGAAGACACAAATGTTAAGTGGAAGAATCAGGGTGGGCCTGCCTGCAGCAGACTCTGGGATGGCGGGTGAGCTGCCAGGCGCCTCTGCTTGGGGTCGCCTTACCCTGCATTTAATGAGACTCAGAGTTAATGCCTCTCCTCCAACTGTATCGCAATACAAGATGCCAGTCCAGCACTCCTTTCCTTTGGTTCCTTTCTCTCTTGTAATTTAAAAAGATGACAACAGCAATGAATGTTAATTGTTGAAAAATTAAATTTAAGGAGATAAATAGGACAGAAAGAAAAGCGAAAATCTCCCTTTCCTCTATTAGAGATGACGTTACTAAATTCTTCTGAACCTTCCCAACATACTGATAACTTATTTAACAAAAAAAGGTTCTTACTATACTTATATGCAGGTCAGGAAGCAACAGTTAGAACTGGACATGGAACAACAGACTGGTTCCAAATAGGAAAAGGAGTACTTCAAGGCTGTATATTGTCACCCTGCTTATTTAACTTCTATGCAGAGTACATCAGAGAAACGCTGGACTGGAAGAAACACAAGCTGGAATCAAGATTGCTGGGAGTAATATCAATAAACTCAGATATGCAGATGACACCACTCTTATGGCAGAAAGTGAGGAGGAGCTAAAAAGCCTCTTGTTGAAAGTGAGAGAGGAGAGTGAAAAAGTTGGCTTAAAGCTCAACATTCAGAAAACGAAGATCATGGCATCTGGCCCCATCACTTCATGGGAAATAGATGGGGAAACAGTAGAAACAGTGTCAGACTTTGTTTTTTTGGGGCTCCAAAATCACTGCAGATGGTGACTGCAGCCATGAAATTAAAAGGCTCTTACTCCTTGGAAGAAAAGTTATGACCAACCTAGATAGTATATTCAAAAGCAGAGACATTACTTTGCCGACTAAGGTCCGTCTAGTCAAGGCTATGGTTTTTCCTGTGGTCATGTATGGATGTGAGAGTTGGACTGTGAAGAAGGCTGAGCGCCGAAGAATTGATGCTTTTGAACTGTGGTGTTGGAGAAGACTCTTGAGAGTCCCTTGGACTGCAAGGAGATCCAACCAGTCCATTCTGAAGGAGATCAACCCTGGGATTTCTTTGGAAGGAATGATGCTAAAACTGAAGCTCCAGTACTTTGGCCACCTTATGCGAAGAGTTGACTCATTGGAAAAGACCCTGATGCTGGGAGGGATTGGGGGCAGGAGGAGAAAGGGACGACCGAGGATGAGATGGCTGGATGGCATCATGGACTCAATGGACGTGAGTTTGAGTGAACTCCGGGAGTTGGTGATGGACAGGGAGGCCTGGCGTGCTGCGATTCACGGGGTCGCAAAGAGTCGGACACGACTGCGCGACTGAACTGAACTGAACTGAACTGATATACGCTAACATTTACAAAACCTGGTATATAGCCTTATAACTTTTCATGAAAATATAAATTTATACACCACTATTCTAATTGTTATAGGCATTTTATTTCTTAATATCATTTACTAAATATAATGATTCTCAAATTTACCATATCATAAAAATCACCTGAGACCTGCTTAAAATATACAGTAATATATCCCTATTCTAGATGTACTGCATTAGAGAATCTCTAGGAAAGTGTCTTAAGAACTTTATTTTAAACCAAGCTTTCCAGGTTACTGGAACAGTGATTGAAGTTGTATTTTGTGTTTCATTTAATTCCCATTAAAAAAAAAGAAAAACTATTCAATATTTTACCTCTTCATCATGTTCTAGTCTAACTGTTTCCTTAATTTAAATTCAAAGAGATAGAATTACTCCCTCACACAGTACGGACATTTAAAATCTTTTAGCATATATTGCCAAACTATTCTTAATCAGGCTATCATAATTTATGTCAGCAACTACACGTGTTAGTACAGTGGTTGATAGGATCAAGGTAATTGGATGAGGATGTCTATATATTCCCCCTGTGCTTCCAGAACAGGGAACAAGAAGGTCCTTCCATCCTCAAATCAGCTGTAAGCTTTAACCTCTGCAGCTATTCAAATCTGGGGAATGAATTCTAAGCAAGGCCAATTCATTCTGCATAAAGTATCAGATATGTAAATTAGAAAAGGATTCTTTGTTTACTCCCTCCTTTTCCAAAATGTTAAAACATTAAATACTCAATGGTAAAGAATATTCCTGCAATGCAGGAGACAAAGGAGTCACAGATTTAATGCTTGGGTAGGGAAGATCCCCTGGAGGAGGAAATAGCAATCCGCTTCAATATTCTTGCCTGGAAAATCCCACGTACAGAGGAATCTGGTGGGCTACAGTCCATTGGGTCACAGAGAGTCAGGCTTGACTGAGCATACAGGCACACAGTAGGATTTTGAAAACTGTGACAATTCTTCTGAATCAAGCATCCTTTAAATTTGGTTACTGGTTAAGTAATATGGGGCAATTATTTAAAAAACAGATGTCCAGACTCACCTGAATCAGTGAAGGAGGTTTCTGGAAATTTGCATTTTTCTAAAACTCCGTAGATATTTCCCATGCAGAACCAGGAAAGAAGACCTCTGCTGACCCACATTCCCAGTTTTGTAATGGGAAAACCAGCCCAGGGTGACCTATGACAGATGCAATGAGTGACAAAGCTGGGATTAGAAGCCACGTCCCTGTCAGTGGATATACTGTGTTTTCTGGTACTTAACTGTAGCTATGATTAGGTCTATGGATTTGTCACAAAAAAAAAAAAAAAGACGCTCATTAAAATTATAAAAATGAAAGCTACTGTTTTACAAATTCAATTATACTTAGATATATAAAATTTGATAAAGTAGCTAATACTGGTTTAATAACCAATAAAATAGCACTTAAACTAATGCTTTTAGGTTTTATAATAAGTATAGCTTACCCATTAATGGAAAATAACTGTGAATATTTCAGAACTTTATCCAAATATAAAATGTTTCATGTAAATGCTCATTTGTTTCTCCAAGGATCTCCTGTTTAAACTTTGTCCTTTGACAATTTTTCTGAACATCTGTGAGAATGCCTCATTGCTGTGCTAATGGTCTTTAAAGACTTTCTTTTCTAGTATTCCGGATTCTTTCTCTAAACCTGAGCACAGGCACTGAGTGTGGAGGCACCAAGAACTGGCAGAAAGAAGGGAACAGGAGGGCTTTAAAAGAGCATCCGATACATGAAACGCCAGTGTTTAAGTCTAAAATCTTTAAGTTTCTCTATTCTTGACTATGAAATGAGCTTATTCTACTCTTCCTTATCTTTTATACTTTAAAATGTCTGTGACTCTAGACTGAATTATATTGCTTACAGTTTCGTAAACAAATATGTGTCATTTTTGCTCCAAGAAAATCTCTAAAGTTACATTTAATCTGCATGAGCAATTTGACCCATTCACTTAGGATTCCTCAGGTGAAACCTCTTTCTATTGATACATATCTCATTAATGTTAAGGAATTTAGTTGCATTTCAATTTTGAGCCAATATTTCCATTACCTTTATCTTTCTCAAAAGATGACTCTTCCGAATTGGAATTTTTCATGGTTGACATACTTGACAAACTACCATGCTCTTTCTGAGTGATATGAACAGAATAAACAGCCTTTTTTTTAACACTGCAAAATGCTTCTTCAGTGCTTTATTTATTGAGGAGAAACCAATTTATTATATGAATTTTCCAAAATTTAACTTGAGGGCATTGTGTTTTCGTTTACTTAAGTTCAAATTAAAAAAAAATACATTTATCAAGACTGCATGTGTTTGTGTGTGTATGTGTCCATATAAACAGTATCAAGAAAAGAAACAACTTACTAAAGGAACTGATCTTTTACAGATACATGTTTAATAATCATTAATAATTATTCTCACATATAGTATCTACGTCAGATAAATACATATGTACACATGCATTGTGTATAAATGTAGGCAGGTAGATTTTGCTAGTTATTGAAATTGAAAAAAAATATTTTGAACACCTAGCAGAAACAGCTGTATCCAATTATCTAATTGCTCAAGCCTCTTAAATTCATTAAGTTAAAAACTGATTTCCCCTTTGCCCCATCACAACAAAATTTACTTCTGTTGTTAGTTTCCATAAAGACTATCATTATTGTTCACCAACTTCCCCAACACATGGAGAGTCATCAAGTACCTAAGATTTTAATGCTTAAGTTTCTCTCAAAGCTAGATTTTTAACTAATTGCATTTCACTGAGTATAAATTTTGTGGGATATTAATAGATGTAGCCCAACAAAGGAGGAAGAGGAGGAGAAGGAAGAAAAGAAAGAGAAAACATTCTGGGGTTGCTGCATTTGGAGAATATTACATCATGCAATAAAATCCAAAATTCACTGAATCATAGAAAATGCAAGAGAGTTCCAGAAAAACTCCTACTTCTGCTTTATTGACTATGCCAAAGCCTTTGATTGTGTGGATCACAGCAAACTGTGGAAAATCCTTCAAGAGATGGGAATACCAGGCCACCTTACCCATCTCCCAGGAAATCTGTATGCAGGTTAAGATCCCCAAATTAGAACTGGACATGGAACAACAGACTGGTTCCAAACTGGGAAAAAGATTACGCCAAAGTTGTATATTGTTACCCTGCTTATTTAACTTATATGCGAGTACATCATGCAAAATGCCAGACTAGATGAAGCACAAGCTGGAATCAAGATTGCCGGGAGAAATATCAATAACCTCAGATATGCAGATGACATCATCCTTAAGGCAGAAAGAAAGAGGAACTAGAGAGCTTTTTGATGAATCTGAAAGAAGAGAGTGAAAAATCTGGCTTAAAACAACATTCAAAAAATGAAGATCATGGCATCCAGTCCCATCACTTCATAGCAAATAGATGGGGAAACAATGGGCACAGTGAGAGACTTTTTTTTTTGAGGAGGGGATCCAAAATCACTGCAGATCATGACTACAGCCATAAAAATAAAAGACACTTGCTCCTTGGAAGAAAAGCTATGATCAACCTAGACAACATATTAGAAAGCACAGATATATTACTTTGCTGACAAAGGTCTGTATAGTCAGCTATGGTTTTTCCAGTAGTCATGTATGGATGTGAGAGTTAGACCATAAAGAAGGCTGAGGGCCTAAGAATTGATGCTTTCAAACTGTAGTGCTGGAGAAGATTCTTGAGAGTCCCTTGGACTGCAAGGAGATCAAACCAGTTAATCCTAAAGGAAAACAACCCTGAATATTCATTGGAAGGACTGATTCTGAAGCTGAAACTCCAATCTTTTGGCCACCTGATGTGAAGAACTTGGAAAAGACACTGATGCTGGAAAAGATTGAAGGCGGGAGAAGGGGATGACAGAGGATGAGATGGTTGGATGGTATCACCAAATCAATGGACATGAGTTTGAGTAAGCTCTGGGAGTTGGTGATGGACAGGGAGGCCTGGTGTGCTACAGTCCATGAGGTTGCAAAGAGTCAGACACAGCTGAATGACTGAACTGAACTGACATCAAGCAAATTTACATATTTCATAATTTCAGGTTTTGATGGCACTTTAAAGTACTGAATGGTCACCATTTACATATAAGCTTCATCAAAGAACCATTTCACTGAAACATTTGGGGGAAACCCTGTTTAGTCAGATTATTAAATGGATTCTCTGAAAGACATCTAAGGGAAATTCATACAAGAAAAATATGAAGATACCATTTTGGGGAATATTTAAATCACACCGGTATGTGTCCTTGGAAAAATAGCACTATATATACTGCCTTTCCTTAATCATATCTCACAGAAAATGAGGCAGAGTTAATTTCTGCTAAGACATTTAATATGTTGCCTGTTTAAATGAGAATTTAATATCATGTCTTCCTATACTCTGGTAAAAAAAAAAAAAAACAAAACAAAGGATCCAACAATTTGATAAACACTATGTCCTAAGTACTATTCTTACAGCTTATTTTATTCCAATATACATCCTAAATTGTGTTTATTAATATTATCCATAAGCTACATTTTTAAATCAATATAAATAATGTACAAAGAAGTCAAGTGACATGTCCAAGTTGATCTTTAGTGAATGACAGTTTGATTCTCAGGCTTTCTACCACTAACTGGGTTATCCTGCCTGCTCTCAGAGTTTTCCTTGACACTAATAATTGTGATGGACTTACCTGGATGCTAATGCTGATATTGTTACATGCTATAGAAATGAATTCACTAACAAATCATGGCCTGAACTAATGTTAGCCACTTTGCAACCATACAGATGAATGTAAAGCTCCTTGGTGGGGAAAAATGAATAAAACAAAAATTAAAATTCACTTAGTGCTCAGTGCTTTGGGCTAAGTCAGAGCATAGTGTGATGGTGAGATGGAGAAGGCTCATCCACCTACCTTATGAGGCTTGGGAGTGAGTAGGAGAAGTAGGGTATTGCTGAGAAAGGACTATGTAGATCACAAATAAACTGTGGAAAATTCTTAAAGACATGGGAATACAGACCACTTTACCTGCCTCCTGAAAAACCTGTATGTGGGTCAAGAAGCTAAAGTTAGAACTGGACATGGAAAAACAGACTGAATCAAAACTGGGAATGGGTTACATCAAGGCTGTATATTACCACTCGGATTATATGCAGAGGACATCATGCAAAATGCGAGTCTGGATGAATCACAAGCTGGAATTAAAATTGCTGAGAAAATATCAATAACCTCAGATATGCAGATGATGCCACTCTAGTTGCAGAAAGTGAAGAGGAACTAAAAAGCCTCTTGATGAGCATGAAAGAGGAGAATGAAAAAGCTGGCTTAAAACTCAACATTCCAAAAACTAAGATTATGGCATCCAGTCCATCACTTCATGGCAGGCAGAAAGATGAGGATAAAGTTGATATGGTGACAGACTTTTGCACTCCAAAAATTTTTGCCAGACAGATTTTTGGGCTCCAAAATCACTGTGGATGGTGACTGCAGCCATGATATTATAAAAACCTTTGCTCCTTGAAAGAAAAGCTATGGTGAACCAAGACAGTGTATTAAAAAAAGCAGAAACATAACTTTGCCATCAAAGGTCTGTGTAGTCAAAGCTATGGTTTTTCCAGTAGTCATGTATGGATGTGAGAGTTAGACCATAAGGAAGGCTGAGGGCCAAAGAATTGATGCTTTCAAACTGTAGTGCTGGAGAAGATTCTTGAGAGTCCCTTGGACTGCAAGGAAATCAGACCAGTCAATCCTAAAGGAAAACAACCCTGAATATTCACTGGAAGGACGGATCCTGAAGCTGAAGCTTCAATTTTGACCACGTGATGTGAAGAGCTGATTCACTAGAAAAGACTGTGATGCTGGGAAAGACTGTAGGCAGGAGGAGAAGGAGTGACAGAGGATGAGATGGTTGGATGGCATCACCGACTCAATGGACATGAGTTGAGCAAGCTCTGGGAGATGGTGATGGACAGGGAGGCCTGGTGTGCTGCAGTCCACGGGGTCACAAAGAGTCAGACACGACTGAGGGACTGAACAACAACAATCCACAGATTTCTTTTAAATTATGAAAACTTTCCTTCAGTTCAGTTCAGTTCAGTTCAGTCACTCAGTCGTGTCTGACTCTTTGCAACCCTATGAACACAGCACACCAGGCCTCCCTGTCTATCACCAACTCCCGGAGTCCACCCAAACCCATCTCCATCGAGTCGGTGATGCCATCCAACCATTTCATCCTCTGCGTCCTCTTCTCCTCCTGCCCCCAATCCCTCCCAGCATCAGGGTCTTTTCAAATGAGTCAGCTCTTCGCATCAGGTGGCCAAAGTATTGGAGTTTCAGCTTCAGCATCAGTGCTTCCAATGAACGCTCAGGACTGATCTCCTTTAGGATGGACTGGTTGGATCTCCTTGCAGTCCAAGGGACTCTCAAGAGTCTTCTCCAACACCACAGTTCAAAAGCATCAATTCTTTTGTGCTCAGCTTTCTTTATAGTCCAACTCTAACATTCATACATGACCACTGGAAAAACCATAGCCTTGACTAGATGGACCTTTGTTTTGTAATGTCTCTTCTTTTTAATATGCTGTCTAGGTTGGTCATAACTTTCCTTCCAAGGAGTAAGCATCTTTTAATTTCATGGCTGCAGTCACCATCTGCAGTGATTTTGTTGCCCAGAAAAATAAAGTCAGCCACTGTTTCCACTGTTTCCCCATCTACTTGCCATGAAGTGATGGGACAGGATGCCAAGATCTTGAATTTTCTTAATGTTGAGCTTAAGCCAACTTTTCCACTCTCCTCTTTCACTTTCATCAAGAGGCTCTTTAGTTCCTCTTCACTTTCTGCCATAAGGGTGGTGTCATCTGCATATCTGAGGTTATTGATATTTCTCCCACCAATCTTGATTTCAGCTTGTGTTTCTTCCAGTCCAGCGTTTCTCATGATGTACTCTGCATATAAGTTAAATAAGCAGGGTGACAATGCACAGCCTTGACATACTCCTTTTCCTATTTGGAACCAGTCTGTTGTTCCATGTCCAGTTCTAACTGTTTCTTCCTGACCTGCATACAGATTTCTCAAGAGGCAGGTCAGGTGATCTGGTATTCCCATCTTTTTCAGAATTTTCTACAGTTTATTATGATCCACACAGTCAAAAGCTTTGACATAGTCAATAAAGCAGAAATAGATGTTTCTCGGGAACTCTCTTGCTTTTTCAGTGATCCAGTGGATGTTGGCAATTTGATCTCTGGTTCCTCTGTCTTTTCTAAACCAACTTGAACATCTGGAAGTTCATGGTTCACATATTGCTGAAGTCTGTCTTGGAGCTCCTCATAAAGCTCATAGGATGACTAACCTCTCTCTCTTTTCCCTAAAATACTCATACTTACTATGGAATCAAGAAGTTAAAAGCCTTTTGGTGTAATATTTTCTCATTTACATAATGAGATCCTGATAGAAATAAAAATCAAGTCTAAGTAGAAGTAAGCCAGCCTATGGTGGCCTCTGGTCAAGTTATGGGTCTGAATTCTCCACATCTTAAAGACAGCATCAATTCTGAGAACTTCTGCTATTGACTAGTTTCAGTGAATCTATTTGAGTGCTGCTGTCTCTCGGCATAATGTCGTAATGTCTCCAGGCCATTATTTTGCCAGATTTCCCTTGCAGTTCACCAGTTAATATGCCATCACAGACTCCCTTCTGCGCTCTGGGCTGGACTTGGCTGGGTGCATTAGGTTCTGTCCTGTAGTTTCTTTTTCTTTTAAGAAGAATCTTCTACAAGCAGCCTTCAGAGCTCAGTGACCTTCCCTATGAATTTCAGGTGTTTATTTGAGGAATTTTTCCAGTTATACATTGAGTATACCATCTCTCAGATGATCAGTGGTGGTAATCAAAGAGACCAAATAGAAGTATTGATTACTTATTCTACTGGTAGAGATTCTCAGTTATTCTTCAGTACTCATTCTTTCCTTCAGTTGTTGAACTTTTCACTTTTTACATAAATACAAAGATTCTGAGAAACTGGACCATTTCCCTCCTTATTTTACACCTGGATTTTGTCATCTGATTTAGTTCTTGCCAAAGGGTAAAAATGAAAATGCCATGTGAGAACCCTTCTTATGACAAAAAACAGATGCATACACTTTGTCTCCAGTCCTGTACCCCATCGTATTCTTGCCAGATAGAAATCAGATGAACTGGTTGGAGTTCTGGCCACCTTGGACTGTGGAGGCGAACATGGGGATTGAATTTATACATGACAAAGAAACAGCAAAGAATAAGCCTGGGTCTTGATTTCATTAGCATTATAGCAGTGTTGGACTTGTCAATGAAAAGAAAAGTCAGCTTTTATTTTTGCTTCAGTTCAGTCATCCAGTTATATTTTTGCTTCAGTTCAGTCATCCAGTTATGTCCAACTCTTTGTGACCCCATGGACTATAGCATGACAGACTTCTCTGTCCATCATCGACTCAGAGCTTGCTCAAACTCATGTTCATTGAGTCGGTGATGCCATCCAACCATCTCATCCTCTGTCGTCCCCTTCTCCTGCTGCCTTCAATCTTCCCCAGCATCAGGGTCTTTTCAAATGAGTCAGTTCTTTGTTCACATCAGGTGGCCAAAGTATTGGTTTCAGTTCAGTTCAGTCGCGCAGTCGTGTCCGACTCTTTGTGACCCCATGAATCGCAGCACGCCAGGCCTCCCTGTCCATCACCAACTCCCGGAGTTCACTCAGACTCACGTCCATTGAGTCCATGATGCCATCCAGCCATCTCATCCTCGGTCGTCCCCTTCTCCTCCTGCCCCCAATCCCTCCCAGCATCAGGGTCTTTTCAAATGAGTCACCTCTTCGCATAAGGTGGCCAAAGCACTGGAGCTTCAGTTTGAACATCATTCCTTCCAAAGACATCCCAGGGTTGATCTCCCTCAGAATGGACTGGTTGGATCTCCTTGCAGTCCAAGGGACTCTCAAGAGTCTTCTCCAACACCACAGTTCAAAAGCATCAATTCTTCGGCGCTCAGCCTTCTTCACAGTCCAACTCTCACATCCAAACATGACCACAGGAAAAACCATAGCCTTGACTAGACGGACCTTAGTCGGCAAAGTAATGTCTCTGCTTTTGAATATACTATCTAGGTTGGTCATAACTTTTCTTCCAAGGAGTAAGCGCCTTTTAATTTCATGGCTGCAGTCACCATCTGCAGTGATTTTGGAGCCCCCAAAAATAAAGTCTGACACTGTTTCTACTGTTTCCCCATCTATTTCCCATGAAGTGATGGGGCCAGATGCCATGATCTTCGTTTTCTGAATGTTGGCTTTAAGCCAACTTTTTCACTCTCCTCTCTCACTTTCAACAAGAGGCTTTTTAGCTCCTCCTCACTTTCTGCCATAAGGGTGGTGTCATCTGCATATCTGAAGTTATTGACTTAGGCAACATTATTTGCAGATTTCTTATAATTTACATTTATAACTAAACGATACACATAACTATCCAAAATATTTTCAGGAAAAATATTAAAGATGACCTGTATGAATGGAAGAAAACAGTTATGGAAGAAGGAGGAAAAGTTCCATTCCCTATGCTTCACTATCACATTTCAGACTTTGATATGATCATTAATTTTAAGGTTGTATAAAAAGAGAAGTAAAGAGAAAATTATTTTTTGATCGTCCACTTTGTGTTATGCCTGTGAACCGTGTTTTATCTTAGTTCTCTTTCAATAGCAAACAGAAGTTTCTTTCCCAAAATAAATAACACGTTGTACTACTGAAATCAGCCTATCTTTTTATGGTAACATGATAAGTTTAATGAATCTTTACTATTGTGTTTTCATAGCTTTTCCCTACATTTTTCTTATATTCAAGAATTATACAATCTTTAAGGTGAAAAAAATCTTTGTCTATAGAATAAAATATTGCTTTAAATGATGTCTAAATGATTAAGGAATAAACACTGGTTAAAAATTTAAAAATTTAGAGCACTTGAATCCATTTTATTATTGCATTTCTTTTCATGATTGCATAAAATATTAGAGCTAGAAGGAAATGTACAAACATCTGGGCAATTTTGAAATAACTTTTGTTACCTGTAAGCAGTTGTAGTGATCTCTAGCTGACTTGTGTAGTCCAACTTATTTTTCTGGATGCATAGATTTCTTAAGAGGTATTAGTTTTTCCATATCTATCATGGTATATGTCCTAGGCTTCATAGATTTGATGTTATTAATAATAACAAATTGAAAGTCACTCAACAGGTTTATGATGCTAAGACTTCTGAATTACAGGTTTGTTGAAATTAATACAGCAATGCCCTTAGATAATTATAGTTCTCACTAATCATCTGCTGGCTTCCACTCTTGCTCCTGTAGTCTATATTCAGCAGAGTGGTCATAGAAGTACAATTAAAGCTGAAACCCACCATGTCATTTCTCTTCTAAAAATTTTCAAATGGCCCCTAAATCCAAAGTCCATCCTAGGCTCATACGATTTTACATGATCAGTCCCCCCTGTCACCCTGCAGTCTTTATCTTTTACTGGTCCTCCCTCACTCAGCTCCAGGTTTACTAGCTTTCTCATCGTTCTCTGAACCTCAGAGATGGAGCCCCAAAACTTTTCTGTCAGTCTGGACAGCTCTCCCTCAGACACTCAGGAGAAGCACTCTTTTACTTCCTTCAGGGTCTGTTCTAACACCAGCTTCTCAACATTTAAAATATAATCCCTCATGTTCTTGGTTTTCCATTACCTTCTACTGTTTCCCCCATAATTTTATAACCGTTGTTGTTGTTGAGTTGCTGAGTCTTGCCTGACTCTTTGCATCCCCGTGGACTGCAGCACACAGGTCTCCCTGTTCCTCACTGTGCGCTGAAGTCTGAGCAAGTGCATGTCCATTGAACTGGTGATGCCATGCAACCACCATCCTCTGCTGCTCTCTTCCCCTTTTGCCTTCAGTCTTTCCCAGCATCAGGGTCTTTTCCAAAGAGTCAGTTCTTCATATCAGGTGGCCATAGTATTGGAGTTTCAGCTTCAGTCCTTCCAATGAATATTCAGGACGGATTTCCTTTAGGACTGACTGGTTTGATTTCCTTGATGCCCAAGGGACTCTCAAGGGTCTTCTCCAACACCATAAATCGAAAACATCATAATCAAATGCTATAATCATAAAGTACACAAATTAACCCTTACTATTATTATCGTCCATCTCCTTCCTACTAAAAATGTAATTTCCATGGGAATACAAATTTATATTTATTTGGTTTCCTGTATGTCCATTCTTAGAACAGTAAGTTCTGTCTGTCTCCCTCTCTTTCACTCTATATATAAATTCATCCCAAGTCTTAAGCTTCTGTGTAGAACTTGGTTAAGTGAAGAAACTTTTAGAAAAGAAGTCTCAGTACATTTTGTATCTAAACTCTTAGAACAGAGCTTGTTAATTTTAGCAGACATCGCCTTGTGAGCTAAAGTATCTAAAAACTGAGAGTGGGAGCATCCTGTAATTAAATGAGGAGAGATGCAAAAGAACTAGTTGACTTATTTCCATAATTTCTCTCTCTTTTCTAGACAATGTATTTATTCTGTGTTCTAAGCATCTCTTGAAATGATTTTTTTCCCTCAGTTACTTCCTGTCAATTCCCAGATCAATACTCTTAGTCACACTAATACATTGTGTCACCATATGTCCCCATAGCATCATTCTGTTCCTTGAGCCAGCCATAACCATCTTATTTTACTGAGAACACTGTCTCATCAAGCCTTCTAAAGGTCTACCTGGGTCTGTTTGGCTTAACATGACATTCCAATTGACAAGCACAGTTTTTCACACAGAATGCATGACAAATAAATGTTGATTAAATGAATGGACCTCAGATCTATAGATGACACCATCCTTATGGCAGAAAGGGAAGAACTAAAGAGCCTCTCGATGAAAGTGAAAGGCGAGAATGAAAAAGTTGGTTTAAAACTCAACATTCAGAACACTAAGATATGGCATTTGGTCCTATCACTTCACGGCAAATATATAGGGAAACTGTGGAAACAGTGAGAGGCTTTATTTTGGAGGGCTCCAAAATCACTGCTGATGCTAACGGCAGCCATGAAATAAAAAGACGCATGCTCCTTGGAAGAAAAGCTATGACCTACATAGACAGCATATTAAAAAGTAGAGACATTACTTTGCCAACAAAAGTCCATCTAGTCAAAGCTATGTTTTTTCCAGTCGTAGTGTATGGATATGAGTTGGCCTATAAAGAAAGTTGAGTGTTGGAGAATTTTTGCTTTTGAACTATGGTGCAGGAGAAGACTCTTGATAGTCCCTTGGGCTGTAGGAGATGAAACCAATCCATCCTGAAGGAAATCAGCCCTAAATATTCATTGGAAGGACTGAGCTGAAGCTACAATACTTTGGCGACTTGATGCGAATAACTGCTTCATTAGAAAAGACCCTGATGCTGGGAAAGATTGAAGGCAGAAGGAGAAGGGGACGACAGAGGATGAGATGGTTGGATGGCATCACTGACTCAATGGACATGAGTTTGAGTAAACTCCAGGATTTGGTGAGGGACAGGGAGGTCTGGCATGCTGCATTCCAGGGGGTCGCAGAGTGGGGCATGACTGAGTCACTGAACTGAACTGAAATGAATGAAACTTACAAATAAACTTTTATGATTGTCTACCATCTGCTGCTTTTGACTTCAATTTCTTCCTTGTTTCTTTCACCCAACATTATGCAGAAGCATCTTTTTTCTAAAATGTAAATAGCATCCAATTTTCTTTCTTGCTTACTACCATTTATTGCCCACAGGAGGAATCTATATCCTTTAAATGCCTCCATACGATCCCAGACTGCCTTTATGGATTTCTCTGTAGTGATTCTATTCTACATCTCATATACTGTGGTCCAAGAGGAAGCAGCATTTCTTTGAAAATGTCTGTCCTTCATTTCCAAACCTTTACACATTCTTTTGCTTCTGCCTGGAAGGTGGTCTAGTTATCTCCTAACCACAATCAACTTGGTTTTGCAGGACCTTTGTGGTCAACTGATGGCAAACCTAGATAGTATATTAAAGAACAAAGAAATAACTTTGTCAACAAAGGTTTGTATAGTCAAAGTTTTGTTTTGTTTTGTTTTGTTTTCCAGTAGTCATGTACAGTTGTGAGAGCTGGGCCATAAAGAAGACGGAGTGCCAAACAATCGATGCTTTCCAATTGTAGTGCTGAAGAAGACTCTTGAGAGTCCGTTAGACTGCAAGGAACTCAAACCAATCAACCCTAAAATAAATCAACCCTGAATACTCAATGGAAGGACTGATGCTAAAGCTCCAATACTGAAGTCAGATGCAAACAGTCGACTCACTGAAAAAGACCCTGGTGCTGGGAAAGATTAAAAGCAACATATGAAGGGGGTGAAGAGGATGCGATGGTTAGATAGCATCATGGACTCAATCACCAAGAATCTGAGCAAACTCTGGGAGACAGAAGGACAAGGAAGCCTTATGTGCTGCAGTCCATGAGATTGCAAAGAGTCAGACCCAACTTAGTGACTGAACAACAAAAATAGACTTATTTATCTTGATTTTTGCTTGTTTCACCCATTTAGAAGCCAATGAGGGCAGAGATTACTCATATCCATCCTTACTGTTGTATCCTTACTGGCTAAAACAGTATCTGGCACATAACATATTCTCTACAAATAGTCACTGAATGAAGAGTATAATCTGGTCTATATGTCTACTGCCTCAACTAAGTAAGGAGCTCCTTTTGCAGTGAAGTGAGGATAGAATGGCTTATTTACTTCTCAGTCCTTTCATCTAGCACATCACACAGGACACACAATGAATAATGCATGGCGTCTCTTTCATGCCATCAATGAAATCCATATTAAAGACCCCTCCACCTTACTCATTTTATAGACTGTGTTTTCCATCATTACATTTTGTATAGTTGTAATCATCTTTTTTGTGATGTTTTATTGGATTTTCAAAGCACTAGGTGGAAGGGAGAAATTCTCATTTTCCTTTCAAAGTCAGGGAGATTAAGACACATGAGAAATAAGACCCATATTTAAGTCAGTGACATGGTTAGTATTAGAATCCCAAATGTACTTAGCCTAGGATCCCCTGAGTTATCCTCATTCCAATGAATTATCCTTGGATAAATGTATTAGAGGAAAAATAAAAATCTTTTGGTTTTCATCAGGGAATCTGTTTATTGACATCTATCTTTTTCAAAGACAGGCATATATAGGTTTTTTATTTTTAATTAATATATTTTTATTGAAGGATAATTGCTTTAAAGAATTTTGCTGTTTTCGGAAATTTGTTTTCTTAAAGCAGAAAATGAAAAAAAAATTCTCACTATAAAAATTTGACAATTAAGTTCATTTAAGAAGGCATGACAACTGGATGCCATTTTCTCAATTAAAATCACCTAAGTTGTATTTAAAGTAAACAAAAGTGCACTTGTGAATGGATTCAATTCAAACATTTGGGGGCATATTTCAAAAGTTTCTTAGCAAGAAGAAATATAAAAATAGGAAATGAATGTTTATGAAAAGGGCCTAAAAATTTAGCACTCATTTCAGAACATCTTTTTTATGTGGGGGTCTGCTCAGAAGTCTTTTTTAAGTAAATATTTATGAAAAAACTCTCAAATTCCTAGATTAAAAAAAAGCCTATTTATCCATAAGGCAAGAATCTTCATTTTTGTGTGCACTGTTGCAGCATGGCAAGTGTAAGAAATGCGGCGAGGTTTAAAGTCAAGGGGGAATAGTTGGATTATTACAATCATTTAGGTAAGTTTAGCTTCATTCAGGCAAAATGTATTCATCATCCATGTTGTTCATATGTATACCATGGTAAGCAAGACAGACCCAGGCTGGGCCAGTAGAGGGCTTGGTGAAACTGACCTGCAATCGTAATAAGATCTGATGGATATGATTCGAGGAAAGAAAATGTGTCACAGGGATACATGATGGCAGGACCTAACATATGTCCCTAGACATTTATTTCTTAACTTATTTGAACCTTATTGAAATGAAATGTTTAGGAAAGCTTTTCCATTTTGGATGCCATTATCTGAAATGTAAATGGACACTTTAAAGTGACAAAACATTAAAATGGTAAGTTAGACAAACCCACACATGCACATATACACAAAGCAAATAAAAACAAATCTCTTATAACCTGGTTCTTTATTCAATACTTTTAATCCTGGCCCATTCAAGGTTTATCTAGTTAATGTTTCCAAAGTTGGGGTTAAAACCATGCATGAACTAATTAGCTTTAATGTAGGGGAAAAAAATGAAATGAGATGAGCAATACCAGGAAAATTATATTTAAAAAACATACTGTGACTTATGACATTTTGCTTCAAAATATCTTTATGTGAATTAGAAATAAACCAGCAAATGAAAGACACTTTATATTCTTCTCACTGTAGTTACTTTGGTCATTCTAATTGATTCACCATGGACAATAAAAATTGAAAGGCTCAGTTTTGCTAGTGCTTCTCACTGATAATTTATTCTGCTCCCCACCAAAACCATATTATTTTAGCTTACACACAGTTATAAAATGCCTTTTATGTTTGCATAATATTTTATTATAACCGATTTCCTCCCCCCTTTCAGTAAAGTCTAAATTTGGATGAACATTCTAAAACTTCTCCCATTACACATAAAAGCTTTTAAAACACAGTTTCCATTTAAAAGAATATTTTTTTTTCCTTTGTAAGGGAGTAAGTTTGCATAGCCAACAGTGCAGAAATTCAGGGGAAAATAATTTAAATTTGCCTTGAAGAAATACCTTTAAATTATTTCTTTTTCATTCTTGAATTTTTTTGCTTCATAAAATTTGATGAAGCTTATTCTCTTGAAAATGGGGATTAGATTTACAATTGTCCCTTTTGGTACATAGCAAAGACCCTTCCCTTCCTCCAGAACACTCGTTAATCACCCCTTCCCCTGTCCATGTCAGACTAGCTCCCCCCTAATCTTTCTGCTTTCTCAAGATCTTTGGTAGTCTCCTTATCTCTAGATTTTCCCTGTATAGCTGTAACCTAGTTGAATGTCTGCATGTACTAAGTGCTCGATAAATGGTGCAAAGTAAAGAAATAAATACCTGATGTTCTTGTAATTTGAAATAACTACCTTTATTATTAGATGCATTGGTTTTTCAATTGATCTTTTTTTTTATTGGAGTATTATTGCTTTACAACGCTGTGTTAGTTGCTGCTGTACAATGAAATGAATCAGCTATATGTATTCATATATCCCATCCCTCTTGGACTCAACTCCCACCCTCCCATTCCAGCCCTATATGTCATCACACAGCCTGGTGCTGAGCTCCCTGTGCTTAATAGCAGGTTTAACAGATATCGTTCATAAGACGAGAGCCCTCCAGCTTCTCCTTCCTAAGTATTATCTAGATTCACCCACAGGCAGAAATGAGAATCAAGAAGCATGTTTTTAATATACTTTCTTTCTTTATCTTAGTGTCTTGTTTTACTACCTCCCAGAGCTACTGTTCTCTGTGTTATTCTACTTCAGTTCCATTCTTTTCCTTAACAAAACTGTCTTAGAATTCCTGAATTTCTCAGTGTCTCAGTAGAACGTTGAGTATTTCATGTAGGACCTGCTATGTGAATGCCGTGCTTTGAGGGGAAAAAAAAAACAGGGCAAAGACTTTGAACACAAATCTGGGCCTTTGGCATATAACCTCTATAAACTTTTTCTACATCTCTAAAATGATGATAATTACAGAAATTCTGCAAGATTGCAGTGACTAGTAAAGAAGTAATGAGTGTAAAGTATCTAGAACAGTTCATTTCTCTATAGTATGTAATTGCTAAATGAAATTACTATTTTTATTATTAAAAATATCATCACCTAGAAAAGAGTATTAAATTGATATCACCCTGTAAATTTGTTTAAGGTACTGAAACATCTTTTCAAAATTAAGTAACCGAATAGATGACCAAGAGTCCTAGTTAATTGAACAGGGTTTTTTGATTCCTAACGAATACAAACATGATAACCGATACTCTATTCCAGCTTGTCTTAATCATAATGCATGCTTTATTTCCAACAAAACTTTTAAAACATTATTCCATTACTTAATATCTATCATCTGATTTACTTCTTTTACCACATGACAGAGATAGTTGAAATAATATTTTTTGTATTTCATTTGAAATTAAAGGGATTGAGGAATAAAAGGATATTCTGCAGCACCAAGCCTGCTCAGACCATAACATATCAAATAGCTTAAATAAGCAAGTTTCAATAGTACATTTGAAGGAAGCAACGAGATCAAACACACCATTCTTCACTACTGACATTACAACTACAGATGAATATGCTGCTGTCATGGGTACAGGTTCCCAACTCTCCCACAGTCTTACCTAAAATATAGAAAATATTTATTCTTCAGAGGGAAATCATAGATAGAAAATTCATTTTAATCTTGCAAATATTTAGTAAATAAAAATCTCTGTCAATTACTCATTGCTCCAAAAATTACCAATAATACCTAAAAAGCACTTGAGATTTACACATGTTGAAAAGATTTTCTATTTTAAATTAATGAAGTTTAGAAAAAGAAATATGTAGGAATGGAATAATCATCAATCATAGATAAATGAAATAAAAAATTATACTGGATTAAAAAAAATAATAAACTACAACTAAACCACACCATTTACTGACATAGTTTAAATACAATTATACAGACACATTGAAAGTAAAAGAGCAAACAATGTTATATGTCTATACAACCCCATGTATCAGAGAAAGTAGGCTTTAAAGAAAAGCAATTGTCAAAGCAAAAGTAAGAAATTACATATTGATTAAAGAGTCAATTGACTTATATGCATGCATCTAATAATAAAGTTTCCAAAAACAGATTGTATGAATTTGCAGGGAGAGAGCAAATTAGCCAAGATGGCACATTCAGGCGCTCTCACCCCTTGTTTTGTAAATAATGACTATGTAACAGTTGAGCTCATTCACAGCACTGCACGTGCACGTCCCGAGGTTCTCTCTTGGTCATGGGCTGGGCAGCATGCTCCCGTAAGCTTCACCAGGAAAGCTCTGGCTGCTGCTGCAATGGTGCGACCCTGGAGTGACATCATGATTATGTTATATGAGGTTATGTTACGGCTCTGTGGTGGTTATGTTGAGCGCTTCCCTGGTGGTCAAAGAGTCTGCCTGCTAATGCAGGAGACTCAGGTTCGATCCCTGGGCCAGGAAGATCCTTTGGAAAAGGAAATGACAACCCTCTGCAGTATTCTTGCATGGAGAATCCCGTGGACAGAGGAGCCTGGCAGGCTATTGTCCATGGGGTTTCAGAAGTCGAAACAACTTAGCAGATATCATGGCTGCAGTGTCAGCCAGGAGAGAGACTCTGTTATGGCTGCAGTGCCAGCCAGGAGGGAATAAACACGTCTGCAGTTCCTACAGCTTCTACCCTCTTCTTCCAGCCTCTTCAAGTAGAGTTTTGCCTCCCCTGGTTTTAGCAAAAGTGCAGATAGCGTGGACAGCAAGAACAACTGGAGTCTCAAACAGGATTTGCGTTACAGAATTGAAAAAGTAAAACAGTAAGAATAAAGAAGATATGAAAATCTGATTAATAAACTTTACTTAAGACCTAAGGATATCCAACCAGTCCATCCTAAAGGAGATCAGTCCTGGGTGTTCATCGGAAGGACTGATGTTGAAACTGAAACTCCAATAATTTGGCCATCTGATGCAAAGAGCTGACTCATTTGAAAAGACTCTGATGCTGGGAAAGATTGAGGAGGAGAAGGGGACGACAGAGGATGAGATTGTTGGATGGCATCACTGATTCAATGGACATGAGTTTGGGTGGACTCCGGGAGTTGGTGATGGACAGGGAGGCCTGGCATGCTGCGGTTCATGAGATCACAGAGTCAGACACCACTGAGCAACTGAACTGAACTGAAGACCTAAGGCAATTACAATCCAAACTGACAGATTTTGCATTCTTTCAAGTGTTTCTAAACTATACTAATATTGATCTGATGGTGACCCATTAAAAAATCGTTGAGACTTTTTTAAAAAAATTAAAAATAATTTAGAATGTCCTCTCTGACAAAGGAATTGAACAATAATTTAATTAAATAAGATATATAAAAATAGCCATGCATTTTGAAATAAGATAATATATGGATACATACTCACTGGGGAAAGGGAAACTAGAAAATATTAAACTGAGTATGAAAATGAAACATATCAACACAGGTTATATAATTAAAACTGTGTTTACCAATAAATGTATAACTTAATTATAGTTCCAAATGTATAAATATAGGCATATTTAAAAAGAAGAAAACCTATAAGCCAATGATCTGAAGATTCACCTCAAGAAGCGAGAAAGTGTACAGCAAACTAAACCCCAAGAAGTGAAGGTGAATGTATTATTAAGAGAATTCTAGGTCTGCATAACACATTAAGGCAGCTTAAAACAACAGACGTGCATTCTCTCACTGTTCTAAAGGCCAGAAGTCTCAAGTCCAAGTATGACAAGAGTGCCTCTTTCTAAGGGGTTCAGAGTTAAAAACTGTTCCATGCTCTCCCCTGGTGTCCAGAGATTGCAAGAAACCCTTGACATTGCTTGCCTTGGAGTCTCATAATTCCAATCTCCACCTCTGTTGCCACGTTGGAGTCTTCCCTTGTGTCTCTCTGTGTCTTCTTATAAGAATGCCTGTCATATAAGGTTAAAGGTCCACTGTATTATGCTGTCATCTTGACTTACATCTTACTTATATCTGCAAGACCCTCTATCTAAGTCAAATCACATTCACCAGTATCAAGGACTAGGACATGAACATATCATTAAGAGGGACATACAATCCGACTCGAATCAGATGGAAATACTAAAAAATAGACTTTAAAGAATGTTAAACACACACACACACACACACACACACACATAGAAAATTATCAAAGCCAAAATTTGGTTTTTGAAAGAATAACAAAGGACTAAAAATAGGACTCATAGATAGCCAAGAAGGTTGATAAGGAAACATATACACTTTAAAGTTGGAAGAACCTATGTTTTTCTTTTCCTAAATAGATACTAAGCAAAAATGAAGATGAAGAATAAAAATGAGATCACTGTGATGTACTGAAAGAACTGGGTTTAGAAAGTACAGGATAAAGGAGTCGTGTCTCAGACTCATGATTTATGAACTGTGTGAACATAGGATAATCAGTGAATTTCAGGAATTTATTTTTTTTTCTCATTTGTGAAATGTGAGGAAAGAAGCATAACATCTCATGATATTGGTTTTAATAGTAAATATAAATTAAAACATCTTATAAATGTGAGTGGTAGCAAATAAACTTTTAACTGTGATTACTAAATCTACAATTCCAATTTGTCAATTATTCCACTTCAATTATTAAGATACTGTCTAAATTACTACATGTCATAATTCTAAAAGTTTCTTCTTAGAAAACTTTTGGTTACAAAATAACCCTTTAATTTTTATTCTTGATTCCTAGAGTTCTTGCCAAAATTTGTATCATCATGTTTAACTTTATTTTAAGATTAATTACATTTCTATTTGCCTTTTACCACCCGACTAGCAGAGCTGGGAGCCCTTAGTGTATAAAACAAGATAATATCAAAATAGCATTTAATTAAAATAATCTTTTCATGTAAAACATCCTTAAAGAGAGCAAAACAAAACAAAAACAAAAACTAACTGAGACAAAACGCAGGCTGAACTTATGGTTAGCACACGGTCTGAATCTGATTCCTCAAATGATAGTTTTATTTTCACAAAGTAAATATTTCGAGAACACATTCATTTGGGAAAAGATGTGTTTTCCGTTGAGATTTAGAAAAATAAACAAAGACATAATTCTTTACCCTGACCGCCGTAGATGGTTAAGAAAAGTCCTCAACCAAGCATGTGAAAACACTGTTCTACAGTGTGGTTGCAAATAAAATGGCAAGAAAAACCACAGCAGGAGGTGATTTACATCGTGCGGAGCAAGTCCTGGTCCACCCAGCGCCGTAGTGCAAGCTCTGCGGGGCCATCAACGCGCCCGTGCTCCCACGGGGAGGAGCTCCCACGGGGGCTCAGCATGAAGCGCAGGGCTCGTGATCGCAGAGACGGGCTGCGCCCTCCACTGTGGGCCGCTCATCCTCTACGTAGTCTTTCTCCGCCTCCATCCCTAGGGCCTGTGCCACTCCTGCATGAGTCCTTGGCCCAGGAGAAGACAGGGAGGCGTTCCTGCTCAGCAAGAGTCAGTAAAACATCCGGGTGTCCTTTCTGCTGCTGAGCATCTTCAGAGGCTGCTTCCAAGGCCAGTGACAGGAAAAACGAAGCACAGCTCTTCCGAAAGCCTCATGGTATTTACCCAGGGGAAATTTTTTGCCATGACTCCCAAAGGCCATCAGCTGGTGCTGTGATCAGCGTGATCTGAGGGTCCACACAGTTCTCTTTGCTTCCATAGATACTGATGCAAAACTTTGCCTTCCTATTCAAATGCATCCAGAGCACTTCACTTGATGACCTCCTTCTTAAGGTTGGATAAGATAATACATTCTTTTAGTTTGGATATATTAAAAATAGCTGAATGAGAGTTTAAAATTAATAAAAATATTGATCAGCGTCCCAGGTGGAGCAGTGAAGAATTTGCCTGCCAATACAGGAGATGCAAGAGACACAGGTTTGATTCCTGGGTTGGGCAGATTCCCTGGAATAGAAACGGCAACCCATTCCAGTATTCTTCCCTGGAAAATTCCATGGACAGAGGAACCTGGCAGGCAACAGTCCACGGGCTCAGACAGACACAGCTGAGCAAACACACACATTGCTCATCCGACATTACACTACCGAATTTTCAGTTGTCACAGTTTAACCTCTGATAAAGCTTACCTCTATTACATTAACCAGATTTTTGTACTCTGCTTTAAAGCATAGAGCACCAATTTTGCTTTTATTCCTACCTTTCATGTTTTCTTTATTTTTTCCAAAAGTTTATCTCTCCTGTGGTCATTTAATGTCTGAGACATTATTTTAAGATCAATTTGCCTTTTGTTTTTCAATAGCTCCTACTATGGCACCTAAATACAATTGGCAAATAATGCAGGAGAGTTGTGTAAATAAATGAAACTTAGTATTACATATTTTGCATTTTTAACAAGGTCTAGTCTAGTAAAACGTGAAATCAATCGGAAAATAATTTTTGTCATAGGTTCTCTAGCATCACTTTTAAACTTGTTTCTAAAACATTTCCACAGAGGTACACTTAACGGAGAAAGGATTTATATATATATATAAATATATATATAT